>ML798621.1:170654-217927 GCA_009831015.1 Picea engelmannii | reverse complement strand
CTGATTCAAAGTGCTATTTCTGTTGCTATTTCGTATATCATTTTTGTGTATTGTGAAGATTATGCTGGATATTTTACTGTTATTCTGTCATTTCTAGCATTTCGTTTCTGTTCTGCATATTTTATATATCTGGTATCTTGCATATGCATAAATTAAATACTCAAACCAATACAATCCATCCACTCCCCGACTCAATCTGGAGTCTAAGGAGGTCCATTGATGCCCTCGGCATCCACAATCCGTCAAGTGTCTTGCACAGTCAGGGAAACTCGTCAATAGCATCTGTCAATATGCATATATCAAATAACCTAAAATCATAATCCATCAAAATCATCATAAGAATCCATAAGAGAAACAAATAACCATGTACTATAACCAGATCACTCGCATGCAAGTGTCATCAAAGAATAATTCAATAACATGTGCTCGCAAGAGAGGGATGTTACAAGCACAAAGCTAGAAATCTTCAACACAAGGTTGGCATTACATCAACATCAACACAAAGCTAGAAATCTTTAGCACAAGGTTGGCATCACATCAACATCAACACGAAGCTGGAAATATTGAGTACAAGGATGGCATCACATCAACATCATCATGAAGCTAGAAATATTCAACACAAGGATGGCATCACATCAACATCGGCATGGGGATGGAAATATTCAGTAGGAGGCTAGCATCACATCAACATCAGTACGAAGCTGGAAATCTTCAGCACAAGGCTGGAACAACATCATCAACATCATGTGCAACAGAATGAGGTAGGTGAAACAAGATTTTGTGGTACTCTAACAGATCCAAAGGATATATCCTGGGATGATGAGTCCCCTAGGATATAAAATCCCAATTAAGATACCCGTTATTGGTCAGGATACCATAGTATCATCAACACTACTCCCCCTTTTGAGGGAGGTCCTTTCAGACTATACCAAACTTGTCTAAAAAGTATTTAAACTTTACACGAGATAGAGGATTGGTTTGCAACCTGCTCATATATGCCAACATATTGGATCTTTAAAACTACCCTCTGCATCATATCATGAATGAAATGATATCGTATCTATATGTGCTTTGACTCATCATGGAACACATCATCTTTATACAACTCTAGTTATCACATAGGATCACGGTGGCTTCCATCTCCAGATCAAATAGATTTGTCAACAACATCTTAAGCCATATAGATTCACAACTGGCAGAACATGCAACAATGTATTCCTCTTCTACCATGCTGGGAGCAATATTGGATTTCTCCTTACTCTTCCATGAAGTCTTGGTTGACCCCAGAATGAAACAACATCATGAAGTGCTATTTTTATCATAAAGACTTCCAGCTCAATCTGAATCAATATATCCATACAATATGAAGTCACGATCTCTAGTATAACAGAGACCAAAATCCAACGTACCCTTAAGGTATCTCATCATATGTTTTGCAGCTACAAGGTGAACACGTCTGGGCTCTACCAGATACTGACTCAAAAGGTGTTCACAATAAAACATATATCCAATATTTTATTCGTCAGATACATCAACTAACCAATGATTTGTTTGTACAGAGTAGCATCAACCAACTCTGACGAGGTATCTACCAGGAGCTTCAACTTCATTTCCATGGGTGTGTTCATGGATTTATATTCCAACATATCAAACCTCTTCAATATTTCAAGTGCATACTTTCCTTGGTTAAGGAAGATATTCTTTGGGCTCTTCCAAACTTCAAGACCTAAGTAATAATGCATCATGCCTAGGTCTTTCATCTCAAATTATGCAGTGAACTTCTTCTTACAATTTTGTGATGAGATTTTCTTCTCTAGTTAAGAATAATTCATCCACATACAGTAATAATATAACTAGCTCATAACTTTGAATTACAAGTTAGAATCAACTTTACTCTTAGTAAATCCCAAGCGCGTTAGGAAATTGTCAATTCTTCCATACTAAGCTCTAGGATCTTGCTTCATATTGCAGACATGAGTCTTTCTATCTTCAACTTCAAATCAAATTTTCACATCACTTTGTACCAACCTGGTACGCTTGCTCAACTGCAACTCAATTTGCACAATCATGTGATATCTCTATGTGCTTTCTATAAATCACTATCTGTCTCATCGCCCGAGAGTATGTCCTCTGCTCTTTCTGCAACTGTTCCTTTTGGAACTGGGATTCTACGCTTGCAGCTGCTTTGAAGCTGAGAATAGTTGCTCCATTCTCACTGTGACTTCTAAAATATGAGAGTAACTCTTCAAATCCATCATGGAAACAACTTCATCTGAAACTCAGAGTAGCTCAATAATCGATATTGAAGGTATCTCTTCTTATTTCATGGAGGTAAATCTATCTTTTATTGTAGTCATGTCTCCATGACCCAACTAATGTACTACACCGACGGCCACTCAATTTTAAATATGGGAATTACTCCCCCCTGCATCTCATACTATATATGAAGCATGGATGTTCTAGTTGTCTTCATGTATACTGGAACTATTTCTTCAATTACTGGAGTAAGTGTCTCGTCATAGTCTTCTCCCTCTTTCTGGGAGAATCCTCTGGAAACACATCAGGCTTTGTACATCTGCAACATGATTTATCTATTAGATCAATCTTGGAAGTCAATACTGACTTCTCTTCTAGTCTCATGGAAAAATCCATATCCTAGTATTTCTGACTGCCTTCCTTCTTTGTCACTCAAACAAAGGAATCTTCCCAGGAGATTTCATATATCCTATAAGTTTCTGAAGCTACGATCTAGTCTTCTCATGGAATATGTCTCCCAATCCTAGAAGTTGTCTCTTCATCTGATCCTTTCTGAGATTAGGCTTTCTCTCAATTTCTTCTAAGTCTACAAGGACTTCATAATATCTTATGGGGTATACTTGGTGTTGAATACCAAGTCTAAATATGAAAGGTTGACTCATACTTCAAACAAGTTATGCTTCCCATCAAGGTGGCTTCATTATCCTTTGACCACGTCTTTTGTGAGTTCTTGTTCTAATGTTTGGTCATCTTTGGAGCCTTCTTCTCCTTACAATCAATCTCCATATGAGATACTCTGGATCTAAAAAATAGATTCTTCTGCATATTCTTTGATACATGGATGTATATTGTCATGTACACGACTTGGGTAGTCTGCTTCATGT
Organism: Picea engelmannii; assembly: GCA_009831015.1. Taxonomy (NCBI): domain Eukaryota; kingdom Viridiplantae; phylum Streptophyta; class Pinopsida; order Pinales; family Pinaceae; genus Picea; species Picea engelmannii. The sequence goes on along the minus strand of ML798621.1, from coordinate 214,787 downwards.
CTCATCTAATATGTTTCCTTATGTAAACTTCACTATAGCTTCCTCAGGGTTATCACCTGTGACCTAATCCAAGGTCAACAAAACAACAGGCGAGAATAATATTCTTTTGATAATAGTAATAAAACAATAGCATGAATAATCGTCACAATATCTCCTTTAGATCTATCACTTGTGACCTGCCTGAAACAAAGATCAAAAGTAAGAAATACAATATGAAATGAGATCAAAACTCTTCTAGTGTTGTGATCAAACATTCATCCATGGTAACCTGGAACCAACACAAGAAGTTTATCCTAGAGGAGATGTTAGTTTTATCTGGTAAATGATTACATTAAGCATTTATCTTAATATGCTCACATGCTACCAAGTATAATACTTTTCAAAGACTTCTACCTCAACTATAGTGTTTACTTGTAAAGGGGTAGTTATCAACTTGTCATGTGCAACTTTGAATCTTATCAACTTAATTAATAAAACCTGGAACCTGGAGCCTTGTCTTCAAGAATGAGTGTGTTGCTTTTCTTCCAAGTCTCCTTCACTCAAGATGACGAGTGCTTTCTTCAACCTATCTTTTGTACTAAGACAATATGCTATCTTGACAGAAAGTTGGGTTAGAGAATAAACTCTATAATCTCAACTTTAATCAATTTAATACCTTGACTTTAATTTTGACCAAAGGTTAGTATGATGGTCATAGCTTCAACGTGAAACCTAGATCAAATAATTTCATAACAAATAGATTCATATCGTAATAATCAAACTTGGGTTGAATTATTCCTCTAAATGTGTTGGATTTGAGATCCTTCTGGATCTATGGCAAGAGATCCCTTCTCCAACTCTTAAAAACTTCAAGGGTGACTGAATCTGATAATTCAACTAATACTGCAATGCAATTGACACTACAATTGTATCTGAAAATGCAACTGCAACATGGGTTTTATGAGGAAACCATGATTTTTCAAAATTCAAATTTTAAAATTTTGATCTAGGGACTAGATGCATTGGGCTGAGGCGAGTTTGTTGGAGGTGTTAGATTTCAAAAATTTCAAGTTTTTCCCCTTGAAACTTGACCTACGGAAATATGGACTAGTACTTCTTGTACTGGTTCTGGTTTCCTAGTTTTTTCTGGTTTTCTGGTACTTATGGTTTTCTGGTTTTTGGTACCAGTCAAAACTAGGGTTTGAATTTATAGAGGCTTTGTCCACTGAAAAGGTGCGCTTAAGATTCCAAAATATTCACTAGGGTAGGGTGCACTTTTCTAGATGGGTTTTAAGAAAAAATTCCTCTCCAACAAAAATCCCTAATTTTCTTGTACGACAACAATGACGTTTTTGTTTATCTAGTGAAAGGTGCTCTCTTCATCTTAGCTCTGAAACCATGTTGATTTTTGAGCTATTATTAGGTTTCTTTTCAATTTACTAGATAACCATAGCATAGCTAGGATCACTGAGAGAAACACAATCACAAGATACGCATCATTTATCCTGGGAAACCCTCATGCGACAGAAAACCTAGAAAAACTTCCTTAATATAGATAGCCAATACAATGCCAAGACAATAAACCAAAATACTAGAGAATATCCAACACTGAGCAATACGCCTCTCACTTCCTTCTTCTCCCAACTGCAACTCTCCAAACTTGTGCACTTGATGAGTGAATGAGTGAGTGAACAAATGAGGCGCTAGCCTCCTTTATTTATACTAGCTGGTGGGGGTTGGAAAGGTGTCTCTTCACTGGGCAAGGCCAAATTCTCTTCTTAGTGGTTAGAACCACTTTAATTGGGCTTGGGGGATGAATTCTTAATTAACATAATATAATTAGGGTTTGACCAATCCATAAAAGGGGATTTGGTCATTTACAATGCCTGACATGACCATTCCACAAAAGGGGATTGATCTAATTAATAATGACTCAATAATAAATAGAATACTCTTTGCAATTATAATATTTCAACACCTCTACATATCTAGCTAGAGTCCCCTTTTGAATGTTATGCATCTCTATCTTGAGTCATCTTACCACTAAATCCAAAATCTAGAGTCGGTCATGATGAGGGATCAATGTCGATTACAAATGAGGAAGGTAACATGTAGTGAAGTTTCTAACATCTAGTTCCACTGAGCACACTTATACTGACTTATTCTTTGAGGACACTTACGAGAAAGTGATCTGATTATGATAAATTATGATTATGTTTTGATTATGAGCTATATTGTGATGTCATTATGTTTATATGTTTATTTATAGATGCATATATATTGATAGGTGTTACTGATGAGTTCTCCTGAGTGTGTAGGATACATGACAGGTTGGGGATGGCGATGGCATCAACGAACTTACTTAGACTCTGGATTGAGTCAGGGAGTGGATTTGTATTTGGTTTGAGTATTTGATTTACATGCGGATGTTATGTATATGGATTATTGATATTGTTCTTATCAGTGGATGTAGGCTTGACAACGCTTGATAATCCGAATCACATGAGTAAAGGGAGAGGTGTGATAATGTCCCTGTCACAACCTACCAACACTCCCTCCACGACCTGAACTTATGGTTAACGATTACCACATTCTGATAGGTCCATGAGGCCATGAGGGTGGATTGAGACAGTCGCTCACGAAGAAATCTAAGGGGCGTGCAATAAGGAGGAATCCTTATTCCTTAGAATCCCTTAGTCTCTCACAAGGTCTACCAAGTGGAGTGTTGACTCCAAGTGTCGAACAACTTCCAAAAAAATTCAAAGGCGAGTGGCACCCTTGGAGCATAGATGATTTTAGGGGCTAAATTTCGCTCATGGGCTAATTTTCCATGGTTTTTCCAAAAATGAGATTCGCTATTTTAAAAATGATTTGCTCAAATTCTATACGATAAAATTATTTTACCTTAAAAAAAGCCAAAATTTTATAAAAACTAAATAAAATACTTAGAAATTTGAATATTTTTAAAAAAATATCGCCAAACATTTATAGTTGACATATGAAGGATTAGTAATATTCGCCAAGGTTTCTACATTTTAAAATAAATTTCCATCCTTAAAATCATCCCTGCCTTGGAGCATGGAGGTGCATCTTGAAGGGCATGCCATATAATTAAATTGTGAGTCAATAAAATCTAGATGGCCTAGAAAAAATAATGAAATGTCTAGACCTTGTTACAACAAAGTATTACATAATCATTTAATTATAAACTTAGAAGTCTAACAAGAGGCTAAACCTAAGTATAAGTTTAAGTCTAAGTAAAGGACTAAATAAAATATTAAATCAGTTGAGAAAATTGAGATATAATCAAACTCTAGGAAAAGAGAGAATAAAAATTAAAGGTTGGGTGATTACACATGTGTGCATAAAAATAATAAAATAGAATTATAAATAAAAATAAAATAAAAATTGAGAGAATAGGTTGTCCACTTAGAATAACATCTTGAGTCAATCTACCACTAATCATAACTAAAAGAAAACTCCTAATCCAACTCAAACTAAGAAATAGTTAGGGAACACACATTAAATGAGGGATTGGGGAACTATAGGACAACTAAGAGAAAAAAATAAGAACACGTTGGGGAATTGAGGGAAAATGCCAAATAAATAAAATAAAAAGGTAAATAACATGTGCAACTTGGGGAGAGTGTGATACATGTAGTGGGTGAATAATCCTCTAGTCAAATTATTAAAAATTAAATAATTGTGCATGAGGACATGTGTCAATGGAAAATTATCTATAAAAGAATTGAGAGAAAGGGAGAATGGATCTCATTTTTTTAGGTACTCTTATGCTACCAAAATTTTTGGGGACTGAGTTTTACTTGTGAGAGTTGGGTTCCAAAGCTTGAAAGGAGTGGAAGCTCTTCCTTGAGAGACAAGTTTTGGTGCTATTGAATTTTCTGGTTTTTGTGTGTGGCCCCTTTGTGGCTAGAGGGGATAAGAAGGAAGAAGAATACCCCTGGCATTGGTTGGGAGGTGCCATTGAAGTCTTGGAATTGGAAATCGAGGGAAATGACTCATCACAAGCTCTCAAGTTGGAGCTAATCTTGCATTTCAATCAGTCTTATTACTACGTTATTGTGTTGTATATTATTTTTAATTGAAATGGATTATATATAAGTTATGCATTGATGTAATGATTATTCGCTTGTTCTATTGGTTGAATCTTAGACTAGAGAAAGTACTACATTGTACATTTTAGTTTCTGCATCTCTCAAGCTGCACCTAAATAATAGATGAAAGTTATCTTGAGTCCATTCTTCACTGTAATTAAATATCAGGTTGTCTCCCTAGTTCGGAATCGTTCATTTGTTTTCTAGTGAATAATTACAGACCAAATTATGTGCACTTAAGTTGAACTATTGATCCCTGTCGCTAGTGCAAACTCTGTATATTGATTATGAAAAATATTGTGGATTGGATTAGCATTGATGATAATTTTTCTCACCATTATAACCAATCTACCCATGGCAGGAGATGAGTAACGCTTTTCAATATTTCTGTGACCATTGAGGTGGGTTTCCTTGAATTAATACTCTTTATTAGGTAGTCTAATTTAACACCAATGATGTTAAAACTGGAAATTGATCAAGGTTGACTATCGCACTCCATCTCTCGATAACAATTACTGGGATTTACGAAGCTGTTGATCAGGCTTTATTTCCCTGGATTGTATCCCTTAGTGTAGTTGCTTATAGGATAACTGATGGTTATCGATCTCGATATTTGTTCGGTATCCACCATGATTATCTCAACAGATATTTGTTTCTGTTAGGTCACCACCTGTTTGCTTTTGGTTGATTAATTTATTTAAATGTTAAAGCTTGATAGAATTGAGATTGTGCGTGTTACGTATCATGATCGGTAGAACCGAGCCTTAATTGCAGAGCTAATCAAAGAATAATTTATGTTAATTAAAGAATAACTAGTATAACCAAGAAAGTGAAATTTCGTTTAATATTAATAATGTTGACTAGTGGACTTAATCAAATAAAAAAAAAAGTTTTTCAGCTTTTATTGTACATACCTCTTTTCAGTGCCTATTAGATGATTAAGAGAGAGATGTTACAAAGTCCCATGTGTGTTTGGTCTCATACCATGTCATTGTTTCTTCCAAATGTGAGGTGGAACACTATGTATCCTTCCAACATCGACGATATGTGAGGTGGAACACTATGTATCCTTCCAACATCGACGATAGTTGCATTTAGATCCAACTAAAAAAATTGTTACTGTAACAAACTCTACTAATAGTTGAGATGCAAAAGTCCATGATACATATATGTGGTTTGTTCTCCAATTCCCTTGGAAGAATTATGAGAAAGTATCCTTTGTCATGTCCTTATGCCTAAACCTAAATAAAAATAATGGTAAATCAATTCTAGGCAATTCTAGGCATATTTATTCTCGGAGGAAACTTCCAATGGTCCATAAGATAGTCTCGCATTGTTGCACCTCCCATTGGATGTCCTCTATGTTTAGATAGGTGTTCATTGGACCATGAGTTTGACCCAACGTAAAAAAAATCATTGAAAATGATGCGTTGATGAATAAGAATATCCATAGCATCCCTACCCATTGCCAAATATACTAACAATTCTCAATCATGTGGGAATCACAATATCATACACATATTAATCTCTCCATCCAACCATATGATGCTTTGGACTCCACTTGACATTGAATGATCCTTAATCCATGACCATAATACATGATATCCCTAGAGAAAAATCTCATTAAGCTCCACATCGACCACTTATGTCTCAACATTAACACCAAACATATCATCAATAAGTTTCATTTCTATATATATTTCCACAACAGTATGTGTGCCCCCCTGTAATACCCCTGTTTCCCCCAGTTTGTAAATATAACTATAACTCGCCAAGAGACTGGCGAAATAAATATGTGTGAATTTTTTATTTGATGAACCCTTGTATAAAAGGGTCAATGTATGAATTTTTGTTATTAATAGAATTTGAATATGTGTTGCACAACTGTTGAAAGGGGGGAAATTTTCCAAGATAGACCATGGATGCTATGAGAGAGATGGTGAATGGAAACCAAGTATGGTTGATATGACCCTCACCAGACCAGTACCTACTGGGTGTAATTGCTCAACATTCCTCTGACCCATAAATGAATTACCAGTCAGGTTGGTGGTTGGAAGGCCATCCTCAAGAGTTAATGAGGAGATGAGGCAGTGTACCCCATCTGTAAGGCTTCCAGGCCTGACCACAAATGGGGATTCGGACCCACACAACCTTGTTGAGGAAGGAAATGAATGAGGTAATTCAGGGACATAGATAGATCTGGGAGATAGTAGAGTAGAGAAAAAAAAACACTCTCCCGAGAAGAGCAGTGAATATACTTCGATTATGAATTTGAGAAAGAAAAATATGAGCAGTAAGCTTGATATGGATGTAAGAAGCCATGGGTAGGGTTTTGCTACAAGATGATAAACAAGGTTGACGAGTGACTGAGGAAGTACTCGTGCATACCTCCTTGCTTGGAGTAGAGAAAACTAGACACCCATTTCATGTGGGAGAAGGAGAGTAGCCTTCATCCCTGACTGTTGTGGAGAAAAGAGAAAAAATCTGTCTCAGAGCATCATGGTCTAGCTCAGGGGTAGCCAATGGTAAATCTAGTAGGACTGGTTGTGCCTATGGCTGGGAGGAAACATGAACCCCTTTGAGCAGTTGCTTCACATTTTCCAGTTCTAATAAGTATTTTCATACTCGGTGTATTATATTGAATGTGATGATGAAATGTCTGTGTTTATGATGTTGATGTTCGGACAACATCAGGAAGAAATTCTCTTAGAATAATAATTAATAATATAATTATTGATTATTAAATATCATATATAATAAGTAAATGATAATAATAAATAGTTATTGATTATTCAAGGGATGCATCCTTTCATGGATGGTCACAATATGTTCCCTATATATGGAACACTCATCATTGTAATAATATATCGATTATAACTCATATGAAGAAAAACAACATGGTATCAAAGCGAGACTGGGCTTGACTTCTTCACAGGAGGGCCTGAGAAAATGAGAGTAGAGTAAAATGTTGGGAGTGTTAAATTTATGGGGTTGTTACAATCTCTATGTAGAACATATTTACTTTTTTACCCCTACCTAAATTATAGAAAGAATTCCATAAATTATGGTGGGAAATAATTTCTAGTAAAAATGTCTAATTACCTAAATATGACGAATGTAATGCATATTTACTTCTACCTATATTAATGCAAAGAATCGCATGAATTATGGAGGAATAATTTAACAAAGTCAAATGCTATGTGGATGGATTATAACCAAATTAATCTTTGGTTAGTTACAGAGGTATTCTCCAACTATTTATATGAAAGAAAATTGAATTTAATTTTAAATTTAATTTTTCAAAGAGACGTGTCTTTTTTGGATCAATTTAATATTACTATAAAAAAACACTTGAAAGACACAAAAATAGACACACATATTTTTTATCTCTCACATGTGGGATAAGTGATCTAAAGAAGAGACTAAGAAGTTGAAATTTTCTAAGTTACTTACTCATGTTCTAGTGTTTACTAAAGTAATATCGTATCTCATTGGAAGTAATTACCACTTGTGGAAAATTGTGTTTGTTTAATTTAAAACTAGAAAATCAACATGGTTAGTCGTATGACATCAAGTATATGATGGATGTGTGTTGGTCGTAGATGTATGACATCGAGTATATGTTGGATGTTTGTTGGTAGTCGTATGACATCGAGTATATGATGGATGTGTGTTGGTAATAGTAGAAGACATATTATTTGGAGGGTCATTGTATATAGTTGTGCACAAGATAAATTGATCTCCTCTAGGAGATGTTTTTTGTTGTTCTTATTTCTTGTTCCGGGAAGGTCACATGTAATAGCTTTGAGAAGGAGCCATAGTGATGGTCGCAAGAAGAAGGCATGGAGAGAAAGATCCTCCAACATGATATCAAGGAGATACATTTCCAGACATGATGCTCAGAGACAAGAAGTTTCTAGGAGCAGTGTACCTCCCAGGACGGGACCATGCCCAATAGAAGAGACGGTTCCAATGATCATGGATACAGTGAGTCAAGACCGACTGTAGCACAACTATGGTAGATCCAATAGAGGAGGAAAACATATTATGAGAATTAGAGGGAGCATATGTAGCAGTCCCAGTACATGAGTCGAACCATGAGTTGTTGAGGAAGGAGGCATGGAAACAATTCTAGTGTATGTAGAGGCATTCCCAGAGAGGGATGTGATACTACATCCAGAGGAAGCAAAGATTGAGTTACCTCCATAGAAGGAGGAAGAGATACCCTCGGTGTCAGAGGGAGCAGAGGTAGAGGAGGAGTCACCTCCATCTCCAGAGGGAGTGTTGATGTTTTTCAGCTTCATGAGACATTGGTTTCATGAGGGAACCTTGATATATCAAGTATGGTCCAAGATGACTTAGCATCATCAACATTTACCTATGTTTCTTTGGGAAAAGGAATCCATGACTGCAGTGTATGTTCAGAACAAAAGTCCTCATAAGACTTTGAGGAACATGATGCCCGAGGAGGCCTTCACCGAAGTGAAGCCTGAGGTTGGACACTTCAGGATATTTGGGTGTCCAATATACATTCATGTACCCAAGAAAAAAAGGATCAAGCTAGACCCTTCAGGAAGAAAGGATACATTTGTGGGGTACAATGAGTCTTCAAAGGCATATCGGATCTACATCTCTAGTCAGAGACAGATTGAGGTGAGTATAGATGTTACCTTTGAGGAGGAGGTATCATTTAAGGATATCTAGAGGATCTCACATGGAGATTGATCAAATTGATCAAATTGATCATGTTGATCATGTAGCTCCAGTTAATGTTCCCAAAGATATTGTAGTAGTTCAGAAGAGACCTACATGGGCTCATCAGACTCTTCAAGAGGTAGAAGGATATGTAGCTCCTTGTGGTACCTTCCGAGTGAGAAAGATACCTCAAATATATTCATGCTATGAGCCACATCATTCATTTTGAGTCTTCCTGTTATGAGGAGGCAACTAGTCATCCAATATGGACAGATGTCATGATGGAGGAGTATCAATGCATCATGAAGAATGATGTGTGGGATATTGTTCTGAGACCTGAGAGAAAGTCTGTAGTGACTTCCAAATGGATCTACAATATCAAACACATAGTTGACGGGAGCATCGAGAGGTACAAAACGAGATTATGAGGAGACATTTTCTCATGTTGCTCGATACACTTCTATCCGGATGATTATTTCCCCTACAACATCCATGGGTTAGAGAGTACATCAGATGGATGTAAAGACAACCATTCTCAATGGAGATATTGAGGAAGAAGTATACATTGAGTAGCCAGATGTTTTCGTGATACATGAGAAGGAGTCTCATGTGTGCAGGTTGAATATGGCCTTGTATGGACTCAAGAAACCACCTCAAACTTGGTATGCAAGGATTGATGGACACCTAATTATTTTTTGGCTTCAACAAAAGTGTTGTCGATCCCAGCCTGTACTACAAGATGAAGGACCTTGGTATGATGCACTATTTCTTTGGACTAGAGGTGTGGTAGAGAATTGATGAGATCTTCCTAAGTCAGGGGAAGTACACAGTTAAGATATTGAAGAAGTTTGGGATGTTGAACTTGAAGCTTGTGGCTACACCAATGGTGACAAATCTTAAGAAACTAAGTGTGTCTTTTTCTGATTCTAACAAAATTGATCTGACTCTCTAAAGATAGTTGATTGGATCATTGATGTATCTGGTTAAAACCATACCAAATATTTTCTATGCAGTGAGTGCACTTATCCAGTTTATGATTCAGTCGATATAGACACACTATATTGTAGCGAAGCATGTGTTGAGATACCTGCAAGGCATAGTTGGACATGGTCTGAGATATACTTCCAGTATTGATATGATATGTCAAGAATATATTGACTCTGATTGGGCATGGAGCGTAGTGGACAGAAATAGGACCTTCGGGTGTTGCTTCACTTTGGGATCTTCCATGGTTTCTTGGTGTAGCAGGAAAGATACTTATGTGGTTTTGAGCACAACAGAAGAAGAGTATATTTCATTAAGTATGTGAATCCGTGAAGTAGTGTGGTTTCGCAATATCCTTGCATATTTATTCGAGCATGTGATGGATTCCACCATTATTCATTATGAAAACCAAAGTTGTGTCGAGATCTCAGAGAATCTAATGTTTCATGACAAATCGAACCACATTGAGATCAAGTACCATTACATCTGAGACATGGTGAAGAGGAAGGAAGTATTGGTATTGTACCTTCCTACAGATGAGAAGGTTGTTGATGTTCTTACCAAATAGAGATGAAGTTCAAGTACTTCCATGACAGACTTGGCATGGCAGGGACTGCCTCCGTCGCTGAGAGGGAATGTTGATGTTTGCAACTTCCTCAGAAATTCTCCAGATTGTACTCCTCTGTGACTGAGTTGAGTTTATTTGTGATGACACTTATCCTAGAAGGGATAAGTGGGACACTTTTCTGAGAAGGGATAAGTGCATTTTGGATTATAGCCCAACGTCCCTTATGGAGAGCGCATGAGGACACGTCCCATGTGGGGAGCACATGAGGAAATGCCAAGGGAGTTGACCCTTGATGTCACACACTATGGGAGTTGACACTAGTTTTTCTAGAGGGTGTAACCTCTAGAAGTCCACATGGGAGTGCTTTTTGTGAAAAACATTCTCCAGATCGTACTCCTCTGTGAATTGAGTTGAGTTTATCTGTGAGGACAGTTATTTGAGAAGGGATAAGTGGGATACTTATTCGATAAGGGATAAGTGCATTTGGGTTTATATCCCAACGTCCCATGTGAAGAGAACATGAGAACATGTCAAGGGATTTTACCCTTGACGTCACACATTATGGGAGTTGATCCTAGTGTTTCTAGAGGGTGTAGCCTCTAGAAGTCCACATGGGAGTGCCATGTGTGAAAAACCTTTTGATACTATGGTGGTTGTGTACCATTGGAAGAGACTGCATGTCTCTGGATAGTATTTGTGTACTATTATGGAAAGATACCTCCCTAGCTAAGAGGGAGTGTTGATGTTTCAACATCGGACAAAACTTCTCCTAGATTGCGTTGTTGACCAAGAGAGATAGGATACATTTATCATAAATTTGCACTTGTGGTAAATGGGCCCAGACGTAGTCCTTCCTTGATCATGACAAGGAATAATATGGACTCGATGTGCTTGAAGGGATTTCCACGTGTCAGTTAGCATCAAGCTAACATTCACTCACAGGTGTGTACTTGTGGTGAAAGATCCGGGTGTGATCTTTGTCCTAGTCATGGTGATTTGACAAGGAATGATAAAGACTCAAGATGATATATGTTATTACATGCGGACCCAGAGTGAGCCTCATCTCAGAGAGAGTCAATTGGCTCAAAAGGGAGAGTCGCAGAAGGATTTTCTCCTTGGTTTAGGTGGGAGAGAGACATATCCCAAGATTGACATACAAGTGTCATGATTCTAGGGTGAATTTTGTATACTTCAGAGAAAATCTTGGCATGATGCAGAATTTCTCCCTCGTTGAGAGGGAGTGTTGATGTTTGGACAACATCGGGAAGACATTCTCTTAGAATAATAATTAATAATATAATTATTGATTATTAAATATCATATAAAATAATTAAATGATAATAATAAATATTTATTGTCCCCGAGGTGTAGGATAGACGGTGAAGGAGTGTGTTGTTAATCCACTCCGTGTTGAAAAGTCATCGGTTCAAAACCTGCGGGGACAAAAAATCCAACCATGTTAAGGGTTGGTGTGGCTCAGGCCGGGTGTGATCCCCAGGTGATTTTGATGGCTTAGATGCCCCTGAGTTGTGGTTTCTCAAGCCAAAGGTTAATCCCGATGCCAAGAAGGTCCGGACCAATTAACAAACAAAAAAATAATAATAAATATTTATTAATTATTGAAGGGACGCATCCTTTCATGGATGGTCACCATATGTTCCGTATATATGGAACACTCATCATTATAATAATATATATATTATATATCATATGAATAAAAACAACATATGATTCAGTCTATCAGTATTTGAGCAATTACTAGAAAAGCTTCGTGAATTTTGTAAATTGTTATATCTATATGATCTTTCAATTTATCTATGTAAATTTTTATATCTATATGATGTGAATCTAGAGAAGAGAGGGGGTATGATTGACTGAAACGCCTAAGCCCTACCAACCCTGTGAAGTTTACCTTTAGCGAGAATGTTAAGTCTGAATTTTGTGGGAGAAGAGCGTTTTTCCCTTAGACTATTCATCCACCTAACCGAGGGCTCGTGCCCATATCCTTAACCCAATTGTTGCTAAAGGATTAGCACTTAATCCATAGAATTTACAAAGTATCCATGTTACCAGGGTATGGGAACCCTACGCTAGTCCAAAGGGGGGCTAACTCTTTCAGCTTTAGGACTTCGTGACTTGTGACTCCATAGTCCTCGAAAATAGTCGAAGACCGAAGTCATGAATCAACGAGCACCATTGATCTGGGGATTCATCATATATCATTGTCATTCGTTAGATCAGACGTAGGAGGGAAAATGTTAAGCGCTTCAGAAAAATGCCACTTCGAGGGAATAGGAATGGTCTAACGCCAAAACTCCTGAATGTCGAAGTCGCAGAGTTAATCTGGACTGTTGAAAAGGAAGGGACACATGTCCACAAATGAACGATCATACGGGAGTCCGAGTATTCTGTGATATAGGGACGTGTGAGTTTCCCTGGAGCTCTGCAAGCCAGAGTAAATCCTGGTCGTAGAGGCTAGGTACACATGGCTATAGATCTAGCGTAGTCCGAAGAGAAATCTAGGAGATACACGTCGAACTCCCGAAATGTCGAACTGTCGAAGTAACCAGGATCATTGGATGAAAAGGTACATGGAAAGAAATCCTATGGTCCAAAGACTTCATACTCTGGAGGGTATTGGTAGAGGGTTTTCAAGGTGTGAAAAACACCGAAGTCGCGAATGACGGAGTAAATCGCGACCAATGGTCAAAGAGGACACGTGGTGCAAGATCTGAGAGTCCAGAGACTTAGCTCTTCGGGCGATTTGTCTCAAGAGGATTCGGTAAGCACCGAAGCTTGAAGTCACGACGTAATGAGAACCATAGATCTATGGATCTATGTGGAATCTTGTGGACCATTAGATTGAAGGACCAACCAGTATCAGTCTATGATGACGTGGCTTGATAACGTCATTCTAGGTGACATGGACCCGCATTGGGCGTGCCATGTGTCACCCACTTTTGGACAATTCACATACCCATTGTGCCTATTAGATAATGACACATGTCACCCCCTATTGAGGACATGTTTCACCTCTTGACCCTCGCCGCGTGTCGGTTCCTGGTTCGTTCCCGCCTAGCCAACGTGGTTGGTGACGTATACGAGAGTCTGGGAGTTTAGGTAACTTTGAGAGTTCGGGGATTTTGGGGCGTGTTATAATTTAGGAAATACCAACACAAAACGTTGAATGTTGATTGTTGAAGGGCCAAGGCCATGTAGCGAGATATCGTAAGCTAGGGAGTTTGGACATTGTGTGGTAAAAAGGAATGCTCGACGAAGATCTTTGATCATCGAATGACTAAGGCTATGTGGAAAGACCTCAGGACTTAGGGGATTAGATAAAATTTATGTTTAGCACCGATTACCGAAGCCCCCTTTTAACCATAGATCTCAGCAAAGGATGTGAACTGTTGATCCCCTCCGTTGTTCGGCGATCTGAGAATTTGACAACACTTTTGGAAGTTTCAAAGCGCTGAAACTTTTGCTAGCTCTCGGTTTTCAGCCCAATGTCACGAGGAAGACGTTGCTAGCTGGTTCAAGCGCACAGTGAGAACTGTAAGTTTCAGGGAAGTTGTTTAAGAGGGTTTTTCTTAAGTAAGGGACCAAAAATGAACAAGGGAAAGCGAAAATTTTGATGCCCACCCCTTGAAAGGATATTTAGGGGTTGGGTGTGTTACAAATTGGTATCAAAGCATGGCAACAACACTTGTCTTGCTTGGGCGCATGCACGAGTCACATAGAAAAATATTATTAGAGAACTTATGGGGTAACACCCTACCTTACCCCCCCCTTCTATAAGGAACTTTTTTGAACCTCTACTAAAGAGAGGAACGACGACTTCTACTATTGATAAATAGTTTGGAAGTCTGCACTGTAGGTTGCTAACATGTTCAAATAAAGAACTGCCTTCACCTTGTAATGATATGTGTTATTCATGAATTGGTATATTAATAACTAATAGAAAATGTATTATCTACACTCAAGCAATCAATGAACAACAGGAGAAATACAACATAAAGGATGGTGACACATCAGGAGTTGGGGGAGAGCTCCCATAATAGAGGGGAAGAATCTAATGAAAGGAGGGTGGTGGAAACCCCTCCAAATTTGGTCGAAACTGTAAGAAGCCTCATGGCATAGTTACAGAGTTATAAGGCTGACAATGAAAATTTGATCAAGGAGCAAGAAAAGTATACATAAATGAATGCAGTCCTACTAGAAATTCTATCAGATATACAAAGGAAACTACAACATGGTTCAATTGTTGGTCACGTGGGTAGGCATAATACTAAGAAAACTCCAAGTCCACTTGAGATACATAAGCATGGTCTTGAAAGTGGCCACACCAGGAGGAGAACCTCAAATAAGGCCCAACATGGAGCCAAGATACATTCAATTTAAGATTCCTTTGGTGAGGACACTATCAACTCCAAGAAATCTTATAGTGGTAAAACTAGTTCCCATTCTCAGACAAGAGTAAAGAAGAGGAAACATTCCAAGAGTCGTGACCCTAAAGAATTCAAGAAAGCCAAACCATCCACCTTCGATGGAGATATTAATAAAGGGAAAGAAGCAAAAGTTTGGCTACTCGGCTTGAAGAAGTACATTAGAATCCATGACTACTCCAAAAACTTAAAGGCTCAGATATCCATTTTCAACCTGAATGGGAAAGCTTCCATTTGGTGGGAATACCTTAGGAATGTGAAAGGAGTCCATGAGAAGGACTTGTCATGGAAACAATTTGATAAATATTTCAAGAAGAAGTACCTATCAAAAAAGTACTTTGATGGGAAGACCAAGGAGTTCTATGAACTCAAATTGGGACAACTCACCATAGATGAGTATATCAAAACGTTTCTCGAGCTGATGAGGTATGTGCTCTACATAAACGATGAAAAGGTAAATATGCAACATTTTATTAGTGGATTACCTCAATCCTACCGAGATAGAATTTCATTTGATGATCCAGAGACCTTAGAAGATACTATTTGAAAAGAAAGGTATTTCTATGAGTAATTCAAGAGTAAGACAGAACCTCATGAAGACTGGAAGAAGAAAAACAATTTGGAATTCAAGAGTAAGACAGAACCTCATGAAGACTGGAAGAAGAAAAACAATTTGGAATTCAAGAAGGGGTTTAAACCCTCGAAATTTAAGAACCCTGGTAAGAGCTCTAGGATGAGCCTTCCTGCCATCAGTGTGTATCAGCAAAATCTTCCATCCCAAAGTGGAAATTAACCATTCAGAGAAACTCCAAGTAAGACTGACAACACGAAGAGAGAAACCTTGAAATGTTGGGGTTATGGAGAGGAGCATCTATTGAGGGATTTTCTGCATAGGCAACAAAACCTTGGGAGGGTCTACAATGCCCAAGAGGCTACCACAGTCAATGATGTGGCTAGGAACTTGCCACAAATTTATGAAACCTTGGATAATAGACAAGATGACAACCAAGCTTCAGTGTTGGAGATGGAAGGTACGATTTCCAACCATCATGTTTCCATTTGAATTGACCCTGGTTCTAATTTGAGTTATGTTGACCCTCAAACTATTGAGAAATGTAAATTGCAACAAGTTAAACATGTTAAATCATGGATGGTACAACTAGCCACTGGAACCAAAAGAAAAGTAGTAAAGGTCATACCAACATGCCAATTTGTCATGAGTGGGTTTCCCACCCAAGAAAACCTAAACATACTTCCTCTAGGATCTTATGACATGTTGATTGGCATGGATTGGTTAGCTACCCAAAAAACCAAGTTGGATTGTTACAGTAAAACTTTGGAGTGTTAAAATAAAGAAGGAAGGAGGGTAACCCTACAAGGGATTCAAAAGCATGTCTCAGTGAGACAAATATCATCTCTCCAAGTGAAGAAGTATTAGAGAAGGGGATGTCCCTTGTATGCAATGCAAGTACTAAACTCTATTGAGGATGAAAAACCCAACCTAGAGAACCATCCCATATTAAGAGAATATAAATATGTATTCCTAGAAGAGGTACCAGGTCTACCTCCAAGAAAGGATATTGAATTTTCAATAGAACTTGTACCAGGAGTAGTGCCAATGTCTAGAACACCCTATAGAATGAGTACACCAGAGCTAGTTGAGATCAAACTCCAACTGAAGGAGATGTGGGACAAAGGCTACATACAACCTAGTGTGTCTCCATGGGGAGCACCAACCTTGTTTGTGAAAAATAAAGATAGCACACTCAGAATATACATATATTATAGACAACTCCATAAGATGACCATCAAGAATAAGTATCCATTGCCAAGGATTGATGACTTGTTTGACCAATTAAGGGATTCTACCATCTTCTCCAAGATTGACTTGAGGTATGGATACCACCAGGTCCGAATTAAAGATGAAGATATCCACAAGACAACCTTTAGGACAAGGTATGGTCACTATGAATTTGTGGTGGTGCCATTTGGGATTACCAATGCACCATCCACTTTTATGTACTTAATGAATAAAGTATTTAGAAAGTTATTGGATAGGTTTGTATTGGTTTTCATTGATGATATCCTAATATATTCCAAGAATAGAGAAGAGAAGGAAGAACATCTCAAGCTACTACTCCAGGTACTAAGAGAACATTAGCTCTATTCTAAGCTCAGTAAGTGTGACTTTTTCCAGAAACAAGTCCACTACCTAGGCCATGTTATTTCCCAGGAAGGAGTGGTGGTTGAACCTGACAAGATTAAAGACATCATGGATTGGCCTACCCCAAAGGATGTATCTAACATCAGATCCTTTATGGGTCTGGCAGGATACTATAGGATATTCATAAAAGGATTCTTCAATATGGGTTGCCCAATCACCTCCCTTTAGAAAAAAGGGGGTTAAATTCATTTGGACATCAAAATGTGAAGAAATATTTTAAGAGATGTAATGCCTTATATCCAATGCGCTTGTGCTGAAGATTACACATCCAAACAAAGATTGTCTTGTGTGTACAGATGCCTGCAAGGAAGGGCTCAGAGGAGTCCTTATACAAGAAGGACATGTGATTTTCTACGAGTCCAGAAAATTGAATGAGGATGAAGTCAATTATGTGACCCATGATATGGAATTGGCTACCATAGTGCATGCTTTAAATATGTGGAGGAATTACCTCCTAGGTAGGATATTTTTACTTATGACAGACCATAGTGGATTGAGGTATCTGTTTGACCAACCAAAACTCAATGTGAGACAAGCTAGGTGGATGGTTCTCCTTAGTGAGTTTGATTTTGAAATCAAACATATCAAAGGAAAGGAGAATAGGGTGGCTTATTCCTTTAGTAGAAGTATGAAAGTAGTTCACTTGGCAGATGTAAGCACCAGTGAATCAGACATCAAAGAGAGGGTCAAAACTGCACAAGAGAGAGATGCATTTTTCAATACCATGACATCATACCTAAAGAAAAATCCCACAGGGCTGAAGTATGAAGGTTATCATATGCTTAATGATGACCTACTGACTTACAAGGGCATATTATACATTCCAAATTGTGATGACTTGAAGAGGTTCATAATGGATGAACTACACAAAAGACCATATATTGGTCATCATGGTTGTTATAAAATGATCACAACCACTAGGAAACTATTCTATTAGCCCAAACTGAAAAAATGACATAATTGATTACTTAGATAAGTGTTTGGAATGTCAACAATTCAAGGTAGAGCGTCAACACCCACCAATACTATTGCATCCCCTACCAATTCTCGAATGGAAACGGGAAACCATCTTCATGGATTTCATCACAAGATTACCGAGATCAGCCAAACAGAACGATGGCATCATGGTAGTTGTGGACAAACTAAGAAAAGTTGATCACTTCATACTTGTCAAGTCAACTTGCAAGGAAATATATATTGCCAACATCTTCATGAAAGAGATATTCAAACTACATGGCATGCCTAAGGAGATTATATCCAACAGGGATACAAAGTTTACTTCAAACTTTTGGAAATATTTGTTTGTTGGTTTTGAAACAAAATTACTCTTTAGTATAGCCTATCACCCTCAAATTGATGGGAAGATAGAGAGGGTAAACCAAGTATTAGAAGACATGTTGAGGATGCACGTAATGCATCAACCCAAGAAATGGGAGGACTACCTACCATTGGTATAATTTTCTTACAACAATGGATATCATGAGTCGTTGAAAATGAGTCCTTTTGAAGCCCTCTATGGAAGGAAATGAAACATTCCAATAAGCTAGAAAAACCCAGTAGAAAAAGTTACAATAGGGTCGGATATGCTAAATGAAATGGAACAACAAGTGATTCAGATTAGGCAAAATCTGAAAATATCCCAGGATAGACAAAAGAGCTATGGAGACCTGAAAAGTATTCCTAGAGAGTTCAAAAGAGGGGATCATGTGTATCTCTGAGTTAGACCTAGGAGAAGCTCCTTGAGGATGGGAACTTGTGCCAAGTTGGCACCTCGATATTGTGGACCCTTTGAAGTTTTGTATAGAGTGGGACCAGTAGCCTATCAGCTAACACTTCCTCCCACAGCGAAAGAACATAATGTTTTCCATGTCTCTTTATTAAAGAAGTATGTACATGATTATAATTATATTATTGGATGGTCTGTTATTCAGGTGGAACCCGAGGGATAGTTCCTGCCAGAACCTCAATGCATAATAGACAGGAAGGAAACCCCACTTAGAAACAAAACCATTTCATAGGTCAAGGTGCAGTGGAAACACTTTGGCCCATATGAGGCTACATGAGAAATGGAGGATGCCATGAGACAAGCATATCCATTTTTGTTTGCTTCTGTACATACAAAGCGCATTGTCAGGTAGAACATCGAGGATGATGTTCCTTTAAGGGGGAGGGTATTTTAATACCCTTGTTTCCCCTAGTTTGTAAATATAACTATAACTGGACAAGAGACTATGGTGGACTAAATATGTGTGAAATTTTTATTTTATGAACCCTTGAATAAAAGGGTCAATGTATGAATTTTTGTTATGAACAAAATTTGAATATGTGTTTCACAAATGCTAAAAGGGGGAAAGTTTTCCAAGATAGACCATGGATTCTATTAGTCCCTAAAGTTTCTCTCGACTGCTAAGGGCAAGATAGGGCATCATTGATTTATTACAAAAGTGTTTTTAGGGTTTTATGATTTGGTTTTATGATTAAGGTGGTTGGAAACTGGTTTCAAGGCAACAACATAACATGAAAATCATAATAAGAACAGAAAATATCCCATTGACTAAATAAAAGGTAGACACAAAGATGGATTAAACCAATTAAGAAAAATGAAGGTGAAGCCTTCAATTTGTCAACTTCACAAGAATTCTTGTCTCATAATATCATAAAGAAACAAGACTATCATCTTGATATCAAAACTTGAAAAATTATCTCTATAGTAAATTTTTCACTGTATAAATTAACAGTCAAGAATAAAAAAGCATTGCAATCTGAATAATGAATTCAAGCATGAAGAAAGAAATAACAGAGTAGAAAAAGAAGGTCTAACCATCCATATTCCTTTTCTATTAAGTGTCAAATTGAACATAAATGCCTTTTACAATGAGCTTCACAAAAATGTCCCTTGGATCTCCAAATTTCCCCCCCACCACTTCCTCTCATTCTACAGAGTTTATATAGAAACAATACATAATAATCAAGATCCAAAAGAAATGGATCTGAAAACTTCCTCATCTATGTTTAGTTTCTTGTTTCAAATAATCAAGGAGAATATCCAATCTAATCTCCAATTCGAATTGATGAGGTGGCTCGTCAACTATTGTCCATGAGATTTTTCAGGAAAACAAATCTGGTAAATTCCTGAAAAATAGGGTCCAACAATCAATTCGAATCTATTAAATGGTGATAGCAGTGTAAAAACGGAGAGAGGTTTTTGTGAAGGGGCATGTTCCCAACAAAAAACTCTTTTGGTTTCATCAAATTCATCTCCATATTTTCTGCAACCTCTCTTGAAGAAGAAGGCTAAAACAGGAAAAAATAACAGAGTATTTCATGTAGCTTATCATAAAATTAGCCTTCAAAGATCAATTTGAATCTCTTAAATGGTGATATATGTGTAAAAACTGACAGAGGTTTTTGTGAAGGGGCATGTTCCCAACAAAAACCTCTTTTTGTTTCAACAAATTCATCTCCAGCTGTTCTACAACCCCTCTTGAAGAAAAAGACTAAAACAGGTAAAAATAACAGAGAATTTCCTGTAGCTTTTTTGGTTCTTCTTTTAATGATTCTTTGCATCTAATGGTACTTCTGCCAATTCTGAAATAGTGTTTCCATCTTTGCTATGTTTCCCTGTGTATCCATGAGCCTTTGAACCTTCACAAGGCATATCATTGTTGACAAATGTTTCTTCCATGTTTTTATCTGAACCATTAGTTACTTTTGGTTCCATTTCAATCTTGTGTAGCATCAGACATACTGTTATCCTTCCAGGATTTACCACAAGGAAACATACTAGGCACTATTGTAGTCTTTCGGTGTTTATCAACCTATTTGTGAGATGTAAGCCACTTTCCTTTATCACGAACCTTCCAACCCTTGAGGCCAGGGCGACGTTTCAACTCAGGAAACTCAGCAGACACATCTAGAAGCTCTGTTGATCCCCCACTTTACCTAAGAACCTCGCCAAAAAAAGCTTCATCTTCAACTGGATTCATTAAGCAAGTAAAGTAAACTAGTTTCCCTCCAACTTTAAGCGATGCAACACCTCTCATGGCAATTTGAACTTGAAGGCGATGTACCTTATTGCCAAGTCCAACATTCCATTTTTTCCAGATATCAGGTGCCTTAGGAATTGTTCCATCCCCACTGCAAGGTACATCACATAATATGCGATCAAAAAGAAAATCTGTTATACTTTCTGCATGGGTTTCTTCATTCATATCAAGTATTCCACTACCTTTATCCTCTGTCTCATTTGTTGTTTGTGTCAGCATGCCATTATTTTTGCAACGACAACTTGGAAATTTTTGTGCTTCATGATTGGTTACCAGCAAGTTAGCACTGCACATCCTCTTCATCTGGTGAATGAGAAGATTACACCGTTAAACATCAACATCATTTGCTATGACCATTCCCTTGGGTAGAAACGCAAGATTAGTTGATTTGTGAATCATCTCTAGAAGTTGAAATGTTTTTGACCCAATTGTTGCACATATATCAAGAATTTAGTGATGTGATTGTACATCCAAGAAAAGGGGTGGCACCATGCTCATAGCCTCCTATTGAGTTATGTTCCCAATCTCATTTTCTTGCTTTAAGAATTCATGAATCCTTTCAAGAATTTGGTTTTTACTTAGTTGCATGCGAGAGAAATTCAAGTGCCAAGCAAGATTTGTTGGATACCAGGGTAAAGGCCTAATATGTTCAACCGCATTGCCACCTACATCTCATTAGGTATAATGCCTTGTTCCTGTGATCAGAGCAGTGTGCCATTCAGGTCGAATCTAGCTACGAGGTACTCCCCTGTTCCAATTTAGACTACCTGTCCGCTCCTCTTTGGCACCATCAAAACAAAATTATGTAACTAGCGCCCTCGGGTTTCAAATTTTCCACCTGCAATCTGCTAGTGTATTCCATTCCTTTGAGCGAATACCTACTCCTAAATTCAGCAAAATCAAATAGGTAGAATATAACGATCATTGAGAATTGGGTGATTTAAAATGAGTCCTGCGCGGGTACACATCAATCGAGTTATGAAACAGTTTGAATCGGTAAATGATTCCAGGATTTTGTGGATGCATGCGAACTCTCATACCATGATTCATGTCATCATAACGAAATCTGGATGGCAGGCGTGTATCAAGGCATGATTATTTTGGCGCTACGGGAATAGCCTTATTCCCGTAGTGTTATTAATGACTTAGCAAAATTTGAATTTATGAAGTTCAAACAGGCATATAAGGTGACACCTCATTTAAAAACCATGTCTTTCAATTTCAAACTTGAATAAACTATTCAAAAACTGAAATGCAAACCATAAGACACTAAAAACAAAGAACGAAATCAACTGGAAACAGAAATTGAAGTGTAGGTAAGAAGGGTTTAGAATAAGGTTTTCTCACTAAACCAAGACAAAATTAGAGACTAACATATTCTATGAGAGAGATGGCAAAGGGAAACCAAGTATGGTTGAGATGACCCTCACCGGACTAGTACCTACTGGGTGTAATTAATCAACAGTTCTCTGACCCATAAATGAATTACTAGTGAGGTTGGTGGTTGGAAGGCCATCCTAAAGAGTTAATGAGGAGATGGGGTAGGGTACTCAACTGTAAGGATTCTAGGCCTGACCATGAATGGGGATTCAGACCCACACAACCTTGTTGATGAAGGAAATACATGAGGTAATTCGAGGAGAGAGACAGATCTGTGAGTTAACAAAGTAGAGAAAAAAAAACACTCTCCCGAGAAGAGCAGTGAATACACTTTGATTCTGAAGTTGAGAAAGAAAAGGTTGAGCAGAAAGCTCGATCTGGCTATAAGAATCCATGGGAATGTTTTTTCTACAACATGATAAATGAGGTTGACGAGTGACTGAGGAAGCACTCGTGCATAACTCCTTTCTTGGAGTAGAGAAAACCAGACGCCTAGTTCCTATGGGAGAAGGAGAGTAACCTTCGTCCATGATTGTTGTGGAGCAAAGAGAAAGAATATCTCTTAGATCATCATGGTATAGCTCAGGTGTGGCCAATAGTAAATCCAGTAAGAGTGGTTATGCCTATGGTTTGGAGGAAACATGCACCCCTTTCAGTATTTGCTTCACATATTCCAGTTCTTATAAGTATTTTCAGTAGTATTTTCATACTAGAAAATCTCTATGAATTCTGTAAACTATTATATCTATATGATCTTTCAATTTATCTCGGTTTTGATATTAGATAGTCATGATATTTGAATCCACAGGAGAGAGGGAGTATGATTGACTGAAACGCCTAAGCCCTTCCAACCCTGTGAACTTTACCTTAGCGGGAATGTTAAGTTTGAATTATGTGGGAGAAGGGTGGTTTTCCCTTAGACTATTCATCCACCTGATCGAGGGCTTGTGCCCATGTCCTTAACCCAATTGATGCTAAAGGATTAGCACTTAGTCCCTAGAATTTCCAAAGTATCCATGTGACTGGGGTCTAGGAACCCTGCGCTAGTCCAAAGTGGAGCTAGCTCTTTCGGCTTCGGGACTTCAGGACTTGTGACTCCACAGTCCTCGAAAATAGTCGAAGGCCGAAGTCATGAACTGACGAGGGTCATCAATCTAGGGATTCAGCATAGATCACTCTTAGTCGTTATATCAGATGTAGGAGGGGAAGCGTTAATCTCTTCAGAGAAATGTCACTTCGGGGGAATAGGAATGGTCTAACATAGAAACTCATGAATGTCAGAGTCGCAAAGTTAATCTGGATCGTTGAAAAGGAAGGGACACATGTCCATATATCAACGATCATCTGGGAGTTCGGTTATTTGGCGATATAGGGATGTGTGAGCTTCCCTGGAGCTTTGCAAGCCGGATTAAATCATGGTCGTAGAGGCTAGTTACATGTGGCGATAGATCTGGCATGGTCCGGAGGGAAAGTCACGAGATACACGTCGAAATCCCAAAATGTCGAACTGTCGAAGTAACCAAGACCGTTGGATGAACGGGTACGTGGAAAGTGATCCCATGGTCTGGAGACTTCATACTCTAGAGGGTTTTGGCTGAGGGTTTTCAAGGTGTGAAAATCATTGAAGTCATGAACGTCGGAGTAAATCTCGATCGTTCGTTGAATAGGACACCTGGCGCAAGATCCAAGTGTCTGGAGACTTATCTCTTCGAGGGATTTGCATCAAGAGAATTCGGTAAGCGCCAAAGCCCGAATCCACGAAGTAATGAGAATCGTAGATATATGGATCTATGTGGAATATTGTATACCATTATATTGAAGGACCGAGCAGTATCATTCTATGATGGCATGGCTTGTGACATCATTCGAGGTGATGTGGACCTGCATTATGCATGCCACATGTCACCTAGTTTTGGACGATTCACATACCCATTGTGCCTATTAGAGCATGACATGTGTCACCCCCTATTGAGGACATGTGTCACCCCTTAACCCTCATTGTGTGTCGGTTCCTGGTTCCTGCCCACCTAGCCAACGTGGCTAGCGACGTATACGGGACTCCAGGAGTTTGGGTAACTTCAGGAGTTCAGGGATTTTTGGGTGTGTTATAATTTAGGAATGACCAACACAAAACGTCGAGCGTCGACCTCCAAAGGGCCAAGGCTATGTGGCGATATATCAAAAGTTCAAGATTTTGGACATCGTGTGGTAAAAAGGAATGTTCAATGGAGATCATTGATCGTTGAACGTCAATCGTCGAATGTCTAAGGCCACGTGACGAGACCTCGGGACCTCGAGGATTAGGAAAAAGGTATGTTCAGCGTCGAGTACCGAAGCCCCCCTTTTGACCGTATATCTTGACGGAGGATGTGAACCGTTGATCCCCTCCACTTGTTGGAGATATGATAATTTGAAAACACTTTTGGAACTCCCAAAGTCTGGGAACTTTTGAAGTGCTGAAACCTTTGCTATTGCACGCTCTTAGCTCCCGGTTTTCAGCTCGAGATCACGAGGAAGACCCCTCTAGTTGGTTCAAGTGCCAGTGAGAGATGTAAGTTTCGAGGAAGTTGTTTAAGAGGGTTTTTCTTAAGTAAGGGACCTAAAATGAACCAGGGAAAGCGAAAATTTTGATGCTCCACCCCTTGAAATTCTATTTAGGGGTTGGGTGTGTTACACCCCCCGCATGTGCCAAAACATCAAGTCCTAAAAAAATATTCACTCCATGGACCCTAGTCCCTTCAACATAAGAATGTATACCATGCATTGGATCCCCTTCAACAACATTCTCACATGAACCCTATTTGACTACATAGAAACATTCTTTCCATGAACCCTAGAAAAATGCACAACAACATTATTTCCATGAACCATAACCAATTACACATCAACATTCTTGATATGAACCCTAGATTCCACCGCAATAGGATTTGTCTTCTCCACTTTGAGGTCACCAATTTTAAAAGAGTTAAAAGAGGTGGACGGACCATCTAGGAATAATCTAATGGGAAAAGACACTTCTTGATCATTATAGTTTTTTGTTTTCATAGGGACCCCTACTACTTCCATTACAACAAAAGATAAAATGTCAATTGATATTTTTGAAGCAAGTATAAAATGATTTTCTCTTCCAAAATAAAGACACAACCATTGCAACTTCTCATTCAGATATAATAGTTGAATAAGGTTTGACCCATGTTCTCTATTTTAGGGTTAAATAAATATTTTTAATATATATATGGTTCATCAAATGTGGGGAATGAGAATCCACCATTTTACGAACGTAAAATATTAATTTTGTTCAACATCATCATTGTATCCACAATTAGCCTCATTTTTTCCAAATGCCTAATTTGCCCTAATTTTCCTTAATCTTCACAATTAACCCACTTTTCCCAATTAGCCAAATTTACTACAATCACCTCAATTACCAATTTTCTCAATTTACCTAGACCACAACACAAGCCCTACATAGGAAATATTTATCCTAATATCCAATTGTGTAATTATCCCAATTTTCCTAATTTGTGCCCCAAACCACAATATGGTTCTGCATGGAAAATATTTATGTTCTTGTCAAATTGTCTAATTTTTCCCAATGTGCCTTGACGATTGGTCCAATTTACCCCAATGAGTGCACCCTTACCCCCCATTATCATTTATTTCCCCAATTATGCCAATTTACCCTAAGCCAATCACCATAAGTACTCCAATTAATGTCTCAATTAAAACCAATTTTCCCAATTTCCCAATTAGTCGCAATTATCCTCAACTTTTCAATAGCCCAATTTTCCTCAATTTTCCCCACTTGACCCAATTTTCCACAATTTTTGTATGTGTCCCAATTATCCAAATTCACCCCACTTCCCCAATGGCCCTAATTTTCAACAGTCACCCAAATTAGCCCAATTTGCAGCAATTCCCCCAATTAGCCCCAATTAACCAACTTTACCTTAACTTAAGCCAATCACCTTCAATGTCGTAACTATCCCATATATTCTTATTTTCTCAATTGCCCAATTAGATCCAATTAGCCTAGTTTGTTTAGGTAACCCTATTTATCCCCAGTTTCACCAAATGCCCAATTAGCCTCAGTTATCTTCAATTTCCAAATGAGCCTAATTATCCCTAATTATCCCAAGTTTCCCCAGTTAACCCTACTTGCCTAAATTTTCCACAATTAGCTCCACTTCCCCAATGGCCCTACTTTTCGTCTAACGTCCAAATTACCCCAATTTTTTTCAATCGCCCTAATTAGTTCAATTTCCTAACTGCCCCAATTATCTATAATTTCCCAATTTGCCCCAATTAGCACAAATTGCCCCAATTTTCATAATTAGACCTAATTTCCCCAAATAAAGCAATTTGAATAAAATTCTCAATTGCCTCAATCATCTCATCCTGATTTAATTACTCAATTATCCACAACTTCTCAATTAGTGCAATTTTCTCAATTTCTCAACTTTCCCCAATTGCCTCAATTTGATCAAATGTTCCCAATCAATACAATTTCTCCAATTTTATCTAATTGCACCAATTGCACAATTATCCCAATTGCTCAAATTTCCCTAATTATCCCAATTCATTTAAAAACTATTTACCCATCCTATTTTAAATTTCATTCTATATGCAGTTTTATCAAGGTGCATAGATATGATCTGAATTTAATGATCTAAGAAAGAAAAAAATACAAAGTAATAACCGTAACCTTAAAAGTAGAATAGGTGGAAAAGACACCTACCAACTTGGTCATAATGAAGCACTAGTGGGGATAAAAATAGATCATGTTGCTTATGATCTAGCCCAGGGATATGCATGTTCATGGTGTTGTTTCTAAAAAAATATTCCCCTTGATGATTGATAAGGGACCAATAATGCAAAAAGCATAACACTTAGTTAAGGGAGAGGATTCTAGTCGTTCATTCATCAAGGCATGCATTGTAAGGTATGGGATGCTACAACATTGATGGTAAGGAATTTTCTAGTTTGAACACTTCACTACGCAAATAACTATCTATCTAGGCCAAGAGAGGAATTTGAATGCCCACTTCCTAGGGGCATATCTTTCACATATGATGTTCTTTTTAGTTACATGATACACCATTGGAAAAATCTTAATGAGCTCATTGCAATGATATGGTTTGTTTTTTGAAATTTCATAGAGAAAACATCGAAGTTTTAATATTTTAACATCAAAAAATTGACTATCAAATTCTTTGTATAAATTGTCATTTTTTCAATTGCATTATACATTAAAACATCAATTTTGGAACACATTGAAATATCAAATTTTTTATAGGAAAAGTCTAAAAAATGTATTTTTTCCAATGGGATAATATGACATTTATATAACATCAATAATTCAATGCTCATCAAAAATATTGAAAAAATAATTATAAATACAACAAATTTCAACACCCAAAACAACAAAAATATTTAGTGTCAAATCTAATGTCACAATTAACGTCGATTTTTTAACCCAAAGGTAGTAATGCCCTACTCCAAGAAAAAAACAAATCTTGTTGAGAGAAGAGCCATTTCTCAAAGTTGGGTCTTTAAAGCACAACAATTAAAGGTGAATAACAATGATCGACCTATTATACCATGAGTACAACCTATTTGGCCAATTTTAGTATAAATGAAGGAACTTTTATGTGGATGGGATACAATCTCTTATAATATCCCAAATCCAACTCCAAAACAATATGTGGCTCCAACCACTAATCAAAACTTGCAAGAATCACCTTCATATGTAAACTTTGAATTGTCTCTATACCTCTAAAAATTTTGGATTTTTATCAATAGCGTTAGCCAATTGTTGACATGGATGGGAAAATGTCCCTCGTCAAATTCACATGTTCACATGCTGAAAGGGCCCATTTAGACATTCGTCTATTGGAAGTGGAAAATCCTCTAATTATGGTCTTGCTATCATAATCTAGGTTATGGTTTAAATTAAATGCAAGATCAACTATTCCAGAAACTACTCTCGCACTAATTTAATTTTAATCTACCCTAGCTAGGAAAATTTCAAGAACCCATTGACATGAAACAAAGGGAGAAGTACAATGAGAATATACCACTTATTACCATCTATGCAAACCCTGGGGAAACACTAAGAAACCGAGAATATCCTACAAATCGTCGAGATAAACATGATTCACATCAATTTTGTTGGTAATGAATAGGATAAGAAATAAAATGCATTGCAAGCATGAGAATTGTCCATAGATTGAAACATCCTTCCATACAAGGTTCAAGAAAAATATGAATGGAGAGAATAATATACAACCATCCACAATTTGCATGAGTATTAGAAGACAAGCTAAAAGTGTCTCTGATCAACATATGAAGATAACTTACAATGCCAAAAAGAGAACCCTTTGCAAGGGTGCAAAGGTTTCTTTAATATATTTTACCTACGACTCTTGACCTTCCACCTACTAAACTCTTGGTTTTCCAAACACTAGAGTCTTAGCCTTCCTACTCTACTTGGTTCTTGTGCCTTACATGGTTTTTTCCTCATCCTAGAAATAGATGATACAGATATTATTTTGATAAAAAAATTAAAATTACAATTATTCTCCATCCATGTGCACTTGCAACCAAGAGTTTGTCATCTTGTGTTGGCAAACTCAACAATGACTTTGGGCACTAGTTTTCCTCATGCATTACATCTTGGTGACTTGCACATTGTAGGAATTGTATTTATCCTTAAGACTTGTACAACCTTGAAGACCATCCTCTACTCTTTCTCTTTTTCCTGGTCTTCATTGATGAAGGTCACTTGGTATTTCTCCCCTTTGTTGATTGTACAAGCTTACCTCGAATGCCTTTTTTGCAACTTGCATATGTGTGGAGTCCTTGCCTTGCTTTAAATATTCCCTTTAGCTTCCTTCATTTGAGCTTTATGCCTTTATACAAGTACTAAAATGTAATGTCCCCAACTAGGATAGATAGAAAAAATATGTTTGTGTTTGAAATTATTGTTTCTCTTTGTGTGATTTTATCAAACACTTTGCATTAAGGCTATTGGAAATCTCTTACAAACAATTTTCATATGTCACCAAGATATGGATATTTTCAAACATATTACATGCACCCATTACACATGAAATAGAGAAGATAACCATGGCATGTTATTATGTTATGGAAACCCAAATCAAAACATATACAAATATCCTTATTGGCTATAACAACAACTGCAAGACCCTCCTAAACACACAGATTTATTGGTTGCAAGGAAGCTGCAATATATAATAACAAACAACAACAATAAAACTCATAATGATGCCAAAATGTTCTCAAGATATGATATGCCTTCCTCTAGACTATCTATCCTTCACTGGTGTGATATCAATCTGCTCCAGAAACACCTATCGTTGTGATCCAGACGCTCGTACCTCAACAGACCTGTAACCCCAATTTGTAGATATCCTCATTGGATGAGGTTGTGCAACAAGTGGGGCCTCATGGGACGAGGTTTTCCAACAAGTGGGGCCTCGCGAGATGCCATGTACTCAACCCATGGGGATGACCCCTATCACAGTTTACCCGAAACCCCCCTGGTCACTGTAGAATCAGAGATCAACCTCCTCCGGAAAGATCTGTAAACTCCCTGCACATGTCAATATTCCTCCAAGATGACATACCAATCTGAGACTCCAATGAAGACCCAATATGGATCCCCATCCTTGTTTATCTAAGGTGGATATTGCACCAAAAAAACCAAACTGCAATGGTGGAATGGTTTTGTTAAACCCTAACGAAACAATGGCTCTAAGAGAACTCCAAAATGAGAGATGAAATCATAATGCTAAAGATAAGGGTTACCCCTCTATTTATCCTTCCCCCGAGCCTTCTAGATATTTCTCCTTTTTGAACAAATCAAATCCTCACTTTATTTTCCCTCCAATTTCATATAATTATTTATTTGTATTTAATGCCACTTTAGGATTTGTCATTATTTTAACCCAATAAACCTTCTTGACTCCCTTGTCCTTGTTGACTATATCCTACGGGAGTTTTATAGGCTATTAAGTCATCCTTCGTCATGATCAATTGGAAGGGTACATTACAATCCTCCCTTCCCAAGATTGCTTGTCCTCAAGCAACTCCAAATCAAGGTGTTGTAATATTTTCTCTCCTTCCCAAGTAGCATCCTCTACAAGAAATCCTCTCCATATGACCAAGTACTCTCGAATGATTCGTCTTCTTAACCTATTCTCCCTAACATCAACAATCCTCTCGAGAGCTAGAAGCAACCGTCCTTCCTCATCTATTGGAGGAAGCTCTACTGAAGCAGTGACTTATTGTCCCAATGCCTTCTTGAGGCAAGATACATGGAAAGTGTTATGGATCCTTCTACCCTCTAGTATATCCATCTCGTATGCTACCTAGCCAACTCTCCTCATCACTATGTAGGGTCCATAAAAGCGAAGCTTTAGCTTCTCTACACCAATCTTCTTCAACGACAATTTTTTGTAAGCTTGCAACCTGAGAAAGACTAGGTCCCCAACCTCAAAGTTGTGTTCCACCCTGTGATTATATTCATATATCTTCTATTTATTATGAGAGGCCTACAAATTCTCCTTAAAGACTCTCAATATGTCATGGCTTTCCTGCAACCAATCTTTGGTATAGGGAGCTATGCTTTCCCCAAACGCCAAATCCACAAAGGATGGGGCATCATAACCATAAAATACCCTGAATGGGATCATTTTAATGGACATGTGATGAGTGGTATTGTAACAATTCTCTTTGATATGCAACCACTTTATCCATGTTTGTTGTTTCCCTGACACATAGTTCCTCAGGTACCCCTCAATCCATTTGTTTATTATCTCAATAAACCCATCTATCTGGGGGTGGTAGCTAGTACTAGATGTCAAGTTTGTCCCAGATAACCTAAACATCTCCTGCCAAAATGCATTGAGAAACCTGCTATCTCAATCACTGACTATGTTCCTTGAAATACTAAGTAGTCGTAACACCTCCCCGAAGAATAGATCTGCTACCTTAGATGCGCTATACTCTGTATGAAAAAAAAAATAAGTGTGCATATTTAGTCAATCTATCCACTACCACATAGATACAGTCCCTTCCATGTACCTTTGGAAATCATGTAATGAAGTCCATGGAAATGGTATCCCACTTATTCTCTAGAATCGACAATCCCATGGGATGTGTAAATTATGACTTGTTATGCTAGCAAGTCATGAACTCCATCACATGATGAAGTACATCCTCCTTGAGACCCTTCCAGGAGAATCTCTCTGTCACCTATTTGTAGGTATTCAAATACCCCTCGTTCCCTACTAGTGGTGTGTCATGTACTGCCCTCAAAATCTTATCCTTGAATTTGGACTCAGGGAAAATATAGATCTTGTCTTTGTAGTAGATTGTGTCATCCATTACCCTATACCTGTCATCCTGAATACTACCCTCCAACATCTCACAGGCGAAGGTTTATTGGATTATTCCACCAAAAGAATGGAATTCTAGTCTGTTGTGATCTCTGTCATGGAGAAGGTTGTGGGTCTCCTAGATAAGGAATCATAAACTATGTTCTTATTCCCCTTTACATACTCAATGTCAAAATCATATGCATGCACCTTACTCACCCATTTTTGTTGTATCTCATTCAAATCTCATTGCTCCATGAAATATCTCAAATTGTTGTGGTCAGTCCTAACCACAAAGCGTCCTCCTACCAGGTACTATATGAACTTATCCAATGCATGCATGATGGCCAACATCTCCTTATCATAGATCAAATAGATATTCTTTGTCTATCTTATCTTTCTGCTCTTGAAATCTATTGGGTGTCGTTTTTGCATCAACATTGCTCCTATCCCCTCATCGGATGCATCACGCTCCAAGACAAAAGGTTGTGTGAAATTTGGGAGTGCTAATATTGGGAAAGTGATCATTACCCTCTTCATTCTATCGAATGATACTTGTGCATCCTTGGACCATCGGAATGTCCTCTTCTTGATGAGGTCTGTCAAAGGCCCAACTAATTGTGAAAATATTTTCATAAAGTTCCTATAATAGTTTCATATCCTGAAGAATCTTCACAGATCGGTGAGTGACCTCGTGACGAGCGAATCTAAGATCATCTGAATATTATCCCAATGCACCTTTACTCCCTCAACACCAATTAGTGCCCCATATAGAAGATCTTTTTCGACCCAAACTCGCACTTTTCCTCCTTAGCAAAAAGCGACTCCTCCATAATGGTGAGAATATCGTCCACATGATTCATATGTTCCTACCACATCTTATTGTAGATCAAAAGATCATCAAAGAACACCAATTAGAATTACATCAACTATCTATTGAAGATATGGTTCATGCATTACTGAAAGGTAGTTGGTGCATTAGTCAACCCAAAGGGCATGACTAGAAAATCATAGTGCCCATAGTGACACTTGAATGTTTTTTTATGGATATCCTCCTCTTTGAATCGAATCTGGTGGTATCATGATTGTAGATCAACCTTTGATAAGTATACTGCCCCATACATCTCATCAATCCTGGGTATTTTGTATCGTTTTTTAATGGTCTTCTTGTTCAGTGCCATGTAGTTTATGCACATCCTCATAGTGCCATCCTTCTTCTTCACCAATACAACTAAAGAAGCGAAGGGACTAGAATTGGGCCTGATATGTCCCATCTCCAACAAATCCTTTATGGCCTTCTCTATTTCATCCTTGAACCTCTTCGGATTCTTGTAGCATGTGGTGATCACAGGCTTCAACCCCTATTCTATCTCAATGACATGCTCAAATCCTCTATTAGGTGATCTCCCTACTAGAAATGGTTCAAACACTATTTCATGTTTTCCAATCAATGCATGGATGTTCACATGGTAATGTTGGCGATCTTTTGATGGATTCTCCATGGTGATCAAGAAATTTTCTATGCAAGCCACATCCCCATGTCTAAAAAGGGTCTCCATGCATAGGTTAGACATGATCATGGGGACACATGTCGACATACCTCTTAGGATGACTCGTTGTCCACCATTGTCCTAGAACTCCATCCTCTTGTCCTGATAATTCATGTGGATATCTCCCAATGAGTACAACCATTGAACTCCTAGAACTGCATGAGTATCTGTTAAATATACGACATAAAATTCATCGATCAAGTTATAGTTTCCCAATGTTACTTCCAATCCCCTGGTCCTTTGAGTACACGCCATGTTGTACCCATCTGCTACTACCACATTGAATCCCTTGAATTCCTCTGTAGGGATTTGTCTCATGGTGACAAGTGCAACATCAATGAAGTTGTGGGTGGCCCCACCATCAATCAATTTCGTAATCCTCTGCCACTGCACAATGCTTATGAATTTGAAGGTGTAATATTTAGGGACTCCAAAAATTGTGGCAATGGTCACTCCCTTGGCACTATCCTGAAATGGATTCTACTTCATAGCATCGAGGTGTGATGGCTCACCATTGTCCTGTCCAATTCCCTCATCATCACTATCATCCTCCTCGTCAAAAACTACCTCGATATAATGGACTTTACCTTTTCCCATACATCAATGACCTGATTCCCATAGCTCCTTACAACTATAGAAAAGTTTCTTCCTCCTTATTTCTCTCTAAGTTTCCTCATCCAACCTATCCTTCCCTATCCATGTATTCTAGGGAGGTTTTGACACCTGGGCCTTCTTTGGGATAAATATTTTGTCGATGTCTTCTTGGGGGCTGTTTCTGCAATAACCTGAGTCTTCATGATGGCATCCTGAAGTGTGGTTTGTATAAAGGCCTTCACTGATACTCACAGGGGCTCAACTAGACCCTATGTGAATAGAATCACTAACCATTGTTGAGAAATATTTTTCACCATGATTTCCATCCTCTAAAAATCTGTGATGTATGTGTCTAGTGTACCTCTCTGTCTCAACTATGCCAAATCTGTGAAGTGTATGTTTGGGTCCTTTTTGTCAAACATGTCCATTAAACTATGAGTGAAGTCTACATATGAAGTGATGTTGGTGTTCCCCAATTTTACCATCCCATGGTACCACCACTCATGAGCTTCTATGCCCAAGTGAAGGGTGGCATACTTAATCATTTCTTCCTCGTTCATTGGGTTAATTTGGAGGTAAGCGTACAACTTCTTCACCCATGATCTGGTTGTTCTCTTGGAATATTCGTCGAAAGAAAGGATATCAACCTGCCCACCATGCACATGAAGTCAATTTTTTGTTGATTATGGGTTGCTTTGTTCCACTCCTTAGTTTTGTTCCTCTACTTGAGGGTGTAGGAGTCTGGATAGGACAATTTCTCCCAGATAACTTCATCTAATGTCTCATACACCTTGTATGAGAAGTTCACATCAAGCTCTTTATATGGCTTCTCATGTGCTCCTATTGATTGTCCTACCAATAATTGTGGTAATATGGGTCTAGGAATCCTTAGGATCCCGCTATGAGATGGGGTATGGATATTGCTACTCTTTGCATGTATCGTGTCACCCCAATGGGATCCACTAGGTCCTCCTTGACTTGCACCATTTGTATTCCCTCGTTTTCCCACCAGTTGTGTGAGCACCTCAAGAGTATGTTGTTGGAACCTTATGGTTTATTCTTGTCTTTGGGATTCCTCATTTTGTCCCTTGACCATATCTTTTAATATTTGGAGCACAACCCCATCATGGTTGTCTCTCATGCTTCCTCCTACTTCTTATCCTTCTAACTATGTTTGGTTGGCTTCTATTTCTATTTATGGTTAATTTTGAATGGGTTTTCCTCCATGCCCTTTCCTCCTAGGCATCAATGTAATTACAGTCTAGCAGAATCACCAACTTTGATACCACTGTAATGTCCCCAACTAGGATAGATAGAAAAAATATGTTTGTTGTTCAAATAATTTTTTCTCTTTGTGTGATTTTATCAAACACTTTGCATTAAGGTTGTTGGAAATGTCTTACAAACAATTTTCACCCATTACACATGGAATAGAGAAGATAACCATGGAATCTTATTATAGTATGGAAACCCAAATCACAACAAATACAAAGATCCTTATTGGTTGTAAAAACAGCTGCAAAACCCTCCTAAACACACAAATTTGTTGGTTGCAAGGCAACTGCAATATCTACTAGCAAATAATAACAATAAACCTAGTAATGATGCCAAAATATCTTCAAGATATGATATGTCTTCCCCTGGATTTTCTATCCTTCGCTGGTGCGGTATCAATCTACTCCAGAAACACCCACCATTGTGATCCGATCAACTGTACCTCAATGGACCTGTAACCCCAATTCACAGAGATCCTCGCTTGACAAGGTTTCACAACAATTGGGGCCTCGTGGGACGAGGTTGGCCAAAAATCGGGGATGCATGGGACACCTTTTACTCAACCCGCGGGGATGACCCCTATCACGGTTTCCCTGAAACCCGCCTAGTCACTGCAGAATCTATGATCGACCTCCTCCCGAAAGATCTGTAAACTCCCTGTGCACGTCGATATTCCTCCAAACTCACACAAACCAATCTAATACTCCAATGAAGACCCTGTATTAATCCTCCTCCTTGTTTAGCTAGAAAGGATATTGCACCACCGAAACCAAACTGCAATGGTGGAAGGGTTTTGCTAAACCCTATTGAAACAATGGCTCCAAGGGCACTCCAAAATGAGAGATAAAATAATAATTCTAAAGAGAAGGGTTACCCCTCTATTTATCTTTCCTTTGAGCCTTATATATATTTCCCCTTTTTGACCAAATCAAACCCTCACTTTATTTTCCCTTCAATTTCATATAATTATTTTTCTTTGTTTAATGCCACTTTAGGATTTGTCATTTGTTTAACCCAATAAAACTTCTTGAATCCCTTGTCCTTGTTGACTATAGCCTATGGGATCCATATAAGATATTAAGTCATCCTTCGTCATGATCAATTCGAAGGGGACATTACATGAAAACCCACAATTGAGAAGCATTGATGCAAGGAATTTGAGGTTTTCCAATCAAATGCATGTTCAATTGGTTCTTGTCAAAATTCTGCAATATGACACAAGAAAATCCATCAACATTCATTGTAGACAAAATATAATATGAAAAGTTTCCATGTGCCATTAGTAATATGATCTCTCAAACAATGTGCTTAGTGTTTTGGTTGGAGCTTTAAGATGTGAAAGTAAGAGAGCGATTAAACCAACAACAAGCATTGTCATTTAATCTCTTAGCAACAAGCATGAATAACAATGGATCCAACAATGGTTTTCACACAATATGATCTTCAATCCCATGCTTGTTCATTAAAATATACACATAAAACTCTGCATACACAAAATTTAAGTATTCAAACATGTCATCAACTAGCGTTCAAAGAAAATCTCATAAAAATTTCTACATTATGGCTTTCTTCAAGGCAATGTCACCAAGTATTTAAATGAAAACTCTCCAAGAGTCTCGCCACCATGCTCAGGAGAGTTCCAAGACTATTATGTCTTGCCTTTCTACTCTGCAAGATACACAACTCATCCTATCAACTTTTATGAAACCAATGCATCCTCCAATTAAAGTGTGAGGGTAAGGTGTGAGCCATCATCTCCTTGAATATTTGTTTCTCTATATTTCCTTGGTTTCAAATGATCTAAATGCAAAGGAAAGATTCAATACCATTCCTAAAAGTCTAACAAAAATATGCAATATGAAATACAATATATTTAAATCAAACAAAAAGAGAGAAAAGGCATTCAAAGGTATGGTTTCATAAATCTTTTCTTCCATTGAATTCTTAAAAAAATCAATATTACTTCAAGCATGATATTCACAAAAAATATCATAGGCATGGAGGGATTGTTTCTATAACGCTCCCCCGGCTGCCATCCAACCCACTGGCCGGGTAGACGCTACTTTGCGGAACAACATTATTTTATGCTTAATTAATAACATGCATTTAAAACATGTTAAACACATTTAAACTCAGAGTCAGCACAAAATTACTGCTAACATAAATAATCCATGGAATTAACATTAATTCATATGCACAACAGAATACATGATAAATATAAATACACAGACATGCAAAACATAATTAAAACATCATCTGGTACTTATCTTTGAAACGGTGGTAATTCCACCAACCACGTGCAAGCCTTCCACGAACCTCCCAGCCTTAGACCACGTTGCTCATAAAGCTCAAAAGTGGGTCACCCCTGAGTTGGGACTAAGCTCCACCCCAAGGTAAGGAATCCTAGGCTAGGCTAAGGTTACAGGGAAAACAACAAAGAATGACTAGATGGATTCTTCCCAGGATGCCATCTTACGCCCACTACTCCCAGACTCTCATTCCCCACATGTTTGTTCCGCCCGGGAGTATACACCTTCACAAGCATAGTCCATCGGTGCTACATCTCCCACTCTGGGTCTCGACAACAGGTCGGATCAGGAAGTCTCAGAGCCCGAAGTTGGTGCTGGACACTCTCTAGAAGAAACCACTTCCCAACAAAATCTCTCACCTGGAAATAGTTGCTCACAGGCCTGACAACCTGCCTCTTCCAACAAAAATCACCTCCCTCACCTGGAGAGAGGTTACACATAGGCTCGGCACAGACTTACACTGGCCAGTAAGCCACGCACAGTCCAATACTGCGTGGCCACAATAACCAACTGGGAAAACAGACACAGGCTTCCTAAACAGGCTCTATAATCACGAGATAGACTCACAGTTTTGGTTTCGGGATTACACCAAGTGTACATAGATTCCACGCACATGCTCAAACTGTTCAGACAGAGGATGTACCGGCTATCTCAGAAATCAACACAGTCTTTTTGGCTTTCAGGGATGCACCAGGGTATTCTTGAAGAGGTCAGACCGTTCACGTTCAGACGGTCGGGTAGAATGGAGGAGGAACCCCCAACACGGCTCATCTCAGCCATTTTATTTGCATGTGCCTGGGTTGACACTTGTCACCCATGCAAATGCATCCGTTCCTTCAGCATGTTTTCCTTCCATTTGGAATTTGCTTGTCCTTACAAAAGAACTTAGGATAAAACATATTATTCACATGTCTTTTGGAATAATATTAAAATATTATTCCCCAAGGACTTAAGCCCCTAGGCTCAACACTTAGCCCCTCTTCCCACCTTCCAACCCCTAATCCCTTGCCCACTCTGTGGAATCTTAGTCCCCCATCACTCATTCATCGTGGTTGGTCTGCACGCAGCGGTGTTATATTTTTATTAATGTTCTGCATGATTACATATACAAAAGCAAGCTCTTGGCCTTCAACACTTAGGCT
The DNA here is from genome assembly GCA_009831015.1 of Picea engelmannii. NCBI lineage: Eukaryota > Viridiplantae > Streptophyta > Pinopsida > Pinales > Pinaceae > Picea > Picea engelmannii. The sequence continues at coordinate 176,080 of ML798621.1, read as the reverse complement.
CTCTGGCCTAACAATCACATAAGCCCCCCAACTTATATAAACTTGGCTCACCAGCCTATAAAAAATAATTACAATTCATTTCAAAAACATGATTTACAACAGGACTCGTCCTTGGGGACATTACAATCCCCCTCCCCTTATTTATGCACTGTCCTCAGTGCAACATTACACTGCATCTGCAATATTTTCAAAATTTTCAAAAAGATGCGAGTACTCTGCCCGCATAACATCTTCATGCTCCCATGTCGCGTCCTCAGGACCATACCAAGTCCACTGGACCTTTACAATCCCTATAGCTCGATTCTGGAGTTGTTTGTTTTTCCTGTCCAATATGCGCAGAGGATGGACTTGCAGGACACCTTCTGGTTCCACTTGAATCACATTCCAATCGATGACATGATTAGCATCAGGTATATATTTCTTAAGCAATGAAACATGAAACACATTATGTACAGTCATAGATGCAAGTAATGCAAGCTTATATGCAACTGGCCCAATCCTTTCTAGGATTTCAAATGGCCCACAAAATCTGGCTGCCAACTTGGTGCAAATTCCTAGCTTCAGGGAACTCCTGTTAGTTTTCACTTTCAGGAAAACATGATCACCCACTTTGAATTCTCGGTGGGTTTTGTTCTTATCAACATAACTTTTCTGCCTGTCCTGGGCAGCTTTCAAATTATGTTTAATTTTTATCATTTGGTCCTCCATATCCTTGAGTAACTCTAGCCCAACTACTTCTCTGTCAACTGGATTATCCCAGCTCACTGGAGTGTTGCACTTTCTTCCATAAATTGATTCAAATGGGATCATCTTCAACGATGCATGATACCCATTATTGTAGGCGAATTCTACCAAATGCAGGTAGTCTTCCCATCTTGATGGTTTGTCCATCACGTACATTCTCAGCATGTCCTCTATTACTTTGTTCACCCTCTATGTCTGTCCATCAGACTCGGGATGATACGTTGTACTAAAATTCAGATTCATTTTGAATCCTTTGAACAGTGCTTTCCAGAAATTTGAGGTGAATTTTGGGTCTCTGTTGGACACAATCGTTTTAGGAATTACGTGCAATCGTGCCACTTCCTTTAAGAATATATCAACAACATTTGTTGCCTTGTGAGTGGTTTTCAGTGGAATAAAATGGGCATCTTTTGTAATCTTTTCCACCACAACCATGAGTGAATCATGTTGCTTGCTTGTTCTGGGCAATCCTGTAATAAAATCCATGGTCACCACTTCCCACTTCCATTCAGGAATGGGTAAAGGCTGCAGCAACCCTGCTGGGTGCCTATGCTCAGCCTTAACTTTCTGGGATTCCATACATCTGGCGATGTATTTAGCGATCTCCCTCTTCAAACCCGACCAAAAGTAATGGCTTTTGACTGTTGCCACAGTCTTCTGATATACAGGGTGTCCAGCATACGTCACATTATGCATTTATTTTAGAATAGCAAGTTTCAATTCCTGGACATTGGGTATATACACTCTGTCTTTATACAGGAGTAATCCATCATCTTCCAAGGTGTAACTTTCCTTTTTCTGTGGTCTCTCACGCTGCTGTAACTTTGTTACTAAGTCTCTGTACTGCAAATCAGCATTTGCAACTTCCAGAATTCTACCCTTGATATCAGTCCTGTACATGCTAATGGTTGTAGCATGTAATTCATGCACTTTTCTACTAAGTGCATCAACCACCTTGTTTTCCTTCCCTTTGATATGCTTGATATCAAATTCGTATTCACACATAAACTTCAGCCACCTACTTTGTCTAGCGTTTAAAGTTGGCTGATCAAACAAATATTTCAGACCGTTGTGGTATGTTCTCAATTCAAATCTCCTTCCCATGAGGTAATGTCTCCATTTCCTCAAACCGTGGACTATTGCTTCCAACTCCAAATCGCGAGTGGCATAATTATTTTCATGCTCTTTCAGCTTCCTGGACTCATAACGGATTACAAATCCATTCTGGCTGAGAACTCCTCCCAACCCTTCCTTACATGCATCTGTGCACACCATGAAATCCATATTTGGATCTGCAATCCTCAAGATTGGAGCGTTGGTTAACAACTGCTTCAATCGTTGGAAACTGTTCTCACACTCTTCAGTCCACTGAAACTTTTTCTCCTTCCTTTGCAAGGAAGTGATAGGGTGAGCTATCTTTGAGAACCTTGCGATAAACCTTCTGTAATAGCTCGCCAGACCCATAAAGGATCTAAATTGCACCACATTCCTTGGCGTTGACCATTCTCGGATGGCCTCAACCTTCTCAGGATCCACGGTGATCCCTTCCTCTGAAATAATGTGCCCCAAGTAATGGATCTGCCTTTAGTAAAATGAGCATTTGCTCAATTTGGCATACAGTTGGTGTCCTCTCAACACTTGCAGCACCAGTCTTAGGTGTTGTTCATGCTCTTCCTCTGACTTGGAATACACCAAGATGTCATCCAGGAAGGCTATGATAAACTTGTCTAAATAGTCCCTGAATACACCATTCATCAAGCACATAAAAACAACAGGTACGTTTGACAGTCCAAATGGCAACAATGTGAACTCGTAATGACCATACCTTGTTCTAAAGGCGGTCTTGCTGATGTCCTCATCCTTTATTATTACCTTGTGATATCCTGATCTGAGATCTATCTTCGAAAATATTTTCGCACCCTTCAACTAATCAAAAAGATCATCGATCCTCAGCAGAGGATACTTGTTCTTGACAGTTACCTTGTTCAACTGCCGGAAATCAATACACATCCTCAATGTCCCATCCTTCTTCTTCACGAACATGACCGGGGCACCCCAAGGTGACACACTGGGGTGAATGCATCCCTTCTTTAGAATCTCTTCAAGCTGCAATTGCAACTCTTTCAGCTCTGGCATACTCATTCTATAAGGAGCTTTCGACATTGGATCTGCTCTAGGCATCAAATTTATAGAAAAATCGATGTCTCTCTTCAGAGGTAGTCCGGGTATCTCCTGAAATACGTCTTCAAACTATGTAAGTACTTCATGGTCTCCAATATTTGGGACTTCATCTCTGGATGCTTCTTCCACATAGGCTGCAAATAATTGACATCCTTTTCTGTAGAACTTATTCAGCTGCATTGCTGAGATTTCTCTAACCACCACAACTTTGGAAATCCCTTGGACTATTTTTCGATTCCCTTCCTCATCCAGGCATGTAAACTTCTTGTTACGAAAGTCCAGGAGGGAATGGTGTTGGTCCAACTAGTCCATTCCAATTAAACAATCATAAGAGCCTAAAGGTAGAATATTCAATTCATCCTTCGTGCTCAGTCCTTTCAAGTCCACAGGACAGGACTTCACCAACTCAACGACTTTCCTCTTGGTTCCTATAGCCAAATGTACTAACCAAGACTTTTCATGTTTGCTTCTTGATAATTGCAAACTTTCCACCACCCTAGGATCTACATAATTATGGATAGCCCCTGAATTGATTAAAATAATAAATGGTTGGTTGTCAATCATACCTTCCACTTCAATCATGTGCGATTGAAATTCAACTTGTTTGTTGTCCAGGGCTACGTAGATCCTTGGCATTCTACTGCCCATGTCCTCCACTGTTTCAACTTGTTGAACATTATGGACAGTTCTTGCTTTGCCATTTTTATGGGGACAATCTCTGTATTTGTGGTTCCCTTTACAGTCCCAACACTGAATGGGCGCCTGTCTTTGCCTTTGTTCCCCCACTTCAGCTATTCTCGGCTCTCTAAACAATGGATGTCCTTGAGGATTATTTCTGAAAAATGGAGGTTTGTTTCCCTTCTACCTCTGTTCCTTCTTAAACTTCCTTTGGTCATCCCAAGCCTTCCGAAAGGTAGGATTTTCTCTCTGTTATTCATATAAGCATTTATCCCTTCTTATTGTTTCTTTCATAGTCTTAGGATCATCATACTGAATCTTGTCACCAATGGCAGGTGGCAGTCCACTCAGATACCTTTGAATCTTGACAACCTCATCTTTGATGAATGGAACATACTTCAATAGTTCCAAGAAACTTCGTTCGTATTCATCAATGGTCATGCTGCCTAGCTTGAGTTCGAAGAAATCCTTCATCTTTCTGTCATAGTATCTTTTAGTCAGGTATTTCTTCTCGAAATACCTCTTTAACTCCTTCTGAGTGATATATTTCTCTCTAATGTGTTGCACCTGCACAAACTGATCCCACCACATGGATGCTTTTCCTTTTAGTTGATACATCGCAATTCTTCCTTCTGCATGAGAGGAATAATTCTGCAGTTGGAAATATTTCCTCATGCCAAGCAACCATGTTTCGGCATCTTCCTCCTTCTTCTGTTCTCCATAAAATGTAGGAGGCTTAATCTTATTCATCTCCCCTTTCAATTCATCCATCCCAAATCTCTTGTGCTTTCTGGTAGGAGATGGGCTTGAACTACTGTGTGCTTCCTTACCAGAATGCTTTGGGGAGTGACGATGATGTCTGCTACCACTCCTCGATCTTCTTTTTCTCTCAGGGGTCCTGACACTTCTTGATCTTATTTTCCTCTCAGGGGTCCTGCGACTCTTTGTCTTGCTTGAGTCACTCCCCTTATCCAATTTCCTTTTTATTCTTTCCAGGCTCTTCAACATCTTTATGTTGAATTCACCTTGTTGATCCCTGACCCTCATGAGCTTTCGGCTATCGGCTCGATGAGCCTGGGCATCCTTATGCAATCCTTCAATGATTTTCATTATATTCCCTTCCTTATCCAATTCTCTTCCGTTCCCATTGGAGTTCGATCCTCGACTCCCAGGTTGACATTCCTTCCTACCCTTTCGTTATCTATTTCGGAGGCAATATGCACCTCTTCCAATTCCATACTCAGCATCGGTTTTCGGTTGTCTCGACACTCATTGAACTCTTCACACACAACGTGCAGTCAACCGAAGTTTGTCCGGCCTTAAACCCTTAAAAAAATCACAATATTTATAAACCAATGTGAGTGAGAAAACATTTTGACTTCACAAAGTTTTCTGAGCTCTGACGACTTTGCAATTTCGGGACTTCAGGACTTCTGGATTCAGGGTTTTGGTCCACGAGGCTCTCACACTCACTTTCGGGTTTCGGGTCTTCGGTACCCGGGAGTTCATGATGCAGTGACTCCCAACACCTTGTCACTCCAACTTCCGAATTCCAAAATTTCGATTTACTTTACTCTTCGAGCCCACAGTACGGTTGTCTCCCTTAACCACGGTGGCGTGTTTCACGTTCTGGAGGTTCCACGTCACTTATGGTGATGTCGTCGGGTCTCACCATTCTCGTTGGCATGTGGTGCACATCCATGTGTCCACGTCCATTCCAAGTGAAATCCAACGGTTAGAATTCTCTCAGATCTACGGCGCAGATCCTTTCGAAATTTTGGGGGACCCACACAAAGTCGCCCATTCCGGACCCCCCCCCCCCC
>ML798621.1:118780-155739 GCA_009831015.1 Picea engelmannii | reverse complement strand
GAAACATGAAACATATACATGAAGTGAGGGTGTAAGAGAAGAGGAAGGGAGGATTGGAGTCCTTTACAGGTTGGAGCCTAAACAACAGGGAGTTCCATCTTCCTCAAGTTGTTGCTTGAAAACAAAGGATTGGAGTCCTCTACATTTTGGAGCCTGGTCTATAGGGAGTTGCAGCTTCCTCAAGTTGGTGCTTGAAAATAGGGTATTGGTGTCTCCTTGAGTAGGTTCTCAAAAGATAGTAGATTGGTGTCTCCTACAAGTTGTAGCATGTAAAAGAAATATAAATTGTATTGTTAAATTGAAAATTATGTGTACTATACTTTCTTGTTGATAAATTGTTATGATTAATAATTTCAATAATTAAAGAAATGATTAAAGCTGTGAAAAAGAAGCAATATTGATTCACCCCCCCTCTCATTATTGAAGAACATTTAAACAAAAGAGACATGAAATTATGTTAAACCTCAAAATCGCATATGCCATCAAACAAACAAATGCATAAATGGGTTAGGAAAATAACACAATAGTAAGATCACACACACGAGATGCCATTAAAATCAAATCATCCACATGCCAACAATGAAACTGTTTTCAAAGAACAAGATAGAATCCATTAAATGAAACCAATGAAGTTCAAGTTACATGGTGTGAAAGCAGAAGAAAATTATTAGTACCTTTAACTCCCATGAAACTCATAAGAAATCCATTAAAGTAAGATGAATCAAGAAATGCACATTTCAAGATGAAGATCAATGTAAAATATTTGAAAAAAAGGTTGGGGGGGAAGGGTTGAGTCTATCGACTTCAGTCTAGTTGAGGCCTTGACAAATGGTAATTCTTTGCAAAAATAAATGAATCTTTGTAATGCAAATGCCAAGCTTTGAATCAGGAAATAGGAAGGACTTATTCACTTCTCATAGAAATCTGAGTGTTTTATATGGAGCGGGTCCCTATAAAACCATCCATTGGTATGGAATCAATGATTACTCCTACTAACTGGTGCGACAAATCATCAGTTGTACCAAAATAGAAAAATATGAGGTTCATTCTCTTTAGAGCGTGAAATAATTATCCCAGTTAAAATCAAAATCAAGGGATTCTTTGTAATTGGGGTAATCAATGGTTTCCCTCTAGCATGAATATAATATCCCTTAGGTGTTTCTCCACTACTTGTGAGTTTCCATAAATGCAATGGATTCACCATGGTGTTGTTGATATTATGGTAGTTTCAGGAGGTATTTACCTCCACGTGTAACCCTGTCGAGAATAGAATATTCCAGGAAGCAAGAAGAAACCCTAAATCATTGAACATAACCCTAGAAGACAAGTCGACTCAAGGAAATATTTAATATTAAGTATTTAGCCTCCAGAATGATAAGTTGGCCCAGAAATCTCAGGAAAAACAGTGTAAATACAGGTAGCCAGATCTCATTTGACACACACAGCTCGAAATTTCAACAGTAATTAAGTGTGCACTACAGAAACTGGGTAAGTGTGCAAGTCCGGGGAGTAGTTGCAACTACAGCTACTACAATATGTATTCTCGGTTTAGGCTCGTACTTTCTATTGGTTATGGTTTGGAATTTCTTCCTTGTATGCTATATCTAGAGAGAGAGAGGAAGGTATGCTACAATGATTGGCTATTAGGCCTAGGGTTTGCTTCTGGAATCATTCTCCGTCAAGGTTAAGGTGCTCGGGTGTGGCTTCGGCCTATGGTTGGGTGACAATATTGCTATATTTTCTATGGTTAAAATATCACATCTATTATTTTCTAATAGGTTATGGGCCCACACTATCTTCGTATAGTCTAACGGCTGGAAGATAGATTGGGAGGATTTTCTCAGTTACAGTTGCAGTTGCAACCAGTTTTTTTTACAGCAAAGAAACCCTAACCCTCTTGTTGAGGCACCTTAAGTGAAGATATTGAACTAATTTATATATATCCAAGTGTGCCCTATCCTAGCGCACCTCCTAGTACTCTCAGAAAGCTAAGACATCAAGTTTGAGTTTTTTCTCAAAGGTTGACCAAGTCAAAGCAGTTATGACTTACTCTATGAAGTCAGAAAACAAGTTAGAAGGGGCTTCTAACTTTAGAGTGTGGAATACAAGGATTGACCTCATCCTTGAAAAGAATAATGTGTTGTATATTTTGAAAGGAAATATCGTGGAACCACAGTTCAAAGAAGGAAAAGAGAAGGAACCTCAGAATGTTGCAGTTATGGAGAAGTTCAAAGACAATGACATCAATGCCATGAGTATCATAGTGGACTCTATAAAAGACCACTTGATACCCTATATCTCCCATATTGAATCATCTAAGAAGATGTACAATTCCCTAACAAACCTCTTCTTATTCAGAAACATCGGACAAGTAATGAGTCTAAAGAATGAGCTCTGTGACATGAAAATGAATGATTATGACAAAATAATATCATACCTTGTGAGAATATATCAGTTAAGATATCAACTACAAGCTATTGAAGAAATCATTTCAGAGAAGGAACTGGTAAATATAGTACTCAATGGTCATCCCAAGACATGGGATGCATTTGTCGCAAGCATGAACACAAGGAAGGAGTATCCCACATTTGAAGAAATTTGGACTTGATGTGCACAAGAAGAAACAAGGATTAGTGCAAAAGAGAAACCCCAAAAGAAATACAATGATCAAGCCTTCATAGCAAGGTTCAAGAATTTCAGGAATAAAAAGAAGTTTGGCTCAAGGAAGAAACAAAATCAAGAGAAAGATATGTCAAAAATACAATGCTTCAACTTTCAAAAATATGGTCACTACAAGAATCATTGTCTCGAGTTAAAGAAAAGGAAGGAAACACATGAAGCATGAGTTTCTGAAGAAAGGGAACCCTCAAAGAAGGCCAAGCAGGATAAAACAGACTTCTTCTTCTAATACAAGGTAACAATATTCTTCATAATTCTTGTACATACCATGTTTACATATTTTCTGTACATATCTTGCATATCTATTTCTTAGAAGATAAGATGTTAAAAGAGAAACAATACCTATGGAAGAATAACAAGATAAGGAGTGTTATCATGATGACTGCAAGTCAAGAAATACACATGAAAAGATGAAGTACATTAACAATCCTTGGTAAAAATTATTATGGAAGCTATTAACATAAGTAACAACTGCAAGATAAGCCAAAATCAAAATCAAACTTGAAGAAACATGGAAGAAGTAAAAAAAGAAAGAAGTCAGCAATCAAAAGGAAATGAGAAAAATACTTGTGACACTTTGCAGAAGGTAATAAGGATGCAGACAAAAGCGTGGACTCTCCTAAATGGAGGGAGACGATTATATAATTCCAAAATAAGAGCATGCATTCATGCATGAAGCAAGGATTAGGAGGGAGATAATCCTAAATAATATGATCCATTGAGGATTATGAAGTATCTATCCATGTTCCCATCAATGGTAGCAACCATGAAAATAAGCACATGTTCAGATTGACTTTAGAATAAGTCTTCTTCGAAAAGAAGCCTTAAAGTATCCCTGGTTTCCCATCCACATCCATGATCCTATGATGAAAGGAATAAGTCAGAATCGTTAGGGTGTGTAATCTATATAAAACTCCATGGACCCAATAGCTAAAGAGAAACATGAGGAAGAACATGAAGATTACAAGAGAGAAAGAAAAACTATAACAACCAGTCATTATATCGAGAATCAAAAGACTACCAGCTTGGTTTGAACCCACTAGAAGAAATCAAGCAGAATAAATGGAAGTTGTGATGAAGAACAGTGTATGAGAGACTTATGAATGGAAGCATCACGAGATTTAGAACTAGAGGTTCTCCCATATGGAGGGAGAAGACTATGATGATATCTTGTTCCAATAGCCAGACATACCTCTACCTGAGCCATTATATATTCTACAATATCCATGGGTTGGAGTTTACATCAGATGAATGCAAAGACTGTTCTCCAGAGTTATTGAACAAGAAGCATATGTAGAGTAACCTCAAGTTTTTGAGGTATACCAGAAAGACACCCTTGTATGCATATGGAAGAAGATCTTGTATGGATTCAAACAACTTGGTTCAAAGCATCTCATGCACAACAGAAGCATGGTGAAAACTTTCTATGACAGAGATCAGAATGGTTACTCAGAACTTCAGGATGATGGATTGCTAATCCATGACAAACTCTCATGATGAAAAAATAAGTGCTACTTGGATATGTTTCAGTTTGAGACTTGCCATGATGTCATGAGCTATCAAGAAACAAAAGTGTTGAATTCAACCATGATATATTGTAATGATCAAGAGCTATATGAAGCCTTCATAGAAAACCAGTGTTCCATACAGACCAAAGTACATTGAGATCGAGCATTACAATTCTTTGTGATGAAATCTGGAAAAGAGAAGTGGTTCTCCAATATATATCTCCACAGATGAGAAGATAGCAGATATTTTGGTAAAGCCTTTGTCCAAGATGGAAAAAGTATTCATACTCAAGAAATAAGTTGGAGCTCGTGGAGACAACTTCCTTATTGAAAAAGGAAGATTTTACTCATAGGTTGGGAAGGAGCATTGATGTGTTATTGATTTATGGACAATCATTTTTCAGTTCAAAAATGGTCCAGGATGAGCAGTTCCTTTCCAGTTCAGAAAGTGGTTTGAGATTTCTGACGGACATGCATTTTCCAGTTCAGAAAATGGTCTAGATCGGACAGTCATTTTCATAATGAAAATGGTTCGATAGATTGTTGATGTACCATAGACAGTGATTCCCCTTGTGGCCAGTGTGGGGGAATGGTCTAGAACAATATTTCTTCTTGGTATTCACTCTCAGTAGTGGTCAAGTAGAATGGTCTGCCTCGTCGGGCAGTCATTCTTTCAAAGTTCATAGTTGTGAGTAGTTTTGAAGAATGGTTCATTTAGGAGGTTGGTGTGGGACAGTCATTTCCTTATGAAATGGTTCGGACAGTCATTCCCTAGGGAAGACTCATTATCTCCAGGTTTCACTTTGTTTAGTGCTGGAGGAATGGTCCAAGTTCAACAATCAGGGATAGGCATTCCCTAGGGAAGACTCATTCTCTCCAAGTTGCACTTTTTTTAGTGCTAAAGGAATGGCTCAGTTACGTGAATGCTCCAGGCTCAAAAATCAGGACAATTATTCTTTTATTCTTGAGAATAATAGTCCAAATAGATCATGGTTGATGTTTTACTTTCTGAGGGAAGATGCTCTTCCATATCTCATAGATGTGAGTGTAAGAATGGCCCATATCACTCAGTTTATATTATGATATTGTTTTATGTGCAGGTTGATATCAGGGGATATGATCACTATGGAGACTGTATGTCTCTAGATAGTAGATGTATGTTACTGTGGTGGATGTGTTCCACTGGTTGTGATTATGTGTCACTGATTGAGTAGTCGTGTACTACTTGGTGTGGTTGTGTACCACTGGATAGTAGTTATGTACTACTATGGATAGACATATTTGTGTTCTATTGAATGACATTGTTCGGATTTCCATGTAGATTATCAGTAGTGTTGAAAACGATTATTAGCTAGATGGATAGTCAGTGTGCTTGTGGACAGACATTCTCCAGGCAGAGAATGGTCCAGATAGAACAGATTCATGGTGGACGGGTATTCTCTCTATGGAGAATGGTCCAGGTTGACAGTTTGTTGACATGACATGGACTAGTATTTTCCTAAGGCATAGTTTGTGGCTCGATTAGAAAAATGGTTCAGGACCAATAGTTTATAAGGCATATAGGTTGAGACGTATCTTTATGGTACATATGAATCGATTAGAAAATATTCCTAGATTGGCATTCCTATAGGAATGGTCTCTATAGTCCATGGTGTAGCTTTTAGCTCTATTGGGACAATCATTCTTCTAGGATGTATGTCTAGATTAGAAGAATGGTCCTTGTATCACTCTATGGAGTGAGTGACTTATTTAGCATCATGCCTGATTACTCAGATGGAGTATGTCTTCTAGAGATGATGTTGTTGATGCTATCATATGATAGTGATAATGGTGCTCGTGATCTAATCATGAGATAGCTTGTACAGCTATGATGATGCTATCGGTTGAATGGTATGTTTGTGCTCAAGACCATTTCCTTCAATACCTCCCTACCTAGGAGGGAGTGTTCATATTATGGTAGCTACGGGAGGTATTTACCTCCACGTGTAACCATGACGAGATAGAATATTCTAGGAAGTAAGAAGAAACCCTAAATCATTGAACATAACCCTAGAAGACAAGTCGGCTCAAGGAAATATTTAATATTAAGTATTTAGACTCCAGAATGAGAAGTCGACCCAGACAGCTCAAGAAAAACAGTATAAATACAAGTAGCCAGATCTCATTTGACAGACACAGCTCGAAATTTTAGCAGTAAAGAAGTGTGCACTGCAGAAACTGGGTATGTGTGCAAGTTTGGGGAGTAGCTCCAGTTGCATCTACTCCAATCTATATTATTGATTTAGTCTCGAACTTTCTATTGGTTATGGTTTGGACTTTCTGCCTCGTATGCTAGCTCTAGAGAGAGAGAGAGGTACGCTACATTGATTGGCTCTTAGGCCTAGGGTTTTCTTCCATAATCATTCTCTGTCAAGGTTAAGGTGCTCGAGGGTGGCTTCAGCCTATGGTTGGGTGACAATATTGCTATATTGTCTATGGTTAAATGAGCACATCTATTATTTCTAACAGGTGTCACACACCTTGCTCCATTTCCAATGAGTATCCATAGCCCTATGAGCATATTTGCATGTCCCCTCTATTAGTTGTACTTTCTTTCTCAATAATTTTCCTTTAATACATTACTTTAGCAATTAGTGGATGGGAGAAGCAGTGGCTCTTTACAAACCTTATGGGGTTGATATCCCTATATTGGGATTTAGTTAATGATTTGTCACACCTAGGTATTAATAATATCCCCTTATGATGTTTATCTCTACACTCCTGACTTTTCACCATTCACGTGACCAACTGATTTAATGTATGTGGATGGTTCTTCCAATAATATGATTCATTAACCAAAAGCCAATGTGCTAGAATCATCGAAGGGTCAATCACTAATAAAATTCAGGTCCAACCACTACTTGAAGCATTATCTCAATATCATTCAAAATATTCTTCCTTCAAGATCATAACCAGACAAAACCATGTGGAGTTTTACAAGCTTGAACTCCATGCACCAAGTGTCGGTGCATGTAGAAGGCTGAAAATAAATCTCCATTCAAGGAAAGCATAGAGTTACGTTAATGCATTAGCAAGCCAATATTCATGTAGTTGAAACTCAAATGAAAAAATTAAAATGCAACTTCAAAAATAAATCAAGCAAACTACCCTATGAAAGAAAACAAGATTAACTGAAAACAACAAGGCAAGAAAATGAAAGCAATGTTCAACTAAAAGTAGTAAAGTAAAACTTGAAAGCAAACTAAAGAAAAACTCAAAATCAAACTATTATGTCCAAGATAGCTTCCTTAAGGGAAAACTAATTGAAGTATCACTTTAGGATTTGTCCATTGGTTGGAAGGATGCCTTTGATTCCTTCCATAATTTTCAAATGATATGTGCCAATGTTAATTTTCTTCACCACTTGGTAAGGTCCTAACCATTTTTTTTGGAAATTCATGTATGTTCCCTTCGATTTGCTAACTTTGTCCCATTTCAAGACAATGTCACAAACTTGAAATTATTTTACACTCCATGTGTGTTTATTGAACCAGTGCTTAATAATTTTCTAGTGAGTTGCAAACTTTTACTTGGCTTTATCTCTCTCCTCTTCTAACTTCAACAAAGTGTCAATTCTAGTTTGTATTGTCAAGGATCTCTCCCACTTACAAGCTTGCATCACTCAATCAACCCACAATGCATCAAAGATTGAATTGTGCCAGTGACAATGATAATCAACCATTGTTTTCTTGATAATTCGAATCGAGTTCTTATTTGTTGATTTGATGACACAATTCCCTTGAGGATATTAATTTTTGAATAAATCAAGATAATGCATTTCCCCAAAGAAAACTGGATGATATCCACAAACGAAAAATATGATGTGTTATCAAACACTAGCACAAATGGGACAACAAACCTAGTGATGATGTGTTGTTCCAATAATTGGATCACTATCGTGTCCTTGACATTTGTCAATGGAATAGCTTGTTTCCCCCATGTAAAGAAATGTGTGGAAATCACTATGTACTTATGTTTTTTCAAAGGTTGGGGTCAATCTCACTTAGCAAATTCAATCCCCATTGCTCAAAAGTTTTGTCAACAACAATGTTTTGAAAGGGTATCGCTAGATTCGTCTCCTTCCATGTGCATGTTACACAAATTTGAATTTTTCTAATATGTGAATGCACATATTTGAATAGCATTGAACAAAAGTATCTAGCTCTGAAAACCATGTGCATGGTGGTATCTCCAGAGAAATGTCCACCTATTGGACCATCATCTATATATGTTAACACTTTCTCCACATGATTCTTCTCCAAACATCTCAATAACACGCCATCATTGTTCTTCCTAAAGAGAATTATGTTAACTAGCTAGTATTGGGTTGATTTAAATCTTAATGCTCTTCTTCTCTTTGATTCTGATTGAATAGAACTAGATCTATGTTACAAAAAATGTTTCAAATCATAGTACCATGAATCCATTTTTGTGGAAATAAAGACATCAACCACATACATTCTCCCAACCTATTTCGTCAATATCAACTTGATCTTGTGCTTCAGATACTAATTTGTACAATCATTGTCCATGAACTATGGTTGCAGGCTTAAGATCCAAATCCTATTCTTGGATAGCAGTAATCTAGTTTCTACACCTTTCAACAAGTTCCTTCTAGATAAATAAATATAAAATCGTTGAATGTAGAACAATGACTTTCATGTGGCTCTTAAAAATGTAAGGTCTAAATTGTTTCATTGCTTTGACTACAGTGTATGTTTACTTTTCAACCATCGGATAATTTAGTTAATCACCTTGTAGACCTGTGTTTGTAAATGATATTGGAAACTCACTTCCTTCTTCATCCTTCCGTGTGAACACGGTGGCAAGGGAGTGATTAGAAGCAAATGTATATAGGTAAAAATATTTTTCGAAGTCTGCATTGTCGAAGGCTAGAGTGGAAAAAATGGTTGTCTTTATTTTCTCAAAAGATTATTTCTAAACCTCAATTCATTGAAATAATCCATTCTTCTTAACCATGTCTTGTAGGGGTTTGATGAGTTCTACTAAGTCAAATATAAATTTCCTCATGAAATTGATCTTCCCAAAAAATGATTGCATCAACTTCTTGTTGTGTGTGGTAGGATTAACTTTATGGATTTTGTTCTTTCAAAATCTACTAAAATATAATTTTTCGAGATTATATGCTAGAGTTACTTTCCTTCTTCAATAGAAAAAAATGATTTTCTTAGGATTAAAAAAGATCCCATACTTTTTGCATCTATCAAATATTTGCTTCAAATGTTGCAAATGGTCAAATAATATTTTCAATTAAATTGTGATATCATTCATATAGACAACCACGCTTTGATTTATAAGGCCTTGAAATATATATCCATCACTCTTTGGAAAGTTGCACCGACATTCATCAATCCAAATGGAATTTTGTTGTATGCAAAAGTGCCCCATTTGGTCTTGAAAAAAGTCTTCAATATATTGTCATCCAAGACAAGAACCTGATTATACTCTGAAATCCCTCCAAGAGTGAGAGCATTTTAGAACCTGTGGTGAGCTGAAAAATTTTCCCCATTGTTGGAACATGGTATCTATCCTTCTCAAATGATCGATTAAGGTTCCTTAAATACACACAAACCCTAATTCCACCAATCTTCTTCCTAACAAGAACACGATTCACAATCCATGACAAGTGGTGCACTAGAAAAATATTTTTTGCATCAAGTAAATTCTTCAACACATTTTATTCAATGCTTATAGTGATGGATGAATTTTCCATAGTTTATGTTGAAAAGGATTAAACTGTGGTATCACATGTTGAATAATCCTTGTATCATACACCTTCAAGTCTCAGTATGTCCTATCAAAGATACTTATGTATTGCTTGAATAACAATATACAAGATCTTCTTTTAGAATTTGAATAACAAAAACCTAGACTCATAGTCTTAGGGTCCTATTTGGTCCCAAGATTCACAACCTCATATTGCATGTCGAAGTTGTTTGTCTCAATACTCACAACTTTCTTGAATCAATATTGTAGGTCAAACAACTTTTCAAGTGTCACTACATTTTTTGGCATCATATTTGTATTTAAATCGATCATCCCATCTTTGCAATCATCTAAATATTCCACATATTCTTCATTATCAATAACAATGTCCTTAAATGTGCCTTTATTGGTCCAAAACTCAATGATTTCATTATCTTCATTGAACACCCTCTAGCGTGTAACATTATCCAGTACTAAAGGTCTAAAAACAAGTTCAATAGAGAATTTTTCAATTAATAAATATTACAATGGGGTTAAGAAAGAAGTGGTGTTAGCTAATGCATCAACATCCACATTCTCTTTATGAGAAATGGAATTAATACTAAAATCTCCAAACTTAAAAATCAATTTCCATACCTATTTTTGGTAACCTTTCAAGTGAGGTAATTGAAAGTGAATAGAATGTCTTACTCTCCTCACAATGATTTTTGAATCACCAAATACTTTTAAGCATTTAACATTCGATTCAAGAGCCATATTGGGTCCTAAGACCAAGACCTCATACTCGGAAATATTGTCGGTGCATTCGAACTCAAGCCTACAAGAAATCGAGGTGTTCCTACCCTTTGGATCAACAAGCAAATAGTCAATACTCATGCCTCCCTACGACTTAGAAACATCAAGGTACAAACTCCAAATGTTAGTTTCTACATCTATGTCAGTATTGCTAGCATCATCTAGTTCTACTATAGTACATAGAGGAATACCAATATGATAGTATGAAGGAGATCATATTGTTTCTCAAATGAAGAGGGTGAAGCTAGAATGCAGATTTCATAACTAGCTTCCCAAAAGAATAATGTGTTCATTCTTCCCCTTGAGTTTTGTGTCTATGTCTTCATGTGATCCGGAATATTTTCGGAATGAAATGAAAGAAGAGATATTACAATGAAACACTCATGAAAATTGCCAGAAACAGAGAAATACAACAATACTTGATTTCTATTAATGAAAGAATTGTAAAGAGACTGTAAAAAATACAGAGTGCAAGACTCGCTAGAATGGTGGCAGCTTTCTTTCTGAGAAGAGATGTGACGACTACGCTCATTCGCAAGAATATGATTACAATGAGGCTCTGAAGGATTTTTTATGTTAAAAAGGAATTCCAAAACCCTAGACATCCAAAAACCTAACTGTAGGATATGAAACACCAAAAGTCATGTGGGCCTCTTTTGGGTTAGTTAGTACATTAACTTCCTGGGGTTGTAACTTTTGCATATGATCTTTGTTTTAGGTGTGTGATAGCCCGTTGGAAAGGTCTTTTCGAGAAATATGCATTACGTTGTCAAAATTTGACTCCATCTCTAGTTTGACTGTGGCAAGCCAAAATAACATTGTTTAGGGCCCCAAAATGGCCTTGGAAGTACAACAAGATGCACTGACATGAAAACATACAAAATAAGTTAGTTGGATTAGGTGGGAGGCCACCAGTATCCACCTGGAAGATGTGTAGGGCTACAAATAGCCCTAGAAGTGTAGAACCCACAATTACAAAGAAGTACATAAGAACGTGTTGAACTAAAAAATGGAAAAAGGAGCATGTTGGAACAGGTGGGTGGCCACCAATATCCACCTAGATCAATCCTCCCCCCCTTAGGAAACAATGGTCTCCATTGCGTTGAGTTCCCAGGGAAGAGGGGAAAGCATGTTCTGAATCTGAATCTTGGTGAGTTGTGGGCTTTGTTGGAGAAGTTATGTTGCTTGGTCTATGGAAAACTGTCACAAACCGGTTGTTGGCGGGGTTGAATATGCTCCACCAACCTCTTGTCTCTGGGTTTGATGGGGCATTGTGTAGGCACCATTGTAGGTGAAGAAACAATATCTTCTTTCTCTTTGAGAATATTTTTTTGTTGGATAGAATGTATTGAGGTTGCATTGGTTGTAGCAGTCTTATGTGCATCCTTTGAATAGACTGTGAAGAGGATGAATTTTGCAGTATGAGAGAATACCTTCGACACTGTTTTGGTGGATCAGTAGTCGGAACTACCTCTGGTATCCGATAGGGATGAAATCCTAGAGTAATAATGACACTATGGGTTCTAGAATCATAGACAACATGAACTCTCCACATATATGGTTGGCCCAAAATCACATCACAGAAATCAATATGGGAAACATCACACACTACCTCATCCTTGAAGGGCTAGATGCCATAGGACATGAGACACTGTTGGCTAACACAGAGATCTCGTCCCTGGTGAAGCCACCCAATGTTGTATGGTTGGAGGTGTGGTGTTGTCGACAACCCCAATTGTTTGATGGCCTTAAATGAGATGAGGTTCTTCTGGCTGTCATTATCAACAATGAAATGCAACGGGGTCCCCTTCACCCACATCTGTGAATGGAAGAGGCACTCAACCTCTTCAGGATATACAAATTCTTCTGGTTAAATTGTTGTGGTCACAACAGTGGCAATGGGGTATGCGTCGATGATCTGTTTTTTTTCAATATTTTTTGGATCTGATTATGACTGTTTCGAGCGACATTCATTAGTGTTGTGCCAGGAGATTTTGTGGAAGTCACACCACTTCCTAGTGTCATTCTTCATATTCCCTTTACCCTTTTTGTCTTGTGTCTTGGATTGGTTATCTATAGGTTGTTGGTTAGGTTCGTCTTTACCATGCTTTGGTTGTCGCAGATTTGCAGACCCGAATTCCCATTTGTTTTGGTGCCTAAATTTTTGCTCGATTTTGACAGCATATCGATAGGCAGCTCCCAATGAGGAGATCTTTAGGAAATCCATTTCAATTTGGATGTACCTATGCAGAGCCCCACAGTATTTCAAAACCAGATCTCACTCAGAGTCTTTGATACCCAGCTTGTTGCACAAGGTATGGAAAGTATTTGTGAACTACGACACTATTTGGCTCTTCTCTTGCCAAAGTGTCATCCATCTCATGTACTGGTCTTCATAGTTATCAACAATATAGTATTGTTCTTTGACTACATCCACACAAAAATCCCAAGTGAGCTTGGCCCCATATATTCGAGATTCCTCTATGGATATTTTCTACTAGTACGTTTCCCACCAATGTTTCACATGGGGGAGAACCTTGAGGAGTGTGAAAGTGATATTTTCCCTGTCGAATTTTTTTTGAAAAGAGAAATAACCTTCTAATAGATTTAACCATTTTTCTAGGGCATCCACATCTATCTGACCTTCAAATATGGGAATATCAAAATTAACTTGTACCTTGAAGGGAGAGGTTCCTTCAAAATGGTCTCTTGATGAATATGTGCATGTTGTTATCGGCAGGCGTTGAAGGATGTGTGCAAAATTCTCCATCATTTCATCCCTTTGTCGTGCAATAGATTGCTCAAGCAACATGTTAATAGAATCTTATGCTCCGTCATTTTTTTTTGTCGCTATCGAGGGTTTCTTGGGCATGCGAGAGTGAGTGTCCTCAAGAGAGACAAACTCGAGACCCAACTGGCTATACTCGGACCTCGTCGGGGAAATGCACTGAAAAACGATCAAGAGTAGCCTTCTTTAGTACCACTGATCTAGATTATTTTCGGAAAGAAATGAAAGAAGAGATATTACAATGAAACACTCATGAAAATTTCCATAAACAGAAAAATGCAACAATACTTGATTTCTATTAATGAAAGAATTGTAAAGAGACTGTAAAAAATACAGAGTGCAAGACTCGCTAGAATGGTGGCAGCGTTATCTCTGAGAAGAGATGTGACGACTATGCTCATTCGCAAGAAGATGATTACAATGAGGCTCTGAAGGCCTTTTTATGTTAAATAGGAATGCCAAAACCCTATACATCCAAAAACCTAACCCTAGGAGATGAAACGCCAAAAGTCATGTGGGCCCCGTTTGGGTTAGTTAGTACATTAACTTCCTGGGGTCGTAACTTTTGCATACAATCTTCGTTTTAGGCGTGTGATAGTCCGTTGGAAAGGTGTTTTTGAGAACTACCCATTACGTTGTCAAAATTTGAATCTGTTTACAGTTTGAGTATGACGAGCCAAAATAACATTGTTTAGGGCCCCAAAACGGCCATATAAGTACAACAAGATGTGCTGACATGAAAACATACAAAATAAGCTAGTTGGATTAGGTGGGAGGCCACTAGTATCCACCTGGAAGATGTGTAGGGATCCAGACAGCCCCGGAAGTGTACAACCCACAATTACAAAGAAGTATAGAAGAACGTGTTGAACTAAAAAATGGAAAAAGGAGCCAGTTGAAACAGGTGGGTGGCCACCAATATCCACCTGGATCATCATGTGCCCTTCCTGATCTATCTTGATTTTATTGATCTTTCCATTCCAAGGTAGTCATAAATAAGACTAATCAGTTGGAAAGTATCCCTACAATTTCTATGACTAATCTCTAGTTAAGAAAATACTATAAGCTCAAGAATATTAACCATGACAATATCAATAATTGGATGGATTAAAAGTGACTCTGATTAATACAACTTTTAACTCACCCATTGCATTTATCTCTAATCAATCAAGTGGGATAATATGTATGGAAGACTTGAGAGGCTTTGCATTCAACATTTTGCACGTTAAATATTGCATGATGTGAGATGATGTCCCTAATAAACCAAACAATTATGCATGTTATAGTTAAAAATATCAAAAGCCAAAATAAAAGGTGGGGCTTGATATTTGGACTCCTTCCTGATGGGCCCCATAGAAAATTTTAAGGATCCATACTTATCTAAAACTGTAGAAGCCTTAGAAAATATTATTAATTCTTAAAATGAAAACTAAAATGTTTAACGTTTTTGTAAAAAAATTCAAATTCCTAAGGATTTTACTTAGTTATTTTAAAATTTAATTATTTTTTAAGTAAAACAACTTTATCCTATAGAATTCGAATGAATCAATTTTGAAAAAAAAAATGGAAATTTACGAATCATTTTTGGAAAAAATATGGAAAATTAGCCTAATGGTGAATTTTATCCCCTAAAATTTTCTCTATTGATGGAAGCATTGACTATCGCTTTATTATTTTTGGCGGCAAGATCATTCAATATCCTAAGCAATAATTTCCATTGTTGGTCAATATTCAACAACTTTTGTAAGGAAATGCTTGACATTATCTTCTTCATGTCATAAACAATGTTGTAATCCATTTTTGGCATTGACGAAGTTCTCATTGAAGGTGTTAAAGGAGCAACAATAGTTGTCTTCGTCATTATGGGAGAAGTAGGATTAGTAGATGTAGCACCATGCTTCCTTCTAAGCGGATAATCTTTTTTTTTTGTCTACAGAGCATGAAACTATTTTCTGACTTCCCCTTCGTTGTAGCCTCTGTGTCTTATTGGAAATTATGGAGCACATCCCATAACACCATTGTTAATACTTATTCTTAGACTTCTTCAATTGCAACATCGTTGTGCACCTTCCTTGAAGATGTGATCAATGACATTGATGAACTCCAGACAAGTTTTTTTTGAATGATTTGTTTGACAGATGCGAAAGAAATGTTCCATAGCTAAATAATATATTCTCACAAGGTTGTGCACCATAGATCTCTCAAATGGTTTAGACATAGCTATCGTTTTTTTATGGAAAGCCTTGAAAGTCCTTTGTATGAACTTCCTTCTCATATTTTCTTCTTTAAATCCGTGATGTCATATGACATTTTCTAAATAAATCACTACAAGTTTTCCATATTTATGCTTGAATCTTTGTCCTTGGACTCAATATTTGGCTTTTTCAACATCAATGACTTATTTGGATTTGCAATAGAAAAACTATTTTCTTCCAAATCTAGGTCTCCCTTCAAACTCGCCATTTCCTTTTCCACTTTGTGAGCTTCTTCAAAATCAGTTGCTAATGTATCATTTTTTACTCTCTTGACAAACATGGAAATCATAGTGGGATAGAAGTGGAATAAAATTCTATCAACATATTGATCCGGATCTTGGGGGTTGATATCTGTATGGCTTGAATGCCGAGAGAGGAGGAGCTTAGATGTGCCAATTTGGCATGAAAAGAAGCATGGACAAAAACATGTAAATGAAGTACTCGGGAGGTGAGGCTCAAAGAGGAGCCTCACCTCTAAAACTAATTACTATTAAATCACTTGGACCTAATTAATCTCACAATGAACAATAGAAAATATGAGAGAAGCCAAAATGAGTAACTTGATATTATGAGAAGATTTGCTAGGCCTTTATATAGCATTACAAAATGGCCCATTGGACAAAGTCAAAAAGATCTCATTAAATGAGTCTCTATTATTAGTATAATAGATCTAACTACCCAACTAACTAAGTAATAGAAAATAAAACCCAATACAATAATGGAAAGAGCTCATTAAATGAGTCTCTATTATTATAATAGTAAATCTAACTACCCAGCTAACTAATTAGTGGAAAATAAAACCCAATACAATAATGGAGAGGTGGGACTCTCTTTGACCCATATGGGAAACTTGTTAGCCCAATTCATTAATGAGGAGGTGGGCATCTCCTTGATCTACATGGGAAATCTATTAAATTTATAGCTTTATGACTTTTACATCCGAATTTAGACCATATACCCCCTTAAAATTCGAATCACATATCTTCAATTGGACTCAAACCTATTGGAATCTTTTTCCATGGACTGGTGAATATCCAATTAAAGTATTCTATCGTCTCCTCAAGTACCATATTCATTCTTTAAAATTGTAGAAATAGGGTAGTAGGGGTCTTTGCATCACCAAACTTAGCGATAAATGCAATTTTGAAATTGTTCCAACATGTGATAGATCCAACCGCTAAGCTATACTAACAAGTGGATGTTTTATTTTCAAAAGTATAAGGAAACAAATGACAAGAAACATTTTTGTTTCTCGCATAAGTAACTTAATGGCTTGAATAACCTTCTTGATGTGATCTTTGAGAGGCCATGATTCATCTAAATCAAACTTAGGTAGTAATCTATTTGTATCCCTGGGTAGATCGTGGGAAGGATCTACTATAGTCAATGAATTTAGAACTAACCAAGCAGGTTGACTTGCAACAATATTTCTTGCAATGATTTTACGTAGAAAAAGAGTTGCATGTTTAGATTTGGAATCAGAGTGTTCAATATTTTTAAAGGAGTAGGTGTAGGGGGGTGTTAGTGCTAGAGATAGCTCTCAACTGCAAAAGAGAATGCCTAGCACATATTGAAAAGGATTTCATGTTTGGTTGGGATGGTGGATTAGGTACACTGGATTGAGAAATAATAAAGACAAAAAATTAGACTTAAGAACACCTTGGATCAGTGATCAAGGCCATTGGGCATGGAGTCATCTACAGTATCTTATGGATCACAATAAATTGAACTTAGTGCCAGACAAGTTTAGACTAATAAAATGAAATATAGAAGCAAGAAAATACACATACGAAATATGCAAGCTTTCACAAGTTGATCCAGCTTTTATATCCATCAGGAGCCAAAACAGTGAGAGTGTCACGAGCCAAAACATCAATAGTGCACTTGGGAGGAGCTCGAATAGTGCCCAGGAATTTGAACTATGAGTGCTCTGTGTGAATGTGTTTTGGTGTTTGAAATTTGGATTCTCTTTAATACTTGTTTGATATCTAGGCAATCTGGATAACAATACAAGGCACTTCGACACTTAAACTCACATGGGCGTTTAATGCTTGGACACCTACATCGATCTATGTGCGGGAGCTTGCTCGCTGATTAACACCCAAATAATGTTTTTCAAAAATAATGAGCGTTTAGTTCTTTTTTTCAAAAATAATGAGCATTTAGTTCTACAAATAAAAGTGAAGACTTTTATTTTTAATGTGATTTCCCTTTCATATCAAATAACCCCTATCTCGATTTGAGAATAATGAAAACAAAACCACACATTATACTCATATGGAGGTCTGAGAATTTGTAAACAAAGCTTCTCCAACGCAACCAAATCCCCGGATTTCATCAATAATGTGAGAGATCAAATCTACAAAGCTTCTTACATGGGCTTCTTCTTTGGTTTGAGTTAATATTTTTGAGCCACTATATATTGTAGTAACTCATGAATGATAAGAAAGGCACCAATTTGGTGAACATAACTACGAGTAAGACAACGAACCAATTTGGTGAACATAACTATGAGTAAGACCACGAAAATCTTGATACTCTTGGGTTGGGATAACAAATTAATCTTCAATTTCTATAGGTGAATGGAAATCAATTGCAACTCAACCCTAAGTGGTAAGATTGCTTCATTATTGATAGTTGAATGGAAATCAATTGCAACTCAACCCTAAGTGGTAAGATTACTTCATTATTGATAGGTGAATGGAAATCAATTGCAACTCAACCCTAAGTGGTAAGATTACTTCATTATCGAATTGTAGCTTAATATCTTGGATATTTAGTTCTAGACTTCATGTATGCACTCATGCTTGAAATATTATTTTTGTTTATTGGTTGGTTAGGATATACATTGTGCTTAATTTTGTTAGCATACAATTCATGCAAATTACTTAATTTATCGACCATACAAGGTATGTGACCCTCCTAGTACCAAAATGTTAATGTGGGAAAATGTTCCTCGTCAACTTCATAGGTTCACCTGAAAAAAGGGCCCAATTAAACCTTCCTCCATTGAAAGTGGTGAACCCTCTAGTTATGACTTGGCTACCATAATCTAGGTTAAGGATTAAATCAAATAAGGCTAAAAATGAAATGCAAAATGCAACTATTCTAACAAGTAACACTAATATAATTCTAATGTATCCTAGCTAGGAGTATTTCAAGAACCAATTGACATGAAACAAAGGGAAAAGTACAAAGAGCGGGGGAAATAGTCAACCAACTTCCATCTTCCCAAACCTCGAGGTGACACTAAGAAACTGAGAATATCATATAATTCATCGTGATATACTTGCTTCACATCAAGTTTGTTAGCAATGCATAAGATAAGTAAAAAGAGTATTGCAATCATGAGAATAGTAGATACAAATTGCAACATCCTTCTCTACAAGCTTCAAGCAAACTCTGAATGGAGAGAATAATCCACAACCATCCACAACCTTCTTCCATTGAAAGTGGTGAACCCTCTAGTTATGGCTTGGCTACCATAATATAGGTTATGGCTTAAATCAAATGAGGCTAAAAATGAAATGAAAAATACAATTATTCTAACAACTAACACTAATCTAATTCTAATGTATTCTAGCTAGGAGCATTTCAAGAACCAATTGGCATGAAACAAACGGAAAAGTACAAAGAGCGGGGAGAATAGTCAACCAACTTCCATCTGCCCAAACCTCTAGGAGACACTAAGAAACTGAGAATAGCATATAATTCATCGATATATACTTGCTTCACATCAAGTTAGTTAGCAATGCATAAAATAAGTAAAAAGAGTATTGCAAGCATGAGAATAGTAGATATAAATTGAAACATCCTTCTCTACAAGATTCAAGCAAACTATGAATGGAGAGAATAGTCCACAACCATCCACAACTTTAAAGGCTACAAGAACACAAGCTATCAATGTCTCTATTTAAAATATGAAGACAACTTACAATGCCAAAAAGAAAACCCTTTACAAGGGTGCAAAGATTTCTTTTATAAATTCTGCATATGACTCTTGACCTTCAACCTACTCAACTATTGGCCTTCCTACTCTACTTGGCTCTTGAGACTTAAATGGTTTCATCCCCATCCTAAAAATATATGATGAGGATATTATTTTGATAAAAACGTTTAAAATTACAATTATTCTCCATCTCGATGCACTTGCAACCAAGAGTTTGTTCACTTGTGTTTACAAGCCAAAAAGTCACTCTAGGCACTAGTTTACCTAAGCATTACGTTTTGGTGACTTGCACATTGTAGGAATTCTCTTCTTTATCCTTGGGACTTGTGCAACCTTGAAGATCATCCTCTGCTAATTCTCATTTTCTTAGTCTTTCTTGATTGTACAAGCTTTCCTTGGATTCCCTCTTTGCAAATCGCATATATATGTAGTCATCACGTTGCTTTAAATATACCCTTTAACTTCTTTCCTTTGATATTAATGCCTTTATACAAGTAGTGGAAACCTACAAATGAAAAGAATTGATGGAAGGAATTTGATACTTTCCAAATTGAAGGCATCATCAATTGATGTTGATTTCTCTCTCTTGCCAAAATTCTACAATATGACACAAGAAACTCCACCAACATTCATTGTAGACACATTTTAATATAAAAAGTTTCCTTATGCCATTAGTAAAATTGATCCCTCAAATAACATCCATAGTGTTTTGGTGGGATATTTAAGATGTGCAAGTATGTGAGCCATTAAACCAACGACTAAATTTGTTATTTAATCTCTCAACAAATAGCATGAATAACAATGGCTCAAGCAATAGTTTTCACACAAAAGGATCATCCACCCCATGATTGTTCATTAAAATTATACATACACAAAATGTAAGTATTGTGTCATCAACTAGCATTCAAAGAAAATCCATAAAGATCTTTGCATTAAGTTAAGGCTTTCTTCCAGGCAATGTCACTAAGCCTTTAAATGAAAACTCTTTGAAGGCCTTGCCACTGTGCTCTGAGAGTTCTAGGAATAGTTTATCAAAATAGCTTGGCTTACTACTTCGCAAGGTATAACATTCATCCTCTCAACTTTTATGAAACCATTGCCATCGTCCAAGTAAAGTGTAAGGGTAAGGTGTGAACAATCATCTCCTTGAATGTTTGTTGCTCCATTTTTTCCTTCTAATTTCAAATGCTCTAAACAAAAAGGAAAGATTTAATGTTATTCCTCCAAGTCTTTAACAAAAATATGGAATATAAACTAAATAATTAATAAAAATATCATAAAATTCCTCTGAACAAAGATTGGAACTGGGAAGATCTGCATTGTTGAAGTCTAAAACCCTAGTTTGTTGTGATCCATGGCGTCTGCTGCTAGTGGAGGGGACCCCCGTCCTCCCCCTCCCCCTCCCTTCCCACAGACATTGTGTTAATTTCTCTAAAATAAACTAACTAAGTAAACAGATCTGATCAGATTACTTTCTTGAAATTATTAACTCTTGCATGCATCGGAAAACGAGAAAAACAATCACACATAGTACACAATTATTTATACTCTTCCAGATCATTATTCATTCAAATAAATTATGAACTTACAAGAGCTCCCCTCACAGGAAAAATGGCTCTGAGAAATAAAAATCACAAATCCAAATCTACAAACATGTTACACCACAGTGCCTCGATTTTCATGTTGCCAATCGTTGTGGTTTTTCGTATGGATCTGTACCTTTTGTAATAAATATGGTTTTCTCAAAATGTGTGCATCCTGTTATAATAAATGTGACCTGTTGCTCACACATGTGATCAACTGTATGGACCTGTTGTTGCATATTTAATATACATTTCTTTGGGATGTGTGTTTCCCTTCCTTGGTATTTTTGCTCCCTCCTTGGTATGTGTACAACATGTTTCCTCTTTCTTTCCAATGCTGAAAAAATAAAATCTGTTTTTTTTCTCCTTCACCTCACGTAACTTGTGAAAACAAATTCTCTCATGTATTTTCCTTTACCCTCTCTGTATTTTATATTTTGACTTGATCCATTTACCTGATCTCAACGTTCAATATTAGATCGTGAGATCAATGAATCTCTTTTAATTAAATAATTAAGTGACTTTAGCTTAGCCACTTTATTAATTAAAAGTCACTTTAATAAAAGGCGTTCACTTTATTAATAAATTAATAAAGTGCACTCTAGGAAAGGTATATGATACATTTAATGAGGATTTCCACAAGTAGACAGCCTTGTGAAAATACTTGTCCAAACTACAAACACTAACACTCCATATTAGTGAGGAAGGTATTCTCCACCACTCCAATCTTGTCTCGAAAGAAGATGAGCTTTCCCTTTACCAAGGGCTTGGTGAAAATGTATGCCAACTGCTTCTATGTAGGAATATATTGCATTTGAACTGCTCCCTTCTACACCATGTATATAATGAATTGGTATATGATATATGCTGATATTTTTGGTAGCTGTGGGAGGTATTAACCTCCACGTGTAACCTTGACAAGAATAGAATATTATGGGAAGCAAGAGAAATCCTAAAAGCCTTGGACATAACCCTAGAAGACAAGATGACTAAAGAGAATAATTAATATTGAGTTTCTAGCCTCCAGAAAGAGAATTCAGCCCAGACAACTAAGGAACAGAAGTATAAATACAGGATGATAGAGCTCATTTGGACACACACAACTCACAACTATGGAAATTCAGTAAGTGCGCAAGTTTGGAGAGTAGTTGCAATTGCAACTACTGCAACTAGTATTTTTGGTTTTAGGCTTGGACTTTCTCTTGGTTATGATTTGGAATTTTTGCTTGGTACGCTAACTCTAGAGAGAGGTACTCTACCTTGATTGGATTTTGGACCTAGGGTTTGCTTCCAAAGTTATTCTCTCTGTCAAGGTTAAGGTGCTCGAGGGTGGCTTCAGCCTATGGTTGGGTGACAATATTGCTATATTATATATGGTTAAACAAGAACACCTATTATTTATAATAGTTTATGGGCCCACACTATCTTCGGACAGTCTAACCATTGGAAGATAGATTGGGAGGGTTTTCTCAGTTACAGTTGCAGTTGCAGTCAAAGTTTTTGTTCCAGCAACAAAACCCTAACCATCTTGTGAAGGCACCTTAAGTGAAGAGCTTGACCTAATTCTTGGATAGCCTAGTGCACGTCATGGTACTCTCAGCAAGATAAGACATCAAGTTTGAGTTTTTGGTCAAAGTCAAATGTTGACCAAGTCAAAGCAGTCATGACTTACTCTATGAAGTCAGAAAACAAGTTATAAGGTGCTTCTAGCTTCAGAGAATGGAATACAAGGATTGATCTAATCCTTTCCAAGAATAAAGTGTTGGATATCGTGAAAGGAAAGATCGTGGAACCACAGTTTGAAGAAGGAAAAGAGAAGGAACCTCAGAATGTTGCAGTTATGAAGAAGTTCAAGAACAATGACATCAATGGCATGAGTATCATAGTGGACTCTATAAAAGACCACTTGATACCCTACATCTCTCATATTGACTCATCTAAGAAGATGTATGATTCCCTAACTAACCTCTTCTTAGTCATAAACATTGGACAAGTAATGAGTCTCAAGAATGAGCTCTGTGACATGAAAATGAATTATGATGACAACATAACATCATACTTGGTAAGAATCTCTCAGTTAAGAGATCAACTACAAGCTATTGAAGAAATCATTTCAGAAAAGGAACTGGTAAATCTAGTACTCAATGGCCTTCCCAAGGCATGGGATGCATTTTCCACAAGAATCGACACAAGAAAGGAGTATCACACATTTGAAGAACTTTGGACTTGCTATGCAAAAGAAGAATCAAAGATTAGCGCAAAAGAGAAATTCCAAAGGAAAGATGATGATCAAACCTCACAACAAAGTTCAAGAAATTCAGAAATAAGAAGAAGTTTGACTCAAGGAAGAAACCAAATCAAGAAAAGGATATGTCAAAAATACAATGCTCCAATTGTCAAAAATATGATCACTACAAGAATCATTGTCCCAAGTTAAAGAAAAGGAAGGAAACACATGAAGCAACAATTGTCTAAGAAAAGGAACCCTCAAAGAAAGTCAAACAATATGAAGCAAGACTTCTTTTTCTGATTCAAGGTAACAATATTCTTCAAAGTTCTTGTACATACCATGTTTACATAGTTTTTGTACATATCATGCATATTGTTTTCTTAGAATATAAGATGTTCAAGTGAAACAATACCTATGGGAGAATAACAAGATAAGGATTTCTATCACGATGACTACAAAGCAAGCAATACACATGAAAAGATGAAGTATGTTAACAATTCTTGGTAACAAGTTTTGTGGAAGCTATTATATAAGTAACAACTGCGAGATAAGCCAAAATCA
Source organism: Picea engelmannii (assembly GCA_009831015.1). NCBI lineage: Eukaryota > Viridiplantae > Streptophyta > Pinopsida > Pinales > Pinaceae > Picea > Picea engelmannii. Next base: position 131,625 of record ML798621.1, on the reverse strand, counting down.
TAATCAAACTTGAAGAGACCTAGAATAAGTCAAAACAGAAAGAAGTCAACAATCAAGAGGAAATTAGAAAAATACTTGTGAAACTTTGCAGAAGGCAATAAGGATGCAAACAGAAGCGTGGACTCTCTTAGTTGGAGGGAGTTGATTACAAAATTCCAAAAGAAGAGCATGCATTCATGCATCAAGAAATAATTAGGAGGGAGATAATCCTAAATGATATGATCCATTGAGGATTATGAAGTATCTGTCCATGCTCCCATTGAAAGTAGCATCCATGATAACCAACATGTGTTCATAAGAATTCTTCTTTGAAAAGAATCCTTAAAGTATCATTGGTTGTCCATCTACATCCATGATCCCATGATGAAAGGAAGTAGTTGGAATCTCCAGGGAATGGAATCTATAGAAGAATCAATGGACCCAAGAGATAAAGAGAAACATGAGGAGGAACATGAAGATTCCAAGAAAGAAAGAAAATCCAGAACAACCAGTTATTATACCGAGAATCACAAAGACTACCAGCTTGGTTTGAACCGACTAGAAGCAATCGAGCAGAAGAAATGGAAGTTATGATAAAGAACAGTGTATGTAATAAAATGTGAAAAATACTTATGAATGGAAGCATTGCAATATTCAGAGGTTCCTCCATAAGGAGGGAGAAGACTATGACAACAGTTGTTCCAGTAAACCAGATATAACTTTGAAGTATCCATGGATTGGAATTTACATGTAAAAGATTGTTCTTCCCAATAAAGAAAGTGAGAAAGAATTTTATACCAGAAAGAGACCCATGTATGTAGATATAATAAGACCTTGTATGGATTCAAACAACTTGATGCAGAGAATCTCATATATAGTAGAAACGTGGTGAAAACTTTCTATGACAGAGATAGGGTATCAGAATAGTTACTCAGAAGTCTAGGATGATGGATTGTTAATCCATGGAAAACTCTCTTGATGACAGAAGAAGTGCTACTTAGATATGTTTCATTTTGAGCCTTGCCACGATATCATGAGCTAGCAGGAAACATAAGTGTTGAATTCGACCATGATATATTGTAATGATCAGAGCTATATGAAGCCTTTAGAGAAAACTAGTGTTCCATGACAGACCGAAGTACATTGATATCAAGCATTATATTTTCAGTGATGAAGTCCATAAAAGAGAAGTGGTTCTCCAATATATCTCCATAGATGAGAAAATAGAAAATATTTTGGTAAATCCCCTATCCAAGATGAAAAGTTTGTGTACTTAAGAAGCAAGATGGGGCTCGTGGAGACGAATTCCTTATTGAAAAAGGAAGATATTACTTCTAGGTTGGGAGGGAGAACTGATATGTTATTGATTTATGGACAATCATTTTTCAGTTTGAAAAATGGTCCAAGATGAGAAATTCCTTTCCAGTTCGGAAAGTGGTTTGATATTTCTGACAGACATGCATTTCCAGTTCAGAAAATGGTCCAAATTGTGTAGTCATTTTCATAATGAAAATGGTATGACAGATTGATGATGTACCATAGGTAGTGATTCCCCTTCTGTCCAGTGTCTATGAATGGTCTAGGACAGTCATTCTTCCTGGAATTCACTCTGAGCAATGGTCAAGTAGAATGGTCTACCTCGTCAGGCAGTCATTCTTTCGAAGTTCACAGTTGTGAGCAGTTTCGAAGAATGATATGTTTTGGAGGTTGGTGCAGGACAACCATTTCCATTAGGAAATGGTCTAGGCAGTCTTTCCCTAGGGAAGACACGGTATATCCAGGTTGCACTATGAATAGTGGCGGAGGAATGGCCCAGTTAGGTGAATGGTTCAGGTTCAGCAATAAGGGACAGGCATTCCCTAGGGTAGACTCATTCTCTGTAGGTTGCACTATGATTAGTGATGGAGGAATGGCCTAGTTAGGTGAATGGTCCAGGCTCATAAATCAGGGACAATTATTCTTCTATGCTTGAGAAGAATAGTCTAGATAGCCCATGGATGATGTTTTACCTCCCGGGGGAAGATGCTCTTCCAGATCTCACAGATGTGAGTGGAAGAATGGACTAGATGACTCAGTTTGTATCATGATATTGTTATGCAGGTTGATATCAGATGATATGATTACTGTGGAGAATGTATGTCTCTGGATAGTAGTTGTATGCCACTGTGGTGGATGTGTTCCACTAGTTGTGACTATGTGTCATTGGTTAAATAGTTGTGTGCTACTTGGTGTGGTTGTGTACCACTGGATAGTAGTTGTGTACTACTATGGATATACACATTTGTGTTCTATTGAATGGCATTGTTCTGATTGTCATGAAGACTATCAATAGTGTTGGAAATGATTACCATCTAGATGGATAGTCAGTGTTTTGGTGGACAGATATTCTCCAGGCGGAAAATGGTCTAGGACATTTATTCTTCAAGGACGTATGTCCGGATTAGAATAATAGTCCTTGTAGCCCATGGCATGGCTTCCAACATATGTTGGAACAATTATTATTCTAGGACATGTGTCTGTATTAGAAGAATAGTTTGTGTATCACTCTGTGGAGTGAGTGAATTATTCAGCATCATGCTTGATTACTCATATGGAGTATGGATTTGAGAGATGATGCAGTTGATGCTATCAGATGATATTGATACTGATGATGGTGTTCGTGATTTAATCATGAGATAGCATGTGTGGCTATGATGATGCTACCAATCGAATGGTATGCTTGTGATCAAGGCCATTTCTTTCAATACCTCCCTAGCTAGGAGGGAGTGTTGATATTTTTGGTAGCTGCGGGAGGTATTAACCTCCACGTGTAACCTTGACAAGACTAGAATATTTTGGGAAGCAAGAGAAATGCTAAAGGCCTTGGAAATAACCCTAGAAGACAAGTCGACTAAAGAGAATAATTAATATTAAGTTTCTAGCCTCCAGATAGAGAAGTCGGCCCAAACAGCTAAGGAAGAGAAGTATAAATACAGGATGTCAGAGCTCATTTGGACACACACAGCTCACAACTGTAGAAATTTAGTAAGTGTGCAAGTTTGGAGAGTAGTTGCAGTTGCAGCTAGTGCAACCAATATTTTCAATTTTAGGCTTGGACTTTCTCTTGGTTATGATTTGGACTTTCTACTTGGTATGCTAGCTCTGGAGAGTGGTACGCTACCTTCATTGGCTTTTGGACCTAGGGTTTTCTTCTGGAATTATTCTCTTTGTCAAGGTTAAGGTGCTCGAGGGTGGCTTCTGCCTATGGTTGGGTGACAATATTGTTATATTTTCTATGGTTAAACGAGAAGACCTATTATTTCTAACAATATTAATGTGCTTTGACCTGTCGTGAAACAATGGATTCTCTAGGAGTTTGATGCAACTTTAGTTATCGCAATGGATCACTTCCGGCTCAAGCTCTTGAAAAAATAATCTTGTGAGTAGTTTGAGAAGCCAAATGGATTCACAACTAGCTAGATTGGTTGTCATGTACTCTGCCTCTAATGAACTTAGTGATATTGAGGTCTTCTTCCTATTGAACCAAAAAATGACTATTGACACCAAATTGAAGCAACACCCAAAATTGTTATTCCGATCTGTATCATTTCCTTCCCAATCTGAATCAGATCACCCATGAAACCTCATACCATCTCCATCAAGGTATTACAATCCATATCCTAATATGATCTGCAAGTATCTAAGCATGTGATTTTTTGCCACCCAATGAACCTCCCTCGGCTCCACCATGAACTAGCTCAAGGTGTTAACAGAAAGAAAATATCTAGTTGAGTGATGACCAAATACATCAATGCACCAATCAGTTTCTTGTATTGTTTGGGGTTTGTCGGCTATGACTCTAAAGACTCAATATTCTTCAGGTTGGTCACCATCGGAGTGACCATCAGTCTACTATGCTCCATCCCAAATCTCTTCAGGATCTCTAGAGTGTATTTCCCTGTCAGAGGAAGATCTTGCTTGATCGTTTCCAAACCTCAAGTCCCATAAAATAATGCATCGACCCTATATCCTTCATCTCAAATTTTGACACTAGATCTAACTTGCGACCTGAAATCAGACTCTTTGTACCTGTAAGAATGAGATCATCCACATACAACACCAATATGAGGATCTCAAATCCAACTTACAAGAAGTATAGGTTGGGATATGCCTCACTCTTGGTGAAGCCTATGCCCTGTAGATAATTCTCAATCTTGGAGTACCAGTCCATGGGTGCTTGTTTAAGTCCATAAAAGGATTTCTTAAGCCTACATACATGTGTCTCCCTATCATGGCCCTAAAACCCCTATGGCTACTCAATGTAAACCTCTTCCTCAATGATTTCGTTGAGGAAGGTGGTCTTCACATCTATCTGATGGATGCTCCATCCCATCTCAGAAGATATAGAGATAATTGTTGGAATAGAGGAGTATCTGGCTACAAAAGAAAAATTCTCGTATTCTACTCCCTCTCTCTAAGAAAACTCATGATCCACAAATCTAGCGTTGTACTTCTCCACACTACCATATATTGCATTCTTTACCTTGTAAATCCACCTAGAAGTCACAACTAACTTCCCCTCTGGTCTTGGCACAATCTCCCAGACATCATTCATCATGATGGAGTTGTGATCCTCTTCCATGGCATCTCTCCAAACATGTTGGTTGGTTGATTCCTTGAATTTGGAGGGATCTAAGTCTATGAAGTTGGTCATAAAATCCATATATTATGGGAACTTTCGTAGGGATCTTCTCTCCCTGAAAGTGGACCTAGGAGGCTCAACATGCTCTCGAGCATCTCGAGGGGTCTGCTCAAACCACCTGGGCCTCCTGAATAAAGTAGAAGGGTCGGGTTTCTCATTCTCCCCTAGAGTCTAGCTCCCTACACTAGAAGTCTCTGCCCTCATCTCCTCCTTTCTTCCTCCTCCTAAGGACCCGCTGCAACTGCTAGTAGGTCTTTATATTTCCTAGATACCAAGTTCTCCTAGAACTTGACATCTCGACTCACCATTGTCTTGCATTGATCTGGAAAGAACACTCTCTAGGAATTTGAATCCTCACTGTACCCCACCAAAATTTCCCTCTCCCCTGAGGGCTGCAACTTTTTCCTCTTCTCCACCATAATGTGGATGTAGACTAGACAACCAAAAATCTTGTCCTATCTCAAGTCTCCTACATGTGAATTCTTCTGCTGGTGTTTTACCCTCCAATATCTAGTGTGGGATCATATTCTTCAAATACACAGTTGTATTGCAGGCCTCTACCCACATAAACATAGGAAAAATATGGTTGTGCATCATGGCCTTCACCACACTGATGATAGACCAATTCTTCCTCTATGCAACCCCATTCTACTACGAATTGTAGGCCATTGTCTTCTCCCTCTTGATTCCTACCTCCTTGCAGAAATCAATGAAATATGTAGAGTCAACTCACCCCTAATATATATCCTCAATACCTTGATATTCATTCTCATCATGTTATCCAGCTGACCTTTGAAAGATCGGAAGTGACTGAAGAGCTCATCCTTGTTCTTCATGAAGTATATCCAAGTCTTCCTAGAGAAGTCATCAATGAATGTCACATGGTAGGATGAAACCTTCACTAAAGTTACTAACTTTTCCCCCCCAACACCTAAATGGATCAGATCCAAGATTCCCTTGGATCGAGTCTCGTTGTTAGGAAAGGATGCCTCAAAATTATTGTCAAGTGTGCAGCCATTACACACCCCATGTTGGTCCAGACTAATTTTTGGAATCCCGGTGACCATATGTCTCAGTAATGGTAGAGCTCTGTGATGGAGATTGTTAAATTATGAGCTTGATTTCTTATGCAGATTAATTCTTTTATTTTCTTCAATACTTTGATTTCATCTTAATACACTTCAACAATTTCAAATCATAATCGAATATCAATAATTATGTAGATAAGTAAACATGCATATCAACAACACATATACCATGAGAAAACCATGTATAGGGAGAACAACCCCATCAAACAATATTCCTTTATTGCATTAATAATGTAATATCTCTTACAAATATCCACCATGAATGTACTTCTCTCAAAGAGCTTGCCAAGATGACTCTGACTTGAAAAAGACTTACAAGACCTTGTTGAAATACACCTTTGATATGTTGCCTCTTTATCACTGATGTGCTCCTCTATTACTTCACCCTCAACCTGCATATGAAAACTTTGTTTCAAAATTGTGTTGCAAAAACTGTATTGCAAAACTGTGTTGAAGAGAGGATTCGACCTCTTCTTATATAGGCTGAAGAGGGGTGGAGGAGGGGCTCGAAATAGTAACCTGATTGCATGCATTCAACATAAATCAACTTCATACTTTAGTTCGAACTTAGAACTAGACTTGAGATTGGTTACAACTCAGCTTTACACTTTAGTTCGAAGTTAGAACTAGACTTGAGACTGACATGCTTTAGTTCGAACTTAGAGCTAGACTTAAGACTTTAGTTGCAACTCAACATTACACTTTAGTTCTAAAATAGAACTAGACTCAAGACTTTAGTTGCAACTCAACATTACTAAAATAGAACTAGACTCGAGACTTTAGTTGCAACTCAACATTACTAAAATAGAACTAGACTCAAGACTTTAGTTGCAACTCAACATTACTAAAATAGAACTAGACTCAAGACTTTAGTTGCAACTAAACATTACACTTTAGTTATAAAATAGAACTAGACTCAAGACTTTAGTTGCAACTCAACATTACACTTTAGTTCTAAAATAGAACTAGACTCAAGACTTTAGTTGCAACTCAACATTACACTTTAGTTCTAACATATAACTAGACTCAAGACTTTAGTTACAACTCTTGACAAGGCAATTCGAAATTATCTTCATGGTGGATAATGTTTACACGTGCCAATGCACTAGATCAATACAATTACATCATTTTCAATATTAGGAATATCATTTGTTTCTAGCTCATAGGAATTTTACATTCAACCTAACTTTTTCTAGATACCTTGACATTTTCTCATGGCTCACAAGGTTTGACTAGGCTCACAGAGGTTGTATGTTCCCCCTGAATTTTTCACTAGTCTGTCTATGCTCACAGAGGTTGTACATTCCCCCTGACTTTTTCACTAGAATGTCTATGCTCACAGAGGTCGTACGTTCCCCCTGAATTTTTCATTAGACTCACATAGCATCTCATTCGTCCTGAATTTTGGTTTGACTCACAGAGGTTGTTTGTTCCCCCTAGATTTTGTCAATACCTCACAAGACTGGTTGATTCTCCAAAATCTCCCTAGCTAGCCTCAGGGTGGCCCATATGGCCTCTCATTGGAGAATGACTATCGATGTTGCCAAATTTAACAAAGATGACCCATCCTCTTATGCCATAGATCACACAAAATCTCACTGGTGTACAATAATGCCTTCACAGGCTGTCCCTAAAGTCTATAAAGGTTCCCATCCTTGACACCAATCCTCATAACAGTGTCTGGACTAGATCTCTCTTGGAGAATGAACACTTTCCCCCTTCAGAAGTTAACGTCATAACATGTCCTTTATTCTTCAAGCCATGTACATACAATAACTCCTGGGAATAAAAGGATCTTCCTAACTCAAGTTGGAACTGCACGGTCCCCCGACCCCTGACTGTATACTTGGCCTCATTGCCAACCTCTATGTGAATGTTTGAATCATATTGTGAAAAATTGTTGAATATCTCTCTATCCTTTGTCATGTGGTGGGAGGCACCATAGTACAAGTACCAAGGGCTCTTGAGAGTAGTTCTGGTGGAAAGACAAGACACAAATGAAAAATCATTCTTGAATTTGCATGCAATTTCGCTCAACTGTGTCTCTGTTGTCACTGCAATTGTCTACGGCTTCCCCTTGCCTTTCTTATTTTATGGACACTGAGAAGAGAAATGGCCATTCTTATGGCATATATAGCGTTTGAACTTTCTCATATCTCTCTTCTTCCAATATTTTTTTCCATCTCCCTAACTACTAGTGTTCTTGAAAACTTTTCCTTTGTCTTTCTTTGTCTTGCTGACAAGGGCTAAGTTATCATCAGTTGCACCTCCTACCCGCTTTCCATATCTAGACTCTCTACGAGTCTCCTCCCGAATGCAGTCATCCCAAAGTCTCTCCCATGTAGGAAATTTCTCTCTGGAATGGATTGCCCATGATGAATGGTTCCCATGCATTGAGGAACCCATTCAGAGAAACATTCTCTAATTCTGCATCTGGGATTGTCTCTCCTACATCTGCAAGATGGTCATGCATTTGTGCGATCCTCATAAGGTAATTGGTTACATTTTCTGAGGTGGACATTCTTCATTGTATGAGTTTGGTTTTAAGGATAATTTTATGACTCATATTGTCACTTTGAAAGAGTAACACAAGGGCATCAAGCACCTCCTTAGAACTAGTATTTTTTGCAAAATGTGGGATCAGATGATCCTTGATGGCTTCAAGGATCACCCTCTACGCCTTTATATCCTCTGTATCCCATGATTCATGCACTGCAGAGTCTACCACTACTTGTGTACACCCTAAGGTCTGTGTTGTAGTTGGAGGAGGGTTGGTCACGACTTCCCACAAGTCTTGTTCCTCCAAGATCATTCAGATTCTTGATTTCCAAGGAAAAAAGTTTGAAGCCCCATCTAGTCGATCCTCAACCTTCACACTAGTTATTGAAATGGTTGTTCTAAGCTTTGTTCTTTAACCTTGAAGTAATATGCATTGAATACAATAGATCTTATTTTCTCTCAGAGAAAGATCTCTGATACCATGTTAATTTCCTTAAAATCAACTAACTAAGTAAAAAGATAAAATCTAATTACTTTGTTGAAATTATTAACTCTTGCATGCAACAGAAAACAACAACAAAAAATCACACACAATACATAATTATTCATGCTCTTCCATATCAGTTCTTCATTCAAATAACTTTGAAACTTACAAGGCCCCTCACAAGGAAAATGGCTCTAAGAAATAAAAACCACAAATCCAAATCTACAAACTTGTTACACCATAGTGCCTTAAGTGTGTGCGTGCGTGTAGAAGTAACAACACACCTAACTGTACGACGCCCTGGACAACCGACAAGACGCAACCACGATGTTCGTCACAAGAAGACTAAAGGCACACGATGAGTAACTCCCTTACGGAAGGTGCGTGACAAGGACTCTGACAATGAACACCCAAGTCCACAATAAAATCCAGACTCAACGACCCTCATTTACTAAATCCGAGTAATTTAACGCATATAAATCCGGGGCGTTCCACTAAGTAAGTCCTATCAATGTCAAGAGACTACATGAACATCACAATAAGATCACCATATCATCTCCCGTCTGGTTACAATAGTATTGGAATAAATAATGGTCATACGCTTCAACTCTAATCTTGCAATCTTGTTTATAAGGTAAAAACAACACAATTTCCTACTTCTACAATACATTACCTTTACAATTTATAAACAATTTTTCACTGACATTGGTAGGCCATGACAATTTTCCTTTACCTAGCAATCCAATATTTATCATGTTGAATAGTTAACAACCTTCATATTTACAATGATAATATATAGCAATCATAATGTTTAAATGACCCTTTTTCTTTTTGTTTAATAACAGTATTTTAACTAGGGCCCTATATAGAGATAATTAAAGGGTCATCTCTAAATAACAACATTAAAGGACCCAAGTAACATCATGCTAAGTAACACCAAGTTATACAATGATTTACAATCCATCACCTAATTTAAAAAGGCAATATGTGATATAACCATATTAGTGTGTCAATTTAAGAGGACAATAATTGAACTTTGACAACCTATCACCAATCACAAATGACAATGAATCAGGTCAACCATGAATTAAAGATATCAAGCAATAAAATTACATCCGAATTTTAGGGGTGGTATCCATTGTAATTATTCGATTTGCATCATAATTAAAGATTATCATTAGAGATCTATTCTGGTTTGGACAAGTGGTAGGAGGAAAAGTAGGCCGCGTTGACAGGTAGATTTATGATCACGCTAATATATCTATCAGCTTGACTGGGTATACATAATAAAATGGGTTATTAAGTTCTCCAAGTGTCTGTTTGTTGATGGCCGTGATATCTGAAGCTCTTTTCTGGTCGTGTCAATGACAAGTTCAAGCTCTGAGTTAGTTTGTTGTTTAATGCACAGATCAAGCACTGTGACCACGTTTTTTTCCAGTTTGGATGGGTCGTCTTCCGGTTACAATGTTCTTCTCATGCTCGCCAGGCGATTACATGCACTGTTGACATGTGAACAGTCCTGTATTGGTCCAGAACATTCTGGCGTTGGCTGTATATAGTAAAATCTGCATGCAAAGGAAAAATATATCAATGTACTCAACAATACGCTCTGCTAACTCATAGCCACAAGTCGGCAATACACTCGAATTTTTGGCCCTATTCTGAGTCCACGTATCACGCGAAATTTAACCCCTAACTCAGCACGAACCTAGCGCATGCGCTAACTCTGAGAATACATGCAATCTGTTGGGTGGAAAAAGAAGACCAATTAAGATAGATCGACCATGAACAGGCTGTAACCATCAACAAAATGCTGAGGAAAAACAAGATTTCGCAGCGCGAATCCTGACAGAAGGCACACATTTCAATAGCTGATCATCCCCGACGCTAGTGGTTAGGAGCTCGTCTAATACAAGTGGCAAGAGCGCGCCAAGGGCGAGTGGAAGAGCCTCTATTCCAACAACGGTTTTTAAGCAGCAAGATAGTAAAACTTAACACACCAGACTGTGAGTCCAATATACGGCTGACAGTAAATAAATTCCTTAAGAAACGATCTGCCCACAGTCATTGTAACGCCCACAGTCGTGGCAAACAAGCTATCAGCAATGAAACAAGGTCCAAGACCCAACCCAGAAGCAAAATGCCCACGAAAATCAGAAAGCCCATTTCGAAATCCAGTTCACGAATGGTCTGTTTAATGCCAAAACAATTCAATTCGGGTTTCATTTTATTTTTATTATTTTTTTTTTCTTACAATGCCCACGCAGTATCGGTTCGGGAATTATTAACTATGGTAAGAACAAAACTCGATCGAAATTCTCTGTCCAAAAACGCCAGCAATGCACCAGTCACCATTTATCTACAAAATGATAGAACCATACCAGTCGTGTTCCTCTTTTAAAATGCCAAGCTGTGTCAGTTCGGAAATCACCTGTGGCTGTAGGAATGATAACAGTTCTATAGCCTTTATCTAAGGATGTTGGTACAGTACCCGCTCGCGATCTAGCCATTTTTGACAGAGGTGAAGGGAACGAGATTTAAAATCAAGGTTGCGAGGTGCGGTTATTACCTCCAGGAAGGATGCAGCGCAAGGAGTTTGCAGAGGCAAGGTCCCAATCCCAGCAAGAAGAACCCCCCCCAACAACACAAACGCACACATGACATAACAAAGAAGGATATCCAGCAAGTGCCGGTGTTCAACAATAATCGCCGAAAATAGAGCACCAAAAATCAACAGAAAGCGCAAAGATACCATCATCATATTGACGAGTTAAAGACCATGAGCCAGAGATGAAGCAGGAGCTTCAGCAGTCGTGGGATAAGTTTAACATTCAAACATCGAAGGGAACGGAAGGTACCGCAATGTTATAAACAAATTTTAACACCAGCTTACTTATCCAATACCAAGCAGATCTATCTCATAAATCACAGTTGCATTCTATTTTACCAATTTAAAATCATACCTTAGCCACACGCCCGCTTCGGAGACGTCCCGCGCGTCGTGCCTTGTCCGCTCTCCCTGCCGCTCCTGCTTGCCGACCGCTGAAGTCTCACCGGTACCTCCCAGCCAAACGCTAGGGGTACTCTGCTTCCCCCTTAGCCCCCCGAGCCGCAAAAGGGCCACACAAGAACCAGAGATAGGCTAGCGTCTCAGCTCACCTCCACGGCTGAGCTACCACTCCAACACAGCTGAGATAAACCCAACTCCACACAAGCAACCCGTCAAGCCACAACTCGGCAGCGTAACATTATGCTGACCCTCCTTTCTTTTCTTCCTTCCTTTCCCTTTCTTATATAGAATTTGAAACCCACCTTCTTTCTTAAATCTTTAATTAATTAATTTTTAATGACTAACCTCAAATCATTCTCTGTCGTCCAAGTGTCGCTCATCCCTATCGTTCTCCAAAAATTAATTTCTCTTTAATTATTAAAAGACTCAATTCCCTCACTCCCCCAAAATCGCTCCTTAATTTACTCCTTAAATTACTCCTTAATTACTCCTTAAATTACTCCTTAATCACTCCTTAAATCACTCCTTAATTTACTCCTTAAATTACTCCTTAAATGACTCAATCTCTCCTTAAATTACTCTTGAAGTTTCTTTAATTTTATTATTTAATTCTCTCTTGTTATTTTTATTTTTGAACCCAAAAGATAAATGTAGTTTTTAATCTTTTCAATATATTTATAAATTCCTAGCTTTTATACTCCCACACTTTAATAAATTTTAATTCTTCTTTATCTTTTACAAGCCTTGGTTTTCACTTAATTACTTTATCCCCTTTAATTTTAAGAAGACTTTAATTAACACCTAGGAGGGTTTTAGTTTACGCCCTAGGTTTATTTTTGTAGAGTCTTTTCTTAGGGCTTGTCCAATTTAACTTAGAGGTGTTTTAATTTAGGTTTTGTTTTGAACAGGGCGACAATTCAATTAGGGGAGTCGTTTTAAGAATTTTATCCGGCGTTAAGGCCTTAGGGTCATCTAGGTTGTCTCATCATCATCATCCATGCGACGTGCCCTTCAGGACGCACTACGTGCTCCAAGGGTGCCACTCGCCTCGTTTGCTTCTGTTGCGCGACGTGCCCTTCAGGATGCACCATGTGCTCCAAGGGT
>ML798621.1:98239-117950 GCA_009831015.1 Picea engelmannii | reverse complement strand
CCCACTCCCTGACTCAATCCGGAGTCCAAGGGAGTTCCACCAATGCCTCTGCATCCTCAAGGTCCGAAACCCTGCACACTCAATGAAACTGAGTCAATAGCACCTGTATATAGCAATAGTAAAACATCCTGTCATCAATCATGGCGCATCATCATCAAGGTTAAGTGGTTCATCAACATAAAAATCCAGATCACTTGCGAGCAAGCGTCCCCAAAGAATAAGTTTTGTCAGTGCGCCAGAGCGGGATGTTACAAAAATCAAATATGATTTTTTTCTCCTCCACCTCAGATAACTTGTGAAAATGAATTATCTCGTGTCTTTTCATTTACCCTCTCTATCTTTTATATTTTTTACTTGAGCCATTTACCCAATCTCAATGGTTAATATTATATCATGAGATCAATGACTCTCTTTTAATTAAATCATTAAGTGACTTTGGCTTAGCCACTTTATTAATAAAAATTCACTTTAATAAAAGACGTTTACTTTATTAATAAATTAATAAAGTGAACTCTAGGAAAGGTATAGAATACATTTAATGATGATTTACACAAGTAGACACCCTTTCGGAAATACATGTTCGAGCTACAAACACTAACACATTGAAGCCTTCAAATCTTTGGTTTCCACCATTTGAAAAATGGTTAAGTACCCTCCCTCCTGATTCATCAAGAAGATGAATGAAATCCCAAATTCTCTAGTGCACGCCTCTTCTTTGAGAAATATTTTCTTAAGGTTTTATTTGAATGGTCTCATTGGCCAATTCACCAGGATATGGCCCTCTCCGAGCACCATGACTCTTTGGGTGGATAATAACTAGAAACCCCTCATCTAAGGGCATATCTCGACCTCCTTATGTGGCAAGGGTTTCTTTTCTTTTACATTTGAGTTCAAGGCCGAAAAAGATCTCATATTCAGCAGTAGCCCCTAATTCATGGGGTCTAGGGGAATATATCTCAACCATTGGACCCCCAACTTTTTCCCTGAGAATGACATCCCTTCAACGGTCCATGTCTAGGTTCGCCTCCCGTACCTGTCGTTGCATTGTTGGAATGATGAGACTATCATAAGTGTAGGAAATACCCTTGGTTGCTATATTGATCGAGCCAAACCAAGAGATGGCTACTAGGCCTGCGCACACATTTGTGTGGAGGTGGATCTTGAAGCCATCCATCTTTCACTAGATAACTGGAACTATATTCAATAGGTATACTATGAGAAACTTCCCTTCAAGTGCAAGGCATGTCATAAATACGGTCATTTTTTGAAAAACGACCCTAAGGCTTAGCCAATCACATCCCCTGATGGAGACCGGGATCAATGGAAGCTCCCCAAAAATAAAATAATGGAAAGTAAGCAAGGTAATAATTCACTCCCAGAGTAATCCCCGGTGCAAAACACTCATGGTACCTCGACCCCTCAGTGGGTAGCAGGTGCAGGAGGATGTGGCTCGTCTGTAAGAAACAACATGTATGTTTCTCTTTCAAATCTTGAAGACACATCGAGAGAAATTTAGGAAAACACTAATGTAGAAGAGGAGAACCCTCAATTATAGGATGAAATCCCCTCGTCTTCCCCATGGGCCCAGTTCCCCCCATCACCACGCTCTAAAATCCATGCTAGTCTCATTTCGATTCCTCAACAGAAATCGGGCATTCTAGTCATTCTCGAGGAGGGTTCTTAAGATGGATCCAAGAACGATTTGGGCCATGACTCAGGGACGGATGTTCCTGTCAAAAGGGTGAGAATAAAGTTGAATCACCATAAAAGGGAGGATACAAAGGAAAAAGAAAAAAAACCCAGGATTCAAACTACATTGGAAAGTGTTCTCAAGAAGGAATCAAAAGGAAACAGAGGGCAAAGTAGCTTTAAATCAATGAAACATTTAATCAAATCAGAAAAGCCTCAAATTATTTTAATCGAGGAAACTAAAATGAAGGACTCCTTAATCCTTCAAAAAAGTAACTATGTCTAGAAACACAATATGGGGGTCATGGTTAGCGTTAGGGGTGCCTCTAGTGGTCTTTGTACTCTAGGGTTTCCTTCACAGATCTAGTTGGTCGAGAGCCATGCAACTAGGCACTGGTTATTAGTCAAGATAGACCACCTTTCCTCAGGTAAGTTCTTTCATTTGTTTTATGTATAAATTCCTAATCACTATCGGTAAAAATTGGAATGATGGCACTCTTTAATACGGATTCCTAGCCATGGATTCAGTGAAAATTATATTGTGGCCGAGGATTTCAATACCACTCTTCACCAAAGTGAAAAGAGAAGGGGTTTTATTATAAGAAACCCTTGTAGGGAAAGGATGTAAGATCCCATCTCATCTTTGGATCTCACTGACATTCTTCCTTCTAAAGGAAGCTTCACCTGGTCTAATCGCAGGGTGGGTCCTGGTCACATTGCATCCATATTAGGCCCTTTCCCAAATCATAGTTCATTCCTCACAAATTCTTCGTCCTTGTCCTATTCCATTCTCCCTTGGGTGGGATATGATCATCGTCCCATTGCTCTCTTGTTCTCAAAAGATAAATATATAGGCCCCACTCCTTTTCGTTTCAACCCCCTTTGGCTCAATGATCGTTCTTTTCTCCCCCTGGTCTCTAGGGTATAGATTTGTTGGGTTGTTGGGTCCCCTAACCATATCTGGGAGAAGAAGCTAATTGCTCTAAAAAGGCCCTTAAGGAGTGGGAAAAGTATAAATTCAAAGCGTCGGTCAGATAGATACAGGAATTTCAAGAACAGTTGGAAAGGATCATAGACAATATTGAGGAAGGATTGGTCTCTCCGGACTTGCTAAAACAAGAGAAAGAGACTTATAAAAATTTGCAATCAGCCCTAAAAAAGGAGGAATAAATGTGGAGACTTAAATCTTGTAGCCTCTAGCTTAAGGAGGGAGATAGAAACACAACTTTCTTCCATCGTCAATTTAAAGCTTGAAGATTGATGAACAATTTTGAAGAGATCAAAACAACGTATGGAGAGACCCTCTCTTCCTTCGTAGAAATAAAGAAGGCAACCTTCAATCACTATGGATATCTATACTCTAAATCAGGGAAAATAGATTCTAATCAAAGAGAAAAAAATATTATCTTTCACCCCACAACTGGTCAAACCAGAGGATAATTCCAAGCTCATTCGGCATGTCTCAGAGGAGGAAATACTAGAGACGATTCATAAATTTGAATTGGACAAGGCACCAAGGCCAAATGGATTTCCAACTCATTTCTATAAAAAAAATGTTGGTCTGTAATAAAATTCAATTTGATAAGAATGGTCCAATATGTTCATAGATCATCCAAGATGGGAGGTGTGATGAACTCTACCTTCTTGGACCTAATCCTTAAGCATAGTAATGCTTTGTCCTTCTCCAGGTTCAAGCCCATCTCCCTCTATAACATCTCCTTCAAAATAATGACCAAAATCGTCGCCAACAAGCTCCAATTGGTCCTTCATAATCTCATCTCACCTAAGCAAGGTGGGTTTGTGGAAAAACGATAGATATGGGACAACATAGTGTTAGTGCAAGAAGCAATTAACTCCAGCAAAGTCAGGGGAGAGAAAGGTATGGTCATAAAAATAGACATGGCAAATGCATTTGATAGAGTTTCTCATAGTTTTCTTTTGGAAGTCCTACATAAATGTGGTTTTAGTCTGAAATTCATTTGGTGGATCGAAGCCTGTATAAGTAGCCCATGGATTTATCCTTTGATAAATGGATACCCTACCAAATTCTTCAAAGCTTCCATAGGCCTCAAGTAAGGCTGCCCACTCTCCCATATTCTATATGTATTGATGGTTGAAGCCCTTGGTCAGAGACTGGAATATGAGCAAAGAGTTGAAAATATCCCAGGGCTTAGAATTGTGCAAGGGTAAAAGAGGATAAATCACTCTCAATTCGTGGATGACATCTTACTTTTGGGAGGTTCCTCCTCAGTCATGGCAACGCGCTTTAAAGAAATCTAGGATCAATTAATAGAAGCTTCATGGGGACTAGTAAACAATAACAAATGCCACTTGTATGCTTGGAATGTGAGTTCTCTCTCTCTCTCAATGTCATCTCCAGGGTGAACCACTTCCCTTTTTTGTCAAACTGGAGTACCTTCCAATACTTGGGGATCCCAATCTGTCTTCACTCCATCTCCTCAGAAAAATGGTCCTCAATCTTCTCTAAAATCAAAGAAAAATTAACCCTATGGGGGGCACATTGGTTGAATCATGTTGGTCCTCTTGTATTGTTCAAGGTGATTCTCTCTACTCTTTCGATCTTCCAATTATCCTCCCTTCTGGACCCTATTGGGGTTAAAAAGGCGTTAGCTCAAGAGATTCAGAAATTTCTATGGCAAGGAGGCAAGACTAATCATAAACGATTCCATTTTTTCAACGGGTGCACTATGTGGGCCTTAAAATCCTATGGGGGTTTAGGAATCAAAGATCCCATGTTGGTAAACATAGCGTTGGGCTCCAAAATTCTATGAAGATTGATTTAAGGTAAATTTGACTAGTGGAAAAGGCCCTCCTTTTCAAACACATTTCAAGAGATTGCCTCATCAAGTTGGACAAGCCTCGCTCCCACTCATCCATGACCATATTACCTAGATCCCTAGGAATGGAAGACATATTTATTTGTTGCAAGACAACATCATGGGGAACCCCCCACTCATTCAATAATTGGTCCTTTCCCACCTTAGAGACTAGTTGTTGAAAAATCAGAAAGTCACTCTTTTGACATCTCTAGTTGGTGAAATATCTCAGGTATTTGGAAAGGCTAGGATCTAGGGGGGCACCAGAGAATAAAAGGGAGTTGGTTGGAGCTCTGATCTCAAAACTCCATGGGGTATCTCCTTGCCACATCGAGGAAAAGGATGAAAGAGGATGGGGAGACCAAGAATATATTGTCAGTAAAGGGTATTAATTCCTCCTTCATCAGTCCAAATTAAAGGGAAAATCTAAATACTGGACTAATATTTGGCACCAGAATGGCCTCCCGAAAGTTAATATTTTCTATTGGACCCTTTCTAATGAATGTGAAACTATATCACACTTCTTTTTGGAGTACACAATTGTCAGATAGGTTTGGCAGCTCATCCTGTAAGGAATTAGCCACAGAATACATTGGCCAGAATTGGTCAGGCATTTTCTCGAAAAATGGCATGCTTATTATATGGGTTCTTTCCTCCACAAGCCAATTTTCAAAATACTTTGGATGTCTCTCCCCAAGTTTTCATGCTCACAAATATGCATTGCAAGGAACAATACCATATTTAGAGAAGAATCTTATCGCCTTAGTGTGGTCATGAACAAAGAAATATCCCAAATATCATAGTTATTTAACTCCCAAAGACTCAAGCTCGCCACCCCCAACCTATGGATCCTCAAGAGGAGTGGTTCAACAAGTTTCATCTTCAAATATCTATTCATCCTTCAGCACAGCCCAGATTACACTAGCATCTTCAACTCTCTCAACCTGAATTTTGTTGGTGGATTTCCTCCCAGAAATCATATACCCTATGTTTTGATGAAGCTTCCAAAAGAAACCATGCGGTGGTAGGTGTGGGAGGAGTTATTCTCAGCCCCAGCAGAAAAATTGAACTCAATTTTGCATGGAACCTTGGCCAAGTCTCTAATAACCAAGTAGAGGCTTACACCTTGCTCCAAGGAGTTTGAATAGACAAGGAGAACCATATTCAACAACTTACCATCCTTGGAGACTCCAGAAACATAATCAGATACTTCATTCAATGTTCCTTGTTGGGGAATGTGCATCTCAGACCCATTATCAGGCGCGCTATACACACCCTCAAGGTTATTCCACAAGTCTCGTTTTATCACATACTCTGAGAAAACAATGGACCATTTGACATGCAATCCAACCTAGCAACCACCTTGGAAAAAGGTGTTAGAAAAATAGGATCACAGAGTAATAAAATAAATCAAATGCGTAAATAAAACACATAAGATACGCAATACAATAGAGACACAGATATACTTGGTTAACCCAGTGTGGATTACGTCCACCAGAGAAATTGTCAATTCCTTCCTTTATTAGTATCTAGAAAATGAAGGGATACAACCTACAACACACTCGTTGTAACTTCCTCTTCTTTCACTCATAGTCTCCTCACTCAGAATAAAATACTTGCAATGATACATAGCCGCAATACATTTCCCTCATAAAAGAGGGTTGCCTTCTAGGGAAAAAAAACCTAACATAACTTCTACAGTCATATATGTGACCTTATAATGAACAGTCCAGATTTACTATGAAATTACAATATACATTTACAGGGAAAATTTTCCTCCGAGGAATTCACCCGCGAACCCCCGTCGGGGGCCCGCTTTCCTACAGACCCTGCAGGAGGGGAAATCCCCCCTGCACTCCCCCGCGTGGAGGGGTGTACAGTATTCCAAGACGTAAACTCTTCATGGGGTATAACCACGGCTGAAAAACAAAGACCTCTAAATCAGGAAGATAATCAGGCTCCACAACCAACAATCTCCCACTTGGAGACTGATCTCAACAACTCCATTGTTGTTGTATTTGTTCGACTATGATCCTTCTTGGACCTGGAAAATTTCTCATCTTCACCTTCATGCTTGAAGACTAACTGAAACTGAGCAGGAAATCGGTTTCTCCTTGGTTACTCCCTTTGTTAACATGTCTGCAGGATTCTGGCTAGTGTGTATCTTTTCCAACTTCAAATGTCCATCTTCCAAAACAGATCATATGAAATGTTACCTCAGTTGTATATGCTTATTCTTTGACTGGAAGGATGAGTTATTTGCAAGATGAATGGAACTCTCGTTGTCACAATACAACCTATTATTCTCTTGCTTCTTTCCCAATTCCTCCATAAACCTATGTAACCAAATCATCTCTTTACTAGCCTCTGTAGAATCAACATACTCTGCCTCTATTATTGAAATTGAAACAACCTTTTGCAGTTTCGAAATCCAACTTATTGTTGTTCCACCTGTAGTAAAAACATACCCTGTGGTGCTCCTCCTACTATCTTTATCACCTACAATATCTGAATCAACATATCCATGTAGAACAGTGTCTGAACCTTCAAAACATAATGCATGAGTAGTAGTACCTCTCAAATACTTGAGAATCCACTTTACTGTCTCCCAATTTTTTTTACCTGTATTGTTCATATACTTGCTCACAACTCCACTGCATGTGCAATTTTTGGTCTTGTGCAAACCATCGCATACATCAAGTTGTCAATTGTTGATTAATAAGGGACCCTGGACATGTATTCTATGTCCTCCTGTGTCTTGGGACACATTTCCATAGTTAATTTGAAATGGCTGGCCAAAGGTGTACTAATTGGTTTTTCATTCTACATTATAAACCTCTCAAACACCTTCTCTATGTACTCACCCTCAAACAATGTCAATTTGTGATTTTTCTTGTCTCTTGTTATTCTCATACCAAGGATTTTCTTTGCAACACCCAAATCCTTCATCACAAATGAATTAGCTAATTTCTTCTTGAGCACATTTATATCTTCCATATTAGACCCTGCAACAAGCATGTCACATACATACAATAGAAATATAATATAGCTTCCATTTTCTAGCGTTTTAAAATAAACACAATGATCAGAATGACATCTACTATAACCTTCTTCTGTCATAAACCTGTCAAACTTCAAATACCACTGCCTTGGAGCTTTCTTTAGGCCATATAATATCTTCTTCAACCTGCATACCAAATTTTCCTTCCCTTTGACCTCATACCCCTGTGGTTGTTGCATAAAAATATCTTCCTCCAAATCCCCATGGAGAAAAGTTGTTTTTACATCTAACTATTCAAGATGAAAATTTTATATTGCCACAAGACTTAAAATAGTCCTAATTGAATTCATTTTAACAACATGAGAAAATATTTCATCAAAATATATACCTTTCTTCTGCGCAAACCCCTTTACAACAAGTCTAGGCTTGTACCACTTTTTTCCTCCATCTTCTTCCTTCAACTTGTAAACCCATTTATTCTACAATGCTCTTTTTCCTGCATGAAACTGAACCAAATCCCAAGTCTGGTTATTTACCAAGGAATCTATTTCCTCTTTCATGCCTTGCTCCCACTTATTTTTGGTGTCTACCTACATTACCGCTTCATAACATTTTGGTTCACCATAATCGGTCAACAATAAATAATACAATGAAGGAGAGTATAGTTCAGGAGGTCTACTTAACCTGGTATATCTTCTAAAAACACTTGTAGGAGTTTGAGGTACATGTTTCTCCTGTTGTTGTACATTATGATTTTCTGGTACCTTTGGAATTTCTTTTTCAGTGATCTCATCAAGTACTGTGTACTCTGGTTTTTCTTTTTCTTGTATCTTTCCCTACCCCTGATCTTTGTACATGACCTTCTCATTGAATATGACATCTCTAATCCTAATGATTTTGTGATTTTCATAATCCCATAAACAATAACCAAAATCATAACACTGTATCCAATAAAGGTACACTTCTTGGATTTTGCCTCAATATTTGTTCTATTTTCTTTATCAATATGGACAAATGCTTCACAACCGAAAGTCTTCAAAAAAGAATAGTTTACCTTTTTACCTGTCCCTGGAATTCCACCATCAAAAGACCTTTAAGGTCCTTTGTTTATTAATTAAAAAGCAGTATCTACAAAATCTACCCAAAACTATAAGGGTGGACCAGCATGCAATCTAATACTCCTTGTATGCTCCATGATAATCATGTTTATCCTTTCTGACACATCATTTTCTTGTGGTGTTTCTGGAACTGTCTTCTCTCTACGAATCCCATGGTATGAAAAGTAATCACCAAACTCCTTGTTGCAATATTCACCTCCATTGTTTTATCTAAGACACTTCAACCTTTTTCATGTCTCATTCTCAACCAAAGTTTTCCATTTCTTAAAAGTATCAAAAATATCATATTTTTATTGAATGCAATAAACCCAAGTTTTTCTAGTTGCATCATCAATAAAAGTAACATAATAACGAGAGCCACCAAGATATGATACATGATCTGGTCCCCATACATCTTTACGCACAAGCTCTAACCCTTCACTCTTCTTTTATTTTTCGACTCTGAGAAATTTGACTCTCTTATGTTTTTCATAAACACAATGCTCACAGAAACCCAAATCAATTTGTTTAAGATATGGCAACAAATTTATTTGTGAAGTACCTGCATCCCCTTCTCACTCATGTGTCCAAGCCTATGATGTCATTGTGTTATATCCACTCCTATAGAAGCTAAAGAGATAAAAGAGTCAGTACTACCAGTACATAAATACAATGTGCCTACCTTCTCTCATTTTGCTATCACCAGTGATCCTTTGGTGACCTCCCACACCTTATCTGTAAATATGGATATAAAACCTTCACTTGCCAACTGCCCTGTTGAAATTAGATTTGTCCTTATATCTGGAACATGTCTTACCGTTTTCAACAACCATTGGTTCCCATTCCTTTGTTTTATTTTTACCTTTCCCATTCCAACAATTTTGCATGGTGCATTATCACCCAAATGAACTTGTCCAACATCACCTTGAACATAATCTAGAAAATGTTTCCTATGGGGTGTGGCATGAAATGAAGCCCCTAAATCTACTACCCAAGACTTGGAAATATTATCTACAGAAAGAATCAAAGCATATTGTAACACATCACCTGTTACATTTGCTTCATGATTTTTCTCATGTTGTCCATATCTTTGTTTCTTTGGAGCTCTGCAATCTTTCTTCAAATATCCTTTCTTCCTAGAATTCCAACACTCTATCTTTCCCAGTCTGTATTTGGATTTTCCCTTCCTAGAATTCATGTGGTTCACTGAGCCTTTTCCTCTATCCTTTTGTCTTCCCTTGTTCTCTGTGTTTAACGCATTACCTGATGTCTCACCTGTGCTTTTCCATCACATTTCCTCGCTAAGGATAACACCAACAACATCATCAAATTTTAGATTGTTTGAACCAGAGACAGAGTTACTTACAACCATGACCAAGCCATTCAAGTTTTCTAAAAATTAGCACAAGATTAGAAGAGCCCTTACCTCATCATCAAAGTCCACTTTTACAGAACTTAGTTGATTAGTAACCGTATTAAATTCATTTAAATGATTTACAATGGACCTAACTTCTGACATCTTCATATTAAATAATCTCTTCACAAGAAATACCTTATTGGACATCGAGGGTTTTTCATACAGTTTAGCCAATGCATCCATCATCTTCTTCATTGTCTTTTCTTTCGAAATATTGAAATACATTGATGATGTCAGGATAAACCATATCGTTCCTAGTGCACTTCTGTCAAGAACCTCTCATTCTTCGTCCTTCATGGACGTCGACTTCTTTTCTATTCCACCCAATGGTACGAATGTATCCTTCTGATATAAATAATATTCCATCGTCATCTTCCATAACTGGTAGTTTTGGATGTTAAATTTCTCAACCCTAAACTTTCCATCTTCCGCCATTGCTCCCACTCGAACCAGGAACCCTCTTTTCTTGCAATTTACCTTTCGCTTTGATACCAGTTATTAGAAAAATAGGATCACGAAGAAATAAAATAAAACAAATGCAGAAATAAAGCACATAAGATACACAATACAATGGAGACACAGATATATGTGGTTCACCCAGTGTGGGCTACGTCCACCAAATAAATTGTCAGGTCCTTCCTTTATTATTATCCAACAAATGAAGGGATACAACCTACAACACACTCGCTCTAACTTCCTCTTATTTCTCTCACAATCCCCTCACTCATAATACAATATTCGCAATGATACATAGTTGCAATACATTTCCCTCATAAAAGAGGGTTTCCTTCTAAGGAAAAAAACCCTAACATAACTTCTATCATCAAATCTGCGACCTTATAATGAACGATCCAGATTTACTATGAAATTACAATATACATTTACAAGGCAATTTTTCCTTCGGGGGCCCGCTTTCCCCCAAACCCCACAGGAGGGGCAAGCCCCCCTTGCACTCCCTCACGTGGAGCGGTGTACAGTCTTCATGGGGTATAAACACCGCTGAAAAAGAAAGACCTCTAAATCAGGAAGATAATCAGGCTCCACAACCAACAAAAGGGGTTCTACATATCAACGAGAGGTCTTCCCACACTCCAATACCATGATTAATGGTCATCACATCAAAATCCTCAAGTGAAAAACAGTTGGAAAATTCGGGCTCGATTTTGGGCATCAGCACGACAAGTAGCACATTGACTCAACATGCCATTTCTACGCAGATCATGATATATGTACCCCATGCACGTTGCTCCCTTTCTCGCGGTGGGATAATTTCATCACCTCACACCTGGGAAGTATGGTTCTACTTTGTGGAGCTCATGTGGATGGATCTTGGAAGGATATATGCAATTAAGATGTGTCTAGACGCGTTAATTTTTTTGTTGCTCCTCATCATTTTCGTGAGTGGTTGTGCTCGCGAGCATGGGAGAAACTCCATATGGATCAGTCGTTGGAATTACAATTACGTAGATGCGGGCCTATGGACTAGTGGGATAGGGAGGACCATTGTAGTTACAGGATTGATTCGGGCACATTCTTGGCGAGGCAAGTCAGAGTGGAAATTAGATGCAGACACTTTGAATTGGGGGTTTGAGTCATGGAATTTCTTCCAGGCCATCAAATTCCCAAATTCAAAGATGGAGTTGGTTAGAATCAAGTGGAGCATAATCAGTTTCAGAAGCAAGGAGCTCACGCTCAGGAAAGGTTGCATCCTCAATTCATGTTGACCGGACTGTGATCTTTCAGAACAATTTTTGGGGGGAGCTTGTTCTAGGTTCAGGATACATGTTGGAGAAGAAATAATGGCAAACGAGAAGGAATATGCTCATGCGAACCCTCTCCTGGACCTTCATATGGAAAAATCGTGGAAAAAATTTCACCATCTACAGATCACAGTCCAGGGTCTAACCTCCTAGGTATCATTTATCTTGAAAATTTTAATTCAAAAACAAACAATAATGTGATATATGCATGAAAAAATTGATGTCTTTCCCTCCCAATTGGAATAATTTCATACTAAGTCAGCACCCACCCCTCATGCCCTTGCGTTGGAATTGATTGCAAGTGGCTCATCCCCCTCAGTTGGAATCCCTGTACCAAATTTGAATTTATTGGTTGATGGCTCGAGGAAGAAATTTTCAAACACCCCAGGCCTCCATAAGACTGGTATTTGATGTTTTTCTTTGTTCTCTTCATCCTTGGAATTTTCTACAGAATCTTCACTGTTGAGTTTTGGAGTGAATTATCTCCTTCAAGAGACAGGATACATCTAGTGATAGACAAGACAAGAAGTATGTTTGAGCACCATATTTTTGTTATTTCTCCGGGATCCTTTGATTGTAGACTTTGTGTGCTTTGGCCGCACCCTTTTTTCTAATATAAATCTCCCAGTTGTTGTGAAAAAAAATATATATATGCAATATGAAATTTAAGACTTTAATCAAACAAATGGAGAAAAAAAGCATTCAAATGTATGGTTTCACAAAGCTTTTATTATGCTGAATTTTTTAACAAAACAATATTCCTTCAAGCATGAGATTCACAAAATATCAAGGGCATGGAGAGATTGCTCCCGAAAAGTTTATCTATGAAAATTTGAAATTCTCTAAAGAGAAAGTAAATCTACAATTCCATTTTTCCTAGTCTTTAACAAAACCCTGCTAATATGAAATGCAAGAGTTCAATCAAACAAACGGAGAAAAACGATGTTCAAAGGTATGGTTTCACAAAGCTTTTCTAAATTTTTAAACAAAGAAATATTCCTTCAAGCATCAGATTCACAAACATTAGCAAAAGAATGGAAGGATTGCTTTGGAAAAGTTTATCTATGGAAACTTCAAATGCTCTAAACACAAAGGAAAGATACAATGGCATTCCTCCAAGTCTTTAACAAAAAAAATGCAATATGAAATGTAACAGTTCAATCAAATAAACAGAAAACAAAAGAAATGACGTTAAAAGGCATGGTTTCACAAATATTTTGTTCTAATGAATTTTTAAATAATATTCGTTCAAGCATGAAGTTCACAAAAAATATCAAAGGCATGGAACAATTCTTCCGAAAAAAAATTATTTATGAAAACTTCAAGATTGAAGGCATTAAACAATATAATGCTATCAAACAAGTAAGATAAAAGTTTTAAATTTAAATGAGAATACCAATGAAGACTTCATCAAGATAGTTTTACATTAGCATCTCACTCCATTTTCGCAAACAAAACTACAACTATTATTTCTCTAATTCTTTGCTAATAATTCTTGCTTCTTTCTTTTAGCAAAATCACCAACACTCTAAAACGTATCAAGTTTGCTTGCAGATCAATTTCTTTGTTATTCGGCATCACTTTGGAAACCATGATAGTGAAGGACCTATTTTATGAAGCAATGGGTAGCTCCAGAGACCAAGAGGCATTGCACTGAAAAGAATTATAAATGAAGGCAAAGAGAGTAGCATAGCTCCATAAAACTACCCAACGATGCATCTTCTAGGAAAGGACAAGAGTTACACCTAGAAAAAACCCACACAACAATGCCAAATTGTTGAATTCATGAGTCATAGGCCTAATCATTCAATCTGAAGGGAGACTAGTGATGGAAAGTGACCAATTTGTCTTATTGCAGAAAATCGTTGAGTTCGGAGCTTAGAAAACCTAATTGTTGGGTTTGAGAAGTAGGCAACCCCTTCAAGTGAGTAATTTACCTTTAAGAGGGAAATTGTTGACCTTAAATCTCAAGAAGGGTTTGGAGGTTTGATGGCCTCCCAACCCAACGATTTTTGTTTTCTTGGCTTAATTGTCAAAAAATAGTAAGTGCAAGACACTTTTATTTGACCCAAAAAGGAAAATTTTGTCCTCCGCAATCACCAAGGCTCAACCATTGGCTTCATAGGCTTGATGTCTACCCAACCCAATGACCTATAGCCTTCATGAAGTAAATCAATGGCTTGGGCAAAGAGAAAGCACCTCATGTCAACAACTTATCATTTTTCTTAACAAAACACATCCCAAAGCTAAGGGAAAATTTTTAAAGGATATCCAAAGTAAATTTTCCATTACTTACAGCAAATTAAACTCTTAATAGTTGAAACGTTGAGTTTCCATCATTGTTCGGTGATTGCAAATCTTCTTCGGCTTGTCGACTATCACAGGTAGTCGTCGAGGCTACCATAGCTTCACAGCCCTTTATGCTTAGAACCAGGGCTTGAAACTTGATTTTTGAAGTTGTATATTCATCATCAAACCTCCTATGTGAAATCTAGATCAATATCAAACTCAAAAAGGTCCCAACAAACAATTAAAATGAGTGTCAAGAAAATACCTAGATTTTGACTTATTGAAACCATAACTCCTACTTCTAATCTTGAATTGTCAAACTTTATTTTTTTAGCATAGAGAATACCAAGATATTTCCAACAAGTGTTTGGAATCTCTACTCCACCTTCAAGTCAATAGCTTTAATAACCCGAGAAGACAACACTACCTTCTTGATAGGAAAAGTTTAATACATTTTTGTGTACTTGTGGGCCTCTAAATGAATTCTGAACCAGGTTGGATCATTATATAATTCATCATCTATATTGGTACTTTCTGGGTGGAAAAATTGGAGGAATTGGATCGCATGGCCCATTTTAGTGCCAGGTCCCAGTTTGGAGATTTAGGGTTCGAAACCTTCCAGATCTGTTTTGAGGCATCAAACGGAATTTTTTGGGTCAAAAATTTGCAAGCTAGCTCATATCTCCTTAACGTTCTACACACCGAAACCTTTCCAACAGTGTGAAAATCACCTCAATTGGATCTCATATGAGAAAGTTCAACCTCCCGCAAGTTCACCTACCTTGTTGACCAACATGGTACGAGTGGATGCCACGTTAGTACCCATTACTCACACATGTGGGGCTAGCCATGTGTGGACTTCCAAGAAGATTCTAGATGGTCCAAAACCTTATCACTAATTGAGGGTTTAGGATGCAAAAACTTTAACCCTATATAGCTACCAAGCTATGTTAAATACCAGACCGCTAGGAAGAAGGGGCTCCAATATTTAGCATTGTAATTATTCCATAGTTGAGAAGAACATCTAGGAGTGGAATTTTGAGAGCATGACAGAGGAGGAAAGAGACTTTGTAGCATCCATATATGTCAAATAACACTCCATAGTGAGTGCCTCTTTCTTTGTATTTGCATTCCATAACTAGAGAAAAGAGAGAAGAGCATAGGCCTCACCTTCTACTTGGGTTTTCTCTTATTTTGGGTTTCCCAAGACACATCTTGTGGTCATTGTGTGGATGGCATGTTCACTATATTTGTTCTTTCATTTTTGTATTTAAATTATTTTCAAAACTCTAAGCAATAATATAGTAATAATTAATATGTGATCTAAGGAAATAAATTGCATAATCTGAGATTCCATAATATTAGAAGATTTTTTGTGAAAAACTATTCTAGTGGAATTTCCATGGCATTTTACAAATCATATTGTTATCAAGGCATTTTTCTTTGGGGTATTTGTGGAAAGTTGCAAGATCTAGGAATCGTATTAAGAAGGAAGTCGCAAAACCCTAGCCATGGTAGATGACTCTATTCATAACAACCCTTGGGATGCAACAGAAGAGAGATTTATGAAGCTAGAAGAGAAAGTTGTTGATATCTCAAGCAACATGGCCCTCCTCATGGAAGCTCTATAAAATAAGTTTGAACCTTTAGAGGAGGTTGGTAGCTCTAAATTAGAAGTTGGATTGGATGAGAAATCAATAGATGGTGAAGACCCAAAAAAAGATTCCAAAAAAAGGTCCCGAGAAAGAGAAACCAATATCTAGTGTCAAAACTCCTTAAAAACCTATGTTTAAAAGGAAGCAAAAGTGGGCATCAAACCCTATCAATGTGATATTGATGGTTTTAAGTTGAATCATTGATTGCAATAGTTAGAAGTGTATTTCAATGTCCATAATATAGATGAAGAGCAGAAAATTTCATTTCCCCGACTGAAACTAGAGGGCCATGCAATAACCTAGTGGGAAAGCTACAAGGAGACACTCAGGTCAAAGGGTGATCCACCAATAACTAAGTGGGAGGATTTTAAAACCCTCATCAAGTCCCATTTCTACCCTATTAGGTATGTATAGACTGAATGGATCCATTTGCATCACTTCAAGCAGAGGAAATGGAAAAGTGTGCAAGACTACACCACAAAATTCTGGAAGATGGTGATCATGTTGGCTATCTCTCCTAAGAACCCATATGTACTCCTCGAGTATCTAGGGGGTCTACATAGTCATTTGCAAAAGTAAGTTATTCTCTTCAAACCCAGGACCATTTATGAGGCATGTGTGCAAGAATACTACCTAGAGAACATAGGCCAGAAGAAATGGCATCCAAGTGGTTCTAAATAGAAAGACCACCAAAACACTTCCAAGGAGGGGAAAAAGAAGTGGAAAGGAAAAGAGAAGAATAAAATAGCCACTGCACATCCATGCAAGGATCCAAACAACCACTACAACCATTGTAATATCGATGGCCACACCAAAGATAAGTGTTGGAAGCTACATCCAAAGTTGAATCCAAAGAACCATAAGAAGGAAGCCAAGAAGAAGAACATTCTAAGCATGGATTCGGACAACCAAGTAGAGAGAAGCTTAGATGAGGATGAGAATATTGCTTGCACTTTAGTGCCAAAGGAAGTGAATATAAGTAATCTTCATCGCAAGGAAGAGAATGAGATGAAAAAACTCTTCCATGTCAAGATCCAAGTCAAAAAGACCAAGGTAGATGCTCTATTCGATTTTGTCTCACAATCCAATCTCATAGCAGATGATCTAGTCGACAAGCTTGGGTTGGAGGTTCATGATCATCCGAGCACGTATCCATTAAGATAGGTGAACAAGGATGTAGAGATCAAAGTCATTAAACAATGTAAGATCAAGTTTTCTATAAGTGTGTATTTTATTGATGAAGTAGAGTTAGATGTAGTACCCCTTTACGTGTGTAGTGTAGTATTTGGAAGCCCCTACATGTATATGAGGGATGTGATGTTAATCCCTAATGTTGGATCATTACCCCTTAATTGGGGCATATTATATTAGTAATGTTATTTTATTTATGTCGGCTTTAGGCCATTAGTTATAATTATACCTCCTAGTCTCCTATATATACCAAGGAGACATTTTCATTTTGAATCATCTTGTACTTGAACATTTAAGTGGGTTAAAGGAGGTTGACCCCTAGAAGAGGCTTATTATCTCAAATTATATCTTTTTCAAGGAGTTGAGTACTTTTCCTGAGGTATTTCCATGCTATATTGAGGTTTGGTTCTTAACATATGGTATCAGAGCTCAAGGTCTTGGGGTTTCGCTGCTACATCTGAGACACCGTGGAATTTTCGCTATAACTTGTTTTCTACAATGTTTCAGAAGGAACCTCTTGGAGGGTATTTAGTAGACGGATCAAGGTACGTTGGGTTCAAAATTCAGCTCCTGAGGCCTTATACTTTCAGAGATACATCCTATACAAGATAGGGTTCTGGAATCATCCTGAAATGAGTCATTGAGGAATTTTCGCTATAAAAAAAAATTTGTAATGTTTCAGACCCTGCACTTCGGAGGCCATTTACAGAAATTAGTAATATAGTTTTGGTAAAAATTTCAGCTTCTGGATCATCTTAAATTTGTAGATACAACTTGTGTAAGATAGGGTATCTGACTTGATCCGTCAGGATTTTTCGAAATGACTTATGGTTGAGTTTTTATTTGCATGTATTGATTAACCATTGGGAAACTTAACGAAAGAGCGAGAAAAAGAAAATGAATCATACAACCATAAACATATATGCAAATCTTAAATGCAATGAAAAGCAGCAAACCATAATACACAAGTTTGGTAACGGAGTTCGGCACAACTTTGCCTACGTCTCCAGGCCTTTTCTCTGTGAGGGAGGCTTCTTTATTTCTTTTTGAAAGCTTATTAGTAAATCTTTATAATGTCGATTGGCTTCTAGACTGATCTGGTCATGTTCGCCATTATCTCTAGAATCTTGCACAACTTACGGCACCTGAAACGGATGTCCCGAGCTCTCAGAAATCGTCCGACAGCATCTCTACCTCAACAGCTTCCCTGCCTCAAACTGGCTTAGACCTGGCTTTGCCTCAGCATCTATGCTCTCCAAAACCGTCCAAAAGCTCCATAAACTTCCCAAAAGCTTACCAAATGGCCTCAACATGGCCTTGGTTAAATTGTGGGAAAGTTGGTTGTCAATCTCCAACTTCCCCCCAAGAATTAGGCTCTAAAAAAGCCCAATAACTCCCAAAATAGGCTTAATTACATTAATAGGAGTTAAATTACACTTAAATTAATTAAAAATTGGTTGCAAAACCACTTTTAAACCATATAATATAGTTATAAGGCTTATAGCCCCCTCCAACCGCACGCGCGCTCCTTTTTTAGGTCACATGGGCTTCATGTGGCCACGCGCTAGCCCTTGGGCTATGCGCGGGCCACCCCAAACGTGCACCTGGTCACTTGGTAACGGTTTAAAAACCGTGGGCTAACATATAACAATAACCCCGCGCCATTAAACAACATAACCGCGGTGTAACCACACATAACCGTGGCATAAACAAATCCGCGCGTTTAAATGTTATAATTGTTACATTAGTCATAACCGCCAACTGCTAACCATAACCGTTTATATAACTGTGAGCATAGTTTTCAAAACCTCCGCATGTATCGGTTATAACGAAATCAGCCTGACACGTGTCGCCTTTCGGTGCTGCCACGTGTCCTGTACGGACCTGCCACGTGTCGTCCTCTAGTGCTGCCACATCATCGTACAGACCTGCCACGTGTCGTCCTCTGGTGCTGCCACGTCACCTGTACGGACCTGCCACGTGTCGCACATATGGACGTGCCACGTGTCCCTGTACGGACTGACACGTTTCATGTACGGACTGTACAGACAGGTACAGTCAGCATCCCAAAATTTTGCCTGTTTGGCTTGGCGGACAGAATGCGATATCTTCTTCATACGGACTCTGTTTGACATAAAAATTATACCACCGGAATCAGGAAGACGAGATGGATGCAATGGTGTTGGTTTCGTCGGATTCTGAGCACTTTCATTTTTGAGCATTTTTCATGCCCTGACAGCCTTCTGAATCCGATTTCGGATCATGACTAGTCCTATTGACTATTCTCAAGAAGGTGTTCCAGGTAAAACAAGCATAACTTCTTGCTAGAGTATCCAAATTGAGTGGGAATGGTTGCATTGGATCGTGGACACTCTGCAGTATTTTGGGTGCGAGTTTCAGAATTTGATATCAATTATTTTGTGCGGGGAATTCTATACAAGTGAGATCTCCTGGAAAGGACAAAAATCGGCAAGTTGTGAGGAAGTTACCGTAAATTCCACTTGGCACATCCAATTTTGATCAGAACTGTGGCATTGTAGAGAAGAAATATCAGAGAACTACCTAAAAGAAAGTTTCATACCCAAAAGGGCCGAAATTTGGTAGAGAGAATAGAATAAATATTGTCTAGCATAACCACCTCAAAATCAAGACTCAAAAGTGATATTTGGCCAACATGCCACCCAAAAAGGGACCTTCTACACCAAATAAGCCTCCAGAAAATCATAATTGGACTCTTGATGAAGGTGAAGAAATGCGTAGGGACATAAATGATTT
>ML798621.1:40818-67062 GCA_009831015.1 Picea engelmannii | reverse complement strand
TTTGACCTCACACATTAGGGGGCATCTGTTATAACCCTAAAATGCACTACACAGGTTTACCTGGCATCAGGCCAACTCATGCCTCTTCCTAGCCAAAGCCATGCTGAATAAAACCTTGAAAAATCACTTAAAACAAGCAATCCACGCCCTAACCTCTCACTGGCCGCGGGGGACCGCTTGCTGACCTTCTACTGCACGCGGGTATCTGCGGGCTAACCCACTACAGCCCGCGGGTACCTAACAAAGCAAAAAATCAGGAAAGTTTCCGCCAGGACACGAGGCTTTTTGTCAGTTAACTGGAACTCTTCGCCATGCATGGCCGAGAGTTCGCCTAAAACCCTAGCTCCTTCTAGCCTATAAAAGGAGGGGTAGGGGTACTATTCAAAGGAGGAAAAAATCATAGCAAAGAAACTCTGCCAAATTGCCAAGTCCATTATTGTCCCAACCCTTTAGCTTTGCCTCAAGCTTCAGGAGAACTTCATGCTGCAGCAGTTGGAGGACAAAAGAAGAGGAGGAGACCAGGATCAGGATCGAGGAACGGTCGCCAGTCTCAGAACTCATTGTAAGTGATTCATTTTGAGACTAATGAAAAAGATTATTTTCCCGTCCCAAGTACATGAATCTCATCTATGTTATTTGATTTATGTTTTACTTCTAACCCTCTAGTAGATCAGTTGTATGCATGTGTAGTCTTACCTTGATTGCAAGAAGCTTTGTGGAAGGGGCAGCAGCAGCGAGGAAATAAAAGGCTCAACGGAGGATCTACTTCAATCATCGTTAAAAAGGTGAGTCGATTCTTCCCATGTTGGCAAGAGAAAAGGGGTTGAGATTTTTGGGTAGAAGGTTAAAAGTTAAGTCTTAAGGGTCATGATCTGCGTACAATCTCAAAACCCTAGCTTGTTAGTCCGTAGGGTAGAATACCCCACAACACTACGTCCACCAGATAAATTGTTAAGTCCTTCCTTTATTATTATCTATCAAATGAAGGGATACAACCTACAGCACCTCATTGTAACTTCATATTCTTTCTCTCATAGTCTCCTCACTCAGAATAAAATATTTGCAATGATACATAGCCGCAATACATTTCCCTCATAAAAAAGGTTGCCTTCTAGGGAAAAAAACCCTGACATAACTTCTACCGTCATATCTGCGACCTTATAATGAACGGTCCATATTTACTATGAAATTACAATGTAAATTTACAAGGTAATTTTTCCTTCGAGGGCTTCACCACCGAACCCCCTTCGGGGGCCTGCTTTCCCCCGAACCACGTAGGAGGTGAAATCCCCCCCTGCACTCCCTTGCATGGAGGGATGTACAGTCTTCCAGGGTGTAAACTCTTCATGGGGTATAAACACGGCTGAAAAACAAAGACCTCTAAATCAGGAAGATAATCAGGCTCCACAATCAACAATCTCCCACTTGGAGACTAATCTCAACAACTCCATTGTTGTTGTATTTGTTGGACTATGATCCTTCTTGGACCTGGAAAATTTCTCATCTTCACCTTCATGCTTGAAGACCAACTGAAACTGAGTAGGAACTCAGTTTCTCCCTAGTTACTCCATTTGTTAACATGTCTGCAGGATTCTGGCTAGTGTGTATCTTTTCCAACTTCAAATGTCACTCTTCTAAAACAGATTGTATGAAATGGTACCTCAGTTGTATATGCTTATTCTTTGAATGGAAGGTTGAGTTATTTGTAATATGAATGGCACTCTCGTTGTCACAATACAACCTATTATTATCTTTCTTCTTTCCCAATTCCTCCACAATCCTATGTAACCAAATCATCTATTTACTAGCCTTTGTATCATCAACATACTCTGCCTCTGTTGTTGAAAGTGCAACAACCTTTTTCAGTTTCGAAATCCAACTTATTATTGTTCCACCTATAGTAAAAATATGCCCTATGGTTCCCCTCCTACTATCTTTATCACCTGCCATATCTGAATCAACATATCCTTGTAGAATAGTGTATGAACCTTCAAAACATAATGCATGAGTAGCAGTACCTCTCAAATACCTGAGAATCCACTTTACTGTCTCCCAATGTTCTTTACCTGGATTATTCATATACCTGCTCACAACGCCCACTGCATGTGCAATATATAGTCTTGTGCAAACCATCACATACATCAAGTTGTCAATTGTTGATGAATAAGGGACCCTTGACATGTATTATATCTCCTCCTGTGTCTTGGGACACATTTCCTTAGTTAATTTGAAATGGTTGGCCAAAGGTGTACTAATTGGTTTTTCATTCTGCATTCTAAACCACTCCAACACATTCTCTATGTACTCACCCTGAGACAATGTCAATTTGTGATTTTTCTTGTCTCTTGTTATTCTCATACCAAGGATTTTCTTTGCAGCACCCAAATCCTTCATTGCAAATGAAATAGCTAATTTATTCTTGAGCACATTTATATCTTTCATATTAGACCTACAACAAGCATGTCATATACATACAATAGCAAGATAATATAGCTTCCATTTTCTAGCCTTTTAAAATAAACACAGTGATCAAAATGACATCTACTATAACCTTGTTCTGTCATAAACCTGTCAAACTTCAAATACCACTGCCTTGGAGCTTTATTTAGGCCATACAATCTCTTCTTCAACCTGCATACTAAATTTTCTCTCTCGTTGACCTCATACCCCTGTGGCTGCTACATATAAATATCTTCCTCCAAATCCCCATGGAGAAAAGTTGTGTTTCCATCTAACTATTCAAGATGCAAATCTTCTACTGCCACAAGACTTAAAATAGTCCTAATTGAAATCATTTTAACAACAGGAGAAAATATTTCATCAAAATCTATACCTTTCTTTTGTGCAAACCCCTTTACAACAAGTATAGGCTTGTACCGCTTTTTGCCTCCATCTTCTTCCTTCAACTTGTAAACCCATTTATTTTGCAATGCTCTTTTTCCTGCAAGAAACTGAACCAAATCCCAAGTCCGGTTATTTACCAAGGAATCCATTTCCTCTTTCCTGCCTTGCTCCCACTTCTTTTTAGTATCTACCTGCATTGCCTCTTCATAACATTTTGGTTCACCATAATCAATCAACAATAAATAATACAATGAAGGAGAGTATCGTTCAGGAGGTCTAATTAACCTGATAGATCTTCTAACAACACTTGCAGGATTTTGAGGTACATGTTTCTCCTGTTGTTGTACATTTTGATTTTCTTTTACAGTGATCTCATCGAGTACTGTGTACTCTGGTTTTTCTTTTTCTTGTATCTTTCCGTACACCTGATCTTTGTACATGACATTCTCATTGAATATGACATCTCTACTCCTAATGATTTTGTGATTTTCATAATCCATAATCGATAACCAAAATCATTAACATTGTATCAAATAAAGGTACACTTCTTGGATTTTCCCTCAAGATTTGTTCTATTTTCTTTATCAATATGGAAAAATGCTTCACAACCGAAAGTCTTCAAAAAAGAATAGTTTACCTTTTTACCTGTCCCTGGAATTCAACCATCCAAAGATCTTGAAGGTCCTTTGTTTATTAAGTAAAAAGTAGTATCTGCAGCATCTACCCAGAATTGTAAGGGCAGACTAGCATGCAATCTCATACTCCTTGCACGCTCCATGATTGTCTTGTTCATCCTTTCTGACACAGCATTTTCTTGTGGTGTTCCTGGAATTGTCTTCTCTCTACGAATCCCATGGTATGAAAAATAATCATCAAAATCCTTACTTCAATATTCACATCCATTGTTTGATCTGAGACACTTCAACCTTTTTCATGTCTCATTCTCAATGAAAGCTTTCCATTTCTTAAAAGTATCAAAAATATCATATTTTTATCGAATGCAATAAACCCAAGTTTTTCTAGTTGCATCATCAATAAAAGTAGCATAATAACGAGAGCCGCCAAGATATGATACCTGAGTTGGTCCTCATACATCTGTATGCACAAGCTCTAACCCTTCACTCTTCTTTTCTTTTTCGACTCTGAGAAATCTAACTTTCTTATGTTTTCCATAAACACAATACTCACAGAAACCCAAATCAATTTGTTTAAGATATGGAAACAAATTTCTTTTGTGAAGTATCTGCATCCCCTTCTCAATCATGTGTCCAAGCCTATGATGCCACAGTGCTATATCCACTCCTGTAAAAGCTAAAGAGATAAAAGAGTCAGTATTACCAGTACATAAATACAATGTACCTACCTTCTCTCATTTTTCTATCACGAGTGATCCTTTGGTGACCTTCCACGCCTTATCTGTAAATATGGATATAAAACCTTCACTTGCCAACTGCTCTTTTGAAATTAGATTTGTCCTTATATATGGAACATGTCTTACCTCTTTTAACAACCATTGGTTTCCATTCCTTTGTTTTATTTTTTCCTTTCCTATTCCAACAATTTTTCATGGTGCATTATCACCCAAATGAACCTATCCAAAATCACCTTGAACATAATCTAGAAAATGTTTCATATGGGGTGTGACATGAAATAAAGCCCCTGAATCTACTACCCCGGACTCAGAAATATTATCTACATAAAGAATCAAAGCATCATGTAACACATCACCTCTTACATTTGCTTCCTAATTTTTCTCATGTTGTCCATATCTTTGTTTCTTTGGAGCTCTGCAGTCTTTCTTCAAATATCCTTTCTTCCTAGAATTCCAACACTCTATCTTTTCCAGTCTAGATTTGGATTTTCCCTTCCTAGAATTCCTACAGTTCCCTAATCCCTTTACTCTATCATTTTGTCTTACCCTGTTCTCCATGTTTAATGTATTACCTGATATCTCACTTGTGCTTTTCCGTCACATTTCCTCGCTAAGGATAACACCAACAACATCATCAAATTTTAGAGTGTTTGAACCAAAGACAGAGTTACTTACATCCATGACCAAGCCATTCCATTTTTCTAGCAATGAGCACAAGATTAGAAGAGCCCTGGCCTCATCATCAAAGTCCACTTTTATAGAACTTAGTTGATTAGTAACCATATTAAATTCATTTAAATGATCTGCAACAAACCCACCTTCTGACATATTCATATTAAATAATCTCTTCACCAGAAATATCTTATTGGACGTCGAGGGTTTTTCATACAGTTTAGCCAATGCATCCATCAGCTTCTTCGTTGTCTTTTCTTTCGAAATATTAAAAGCCATTGACGCTGCCAGGCTAAATTGTATCGTTCCTAGTGCCTTTATGTCAAGAACCTCCCATTCTTCGTCCTTCATGGGCGTCGACTTCTTTTCTATTCCACCCAATGGTAAGAATATATCCTTCTGATATAAATAATCTTCCATCTTCATCTTCCATAACTAGTAGTTTTGGTCGTTAAATTTCTCAACCCTAAACTTTCCATCTTCCTCCATTGCTCCCACTCGAACCAGGAACCCTCTTTTCCTGCAAGTTACCTTTTGCTCTAATACCAGTTGTTAGAAAAGAAGGATCGTGGAGCAATAAAATAAAACAAATGCAGAAATAAAGCACAAAATATACACAATACAATAGAGACACAGATATACGTGGTTCACCCAGTGTGGGCTACGTCCACCAGAGAAATCGTCAAGTCCTTCCTTTATTATTATCCATCAAATGAAAGAATACAACCTACAGCACACTTTTTGTAACTTCCTCTTCTTTCTCTCACAGTCCCCTCACTCAAAATACAATATTCACAATGATACATAGTTGCAATACATTTCCCTCATAAAAGATGGTTTCCTTATAAGGAAAAAAACCCTAACGCAACTTCTACCGTCATATATGTGACCTTATAATGAACGATCCAAATTTACTATGAAATTACAATATACATTTACAATGCAATTTTTCCTTCAGGAGTTTTGCCCCCGATTTCCCCTAGACCCCACAGGAGGGGCAAGCCCCCCTTGCACTCCCCCACGTGGAGGGGTGTACAGTGTTCCAGGGTGTAAATTCTTCATGGGGTATAAACATCGTTGAAAAACAAAGACCTCTGAATCAGAAAGATAATTAGCCTCCACAACCAACAAAAGGGGCTCTATGTATCAATGAGAGGTCTTGCCACACTCCAATACCATGATTAATGGTCATCACATCAAAATCCTCAAGTGAAAAACAGGTGGCAAATTCGGGCTCGATTTTGGGCATCAGCAAGACAAGTAGCACATTGAATCAACATTCCATTTTCATGCAAATCATGATATATGTACCCCCTTCACGTTGCTCCCTTGCCCGCGGTGGGATAATTTCATCACCTCGCGCCTGGGAAGTATGGTTCTAGTTTGTGGAGCTCATGTGGATGGCTCTTGGAAGGCTATATGCAATTAAGATGTGTCCGAACGCGTTAATTTTTTTGTTGTTCCTCATCATTTATGTGAGTCAGTGTGCTCGTGGGCATGGGAGAAACTCCATATGGATCAGTCATTGGCATTATCATTAAGAAGATGCGGGCCTATGGACCAGTGGGATAGGGAGGACCATTGTAGTTGTAGGATTGATTCGGGTGCATTCTTGGCGGGGCAAGTCAGAGTGGAAGTTAGTTGCAGACCCTTTGAATTGGGGGTTTGAGTCATGGAATTTATCCCAGGCCATCAACTTCCCAAATTCAAAGATGGAATTGGTTAGAATGAAGTGGAGCATAATCAGTTTCAGAAGAAATTGGCTCACGCTTAGTCAAGGTTTCATCCTCAATTCATGTTGACCAGACTGTGATCTTTCAGACCGAGTTTTGGGGGGAGATTGTTCTAGGTTCAGGCTACATGTTGGATAATAAATAATGGCGAACGAGAAGGAAGATGCTCATGCGGCCCCTCTCATGGACCTTCATATGGACAACTCATGGAAAAAATTTCACCAGCTACAGATCACAGTCTAGGGTCTAACCTCCCAGGTGTCATTTCTCTTGGAAATTTTAATTCAACAACAAACTACAATGTGACATATGCATGATAAAATTGATGCCTTGCGCTCCCAATTGGAATAATTGCATATTAATTCAGCACCCACCCCTCATGCCCTTGCATTGCAATTGATTGCAAGTGGCTCATCCCCCTCAGATGGAAGTCTTGTACCAAATTTGAATTTATCGGTTGATGGCTCGAGGAAGGAATTTTCAAACCCCCCAAGCCTCCATAAGACTGGTATTTGATGTTTTGCTTTGTTCTCTTCATCCTTGGAATTTTCTACAGAATCTTCACTGTTGAGTTTTGTAATGAATTATCTCCTTCAAGAGACAGGATACATCTAGTGATAGACAGAACAATAAGTATGTTTGAGCACCATATTTTTTCTATTTCTTTGGGCTCCTTTGATTGTAGACTTTGTGTGCTTTGGTTGTGCCCTTTTTTCTAATATAAATCTCCCAACTGTTGTGAAAATATATATATATATATATATATATATATATATATATATATATATATATATATATATATATATATATATATATATATATATGCAATATGAAATTCAAGACTTTAATCAAACAAATGGAGAAAAAAAACATTCAAATGTGGGGTTTCACAAAGCTTTTTAAACAAAACAATATTCCTTCCAGCATGAGATTCACAAAAATATCAAGGGCATGGAGGGATTGCTACAATTCCATTTCTCCTAGTCTTTAACAAAAACCTGCTAATATGAAATGCAAGAGTTCAATCAAACAAACGGAGAAAAAAGATGTTCAAAGGTATGGTTTCACAAAGCTTTTCTAAATTCTTAAATAAAGAAATATTCCTTCAAGCATCAGATTCACAAACATTAGCAAAAGCATGGAAGGATTGCTTTGGAAAAGTTTATCTATGGAAACTTCAAATGCTCTAAACACAAAGGAAAGATACAATGACATTCCTCCAAGTCTTTAACAAAAAAACTGCAATATGAAATGTAACAGTTCAATCAAATAAACGGAAAACAAAAGAAATGACGTTAAAAGGCATGGTTTCACAAAGATTTTATTCTATTGAAGTTTTAAAGAATATTTGTTCAAGCATGAAATTCACAAAAAATATCAAAGGCATGGAACGATTCTTCCGAAAAAAATTATTTATGAAAACTTCAAGATTGAAGCCATTAAACAATATAATGCTATGAAACAAGTAAGATGAAAGTTTCAAATGTAAATGAGAATACCAATGAAGACTTCATCAAGATAGTTGTACATTAGCATCTCAGTCCATTTTCGCAAACAAAACTACAACTATTATTTCTCTAATTCTTTGTTAATAATTCTTGCTTCTTTCTTTTAGCAAAATCACCAACACTCTAAAACGTATCAAGCTTGCTTGCAGATCAATTTCTCTATTATTCGGCATCACTTTGGAAACCATGATAGTGAAGGACCGATTTTATGAAGCAGTGGGTAGCTCCAGAGACCAAGAGGCATTGCAATGAAAAGAACGAGAAATGAAGGAAAAGAGAGTAGCATACCTCCATAAAACTACCCAACGATGCATTTGCTAGGAAAGGAAAAGAGTTACACCTAGAAAAACCCCACACAACAATGCCAAATTGTTGAATTCATGATTCAGATGCCTAATCATTCAATCTGAAGGGAGACTAGTGATGGAAAGTGACCAATTTGTCTTATTGCGGAAAATTGTTGAGTTTGGAGATTAGAAAACCCAATTGTTGGGTTTGAGAAGTAGGCAACCCCTTCAAGTGAGTATTTTACCTTTAAGAGGGAAATTGCTTACCTCAAATATAAAGAAGGGTTTCGAGGTTTGATGGCCTCCCAACCCAATGATTTTTGTTTTCTTGGCTTAATTGTCGAAAAATATTAAGTGCAAGACACTTTTATTTGACCCAAAAAGGAAAATATTGCCCTCCTCAATCACCAAGGCTCAATCATTGTCTTCATGGGCTTGATTTCCACCCAACCCAATGACCTATAGACTTCATGAAGTAAATCAATGGCTTGGGCATAGAACAATCACCTCAAGTCAACAACTTACCATTTTTCTTAACAAAACACATCCCAAAGCTAAGGGAAACTTTTTAAAGGATATCCAAAGTAAATTATCCATTACTTATAGAAAATTAAACTCTTAATAGTTGAAACGTTGAGTTTCCATCATTGTTCGGTGATTGCAAAGCTTCTTCGTCTTGTCGACTATCACAGGTAGTCGTCAAGGCTACCATAGATTCACATCCTTGTATGCTTAGAACCAGGGCTTGAAATTTGATTTTTGAAGTTGTATATTCATCATCAAACCTCCTATGTGAACTCTAGATCAAGATCAAACTCAAAAAGGTCCCAACAAACAATTAAAATGAGTGTCAAGAAAATCGCTAGATTTTTTTACTTATTGAAACCATAACTCCCACTTCTAACCTTGAACTGTCAAACTTTATTTTTTTAGCATAGAGAATACCAAGATATTTCCAACAAGTGGTTGGAATCCCTACTCCACCTTCAAGTCGGTAGCTTTAATAACCCGAGAAGCCAACACTACCTTCATGATAGGAAAATTTTAATACATTTTTTTGTACTTATGGGCCTCCAAGTAAATTTTGATCCAGGTTGGATAATTATATAATTCGACATCTATATTGGTACTTTCTGGGTGGAAAAATTGGAGGAATTGGCTTGCATGGCCCATTTTACTGGAAGGTCCCAATTTGGAGATTTAGGGTTTGAAACCTTCCAAATCTGTTTTGAGGCATCAAACAGAATTTTTGGGGTCAAAAATTGGCAAGCTAGTTCATATCCCTTTGACATTGTTCTACACACCTAAACCTTTCCAACAGTGTGAAAATCACCTCAATTGGATCTCATATGAGAAAGTTCTACCTCCCGCAAGTTCACCTACCTTGTTGACCACCATGGTACAAGTGGATGCAAGTTAGTGCCCATTACTCACACATGTGGGGCTAGCCATGTGTGGACTTCCAAGAAGATTCTAGATGGTCCAAAACCTTATCACTAATTGAGGGTTTAGGATGCAAAAACTTTAACCCTAGATAGCTACAGAGCTATGTTAAATACCAGATTGCTAGGAAGAGAAGGGGTTCCAATCTTTAGCATTGTAATTATTCCATAGTTGAGAAGAACATCTAGGAGTGGGATTTTGAGAGCATGACAGAGGAGGAAAAAGACTATGTAGCATCCATATATGTCAAAGAAAACTCCATAGTAAGTGTCTCTTTCTTTTTATTTTCATTCCATAACTGGAGAAAAGAGAGAAGAGCATAGGCCTCACCTTCTAGTTGGGTTTTCTCTTGTTTTGGGTTTCCCAAGACACATCTTGTGGTCATTGTGTGGATGGTGTGTTCATTGGATTTGTTCTTTCATTTTTGTATTTCAATTATTTTCAAAAATCTGAGCAATAATATAGTAATAATTAATATGTTATCTAAGGAAATAAATTGCATAATCTCAAATTCCATAATATTACAAGATTTGTTATGACAAACTATTCTAGTGCAATGTCCATGGCATTTTACAAATCATATCATTATCAAGGAATTTTTCTTTGGAGTATTTGTGAAAAGTTGCAAGATCTAGGAATCAGATTAAGAAGGACGTCGCAAAACCCTAGCCATGCTAGATGAGTCTATTCATAACAACCCTTGGGATGCAGTAGAAGAGAGATTTGTGAAGCTAGAAGAGCAAGTTGTTGATATCTCAAGCAACATGGCCCTCCTCATGGAGGGTCTATCAAATAAGTTTGAACCTTTCGAGGAGGTTGGTGGCTCTAACTTAGAAGTTGGATTGAATGAGAAATCAATAGATGGTGAAGACCCAAAAAAAGATTCGAAAAAAAGGGCCTGAGAAAGAGAAACCAAGATCCAGTGTCATCACTCCTTAAAAACCTATGTTTAAAAGGAAGCAAAAGTGGGCATCAAACCCTATCAAGGTGAGATTGATGTTGTTAATTTGAATCATTGATTGCAACAGTTAGAAGTGTATTTCAATGTCCATAATATAGATGAAGAGCAGAAAATTTCATTTTCCCAATTGAAACTAGAGGGCCATGCAATAACCTAGTGGGAAAGCTACACAGAGACACTCGGGACAAAGGGTGATCCACCAATAACTAAGTGGGAGGATTTTAAAACCCTCATCAAGTCCCATTTATACCTAATTGGGTATGTAGAGACTGAATGGATCCATTTGCATCACTTCAAGCTGAGGAAATGGAAAAGTGTGCAAGAGTACACGACCAAATTCTGGAAGATGGCGATCATGTTGGCTATCTCTCCTAAGAACCCATATGTACTCCTTGAGTATCTAGGGGGTCTACATAGTCATTTGAAAAAGTAAGTTATTATCTTCAAACCCAGGACCATTGATGAGGCATGTGTGCAAGCATAGTACATAGAGAACATAGGCCAGAAGAAATGGCATCCAAGTGGTTCTAAACAGAAAGACCACCAAAGTACTACCAAGGAGGGGAAAAAGAAGTGGAAAGGAAAAGAGAAGAAGAAAATAGCCACTGCACATCCATGCAAGGATCCAAACAACCACTACAACTGTTGTAATATTGTTGGTCACACCAAAGATAAGTGTTGGAAGCTACATCCAAAGTTGAATCCAAAGAACCATAAGAAGGAAGCCCAAAAGAAGAACATGCTAAGC
Organism: Picea engelmannii; assembly: GCA_009831015.1. Lineage (NCBI taxonomy): Eukaryota > Viridiplantae > Streptophyta > Pinopsida > Pinales > Pinaceae > Picea > Picea engelmannii. The sequence continues at coordinate 55,494 of ML798621.1, read as the reverse complement.
ATGGATTCGGACAACCAAGTAGAGAGAAGCTTAGATGAGCATGAGATGAGGAAGTGAATCTAAGTAGTCTTCATCAAAAGTAAGAGAAGGAGATGAAAAAACTCTTCCATATCAAGATCCAAGTCAAAAAGACCAAGGTAGATGTTGTATTCGATTTTGTCTCACAATCCAATCTCATAGCAGATGATCTGGTCGACAAGCTTGGGTTGGAGGTTCATGATCATTCGAGCATGTATCCATTGATATAGGTGAACAAGGATGTAGAGATCAAAGTCATTAAACAATGTAAGATCATTTTTTCTATAAGTGTTTATTTTATTGATGAAGTGGAGTTAGATGTAGTACCCCTTTACGTGTGTAGTGTAGTATTTGGAAGCCCCTACATGTATATGAGGGATGTGATATTCATGTGAAGAGAAAACCAATACCACCTGATCCAGGATGGAAAGTCCTACATCATCAATGCACACAAAGGTAAATCGAAGATCTCTCTTGTAAGAGCCAACCAAGCAAAAAAGTTGATGACTTCTAGTAAGAAGTATGTATTGATTTTCTTAAGAGAGAATCAACTAGTGGAGGAATCAGTAAGAGTAAAGGCATCCCTGGGGGGGGGTGTAATATCCCCAAGGACAAACCCTTTTGTAATCATGTTTATGAATTGTAAATCATGTTTTGTAGGCTGGTGAGCCGAGTATTGATAAGATGGTAGGCTTATGTGTTTATTAGGCCAAAGAGCCTAAGTTTTAAGGAAAGAATGTATGTTTTGGTATATGTATTATGCAGAAGATTAATAAAAATATAAAAATCATTGTGTGCAGATTGGCCACGAAGAAAGAGTGAGGGGGGACTAAGCTTCCACAGAGTGGGTAAGGGAAAAGGGGTTGAAAGGTTGGAAAGAGAGGATAAGTGTTGAGCCTAGGGGCTAAGCTTGGGGGCTTAAGTCCTTGGGAATAATAATTTATTATTATTCCAAAAGCTATGTGACAAAACATGTTTTTATCCTAAGTTCTCGGAAGGGGAAACGTGTGAAAAACGGAACACAGGTTGATGGAGCGCATGCAGCCTCATGGCGACATCTATCGGCCCTGACACATGAAATTTAACCCAAAGATTGAGCCATGGAGGGGGTTCATCCTCCATTATGTCGTGAGTTGTCTGAACCGTGAGAGTTTGGGAGGTCCTCCGTTTTTGCATCCGTGCTACCAGTTTCCAGATCCTCTCTCTGAAAACTGTTTTCCCCTGCTTTGGAACCTTTGTTGTTTTTACCCTCATGCAATTATGAGAACCAAAACGGGTGAACTGTTATGTGTCTTCTGTGGAACCCAACATAGGGGAAATCGCATGAGCATGTTGTGTCTACCGTCAGACCGTTGCCATTTTCGGACCTATGCCCATCTATTGTTGCGATTGTCACCCTTTCGGGAAATGAGTTGAAGACTGGTTGAAGAACCGGGTTTTCAGACCCGTGGTAGAAGAGGCATGTTGTCAGGCCTGTGAGCATCTCTCTCCAGGTGAGAGATATTGCTAGGAAGTGGTTTTCTCCCAGAGTGAGTCCAGCACCAGCTACAGAGCTCTGAGAATTCCTGATCCATCCTGTTTCTGAGGCCCAAAGATAGAGGTGAAGCATCGATGGACTGTGCTTGTGAAGGTGTATACTCCCAGGTGAAACAGGCATGTGGGGAATGAGAGTCTATTAGTAGTGGGTGTAATAAGGCTCCTAGGGAGAATCCTTCCGGTTGCTCTGTGCAGTTTTTCTTGTAACCTCAGCCTAGTCTATCATTCTCTTACCTTGAGTGGAGCTTAGTCCTAGCTCAGGGGTGACCCACTGTTGAGCGTGATGAGCAGTGAGGTCTAAGGATAGGAGGTTCGTGGAAGGTCTGCACGTGGTTGGTGGAATTACCACAGTTTCAAAGATAAGTATCATTTTGTGATTAATATTATGCTTTGCATGCATGTGATGCTTATATGTTATCATGTATTCTGTTGTGCATATGAGTTATTGTTAATGTCCTTGTTGATGTATATTAGTAGTAATCATGTGCTTACTCTGTATTGTTTGATTAAATATGTTAATTAGATTTAATATGCATGTTATATATATAAGTATGAGAATGTTTATGCGTGGTAGCGTTGCCTGGCAAGTGGATTGGTGGTCGGGAACGTTACAATATGGTATTAGAGCTTTAGTTTCAACATTGAGCCTAGATGGACCGGATAAGTGGTCTTTGGACCCAAGGTTTCGAGAGGAAATTGTGTCTGGAGGACTAATTTCGAACCTTAGATTGTCTCTGAGTGCCAAGGAGTTACTTGGTCGTGTCACGAAGCTTAGTAGGAATAGCGGTAGAATAAAACTGCAGTCGTAGATCATTTGTGCGGAGAAGATTTGGACCATCCAATCCACGTCCAGACACTTAGGAGAGTGCGCAAAAGAGATCAGATCTGGGCCATTAGATCTGAGCATGTGGACCAACAGTCGTTGGATCCAGGGAACATGCACAAGGTTTAAAACCCCTTGGAGCCACACAGGATTGTGGATATCACAATACACGATGTCCCGACTTCGTCAAGATCGTACATCAGAGGGACGCGTGGAGAGTGATCAGCCTTTCGCTAACTCGTGGCTTGAAAAGGTCAAAGGGCAAGTTCGTGAGAATTCGTGAATTCGCAATTAGAGCATAACCATTGATCAAGGAGAGATTTGGAACGTTAATTGACAAGGAAGAATTTTGGCATTTTGGGAACCGGGAGAAGTGAGAAGTGCTGACGCACAAAATACCGAAGCCCGAAATCGTGAAACCCCGATGAACCAAAGTAGTGATTCGGGCTGACGTCACAAAGATGGACAAGGACACATGGGATATGTGCCACATGGTAGTGGGTCCCGAAGGAAAAAGTAGAAGCAGTTCGGTCGGATGGCGTCACCTAGAGTAACGTGGACCTTCTTAAGAGAAACACGTGTCACCCCCCTGGTTGGTGACAGTTGTGATGTGGGCCCAGTGGCTAGAAAGGTAGGAAGTTCAGAAGTCGAGAGTTGGAGAAAGAAGTGAGGGTGAGAGCCTCCAGGATCGAAATCCTGAAACCCCGAAACCTAAAACCCCGAAGTTCCAATTAGAGAACCTTGAGACCTAGCACTTGGTCACGCCCTTGGTTGCGTGGGTTTGGAAACTGAGAGAAAAGGACTAAGGCCTGAGTGCACTACAGAGTCGAGCAGAGCTCGAAAAATTCATGGAAACTGAGCGTTTCTTGAATCAAGTTGTTTATTAATGCTTTGGGAATTGTTAAGGAATAATGACCTAAAAAAATCTAGTTGTTTGCACGTTGTGTTTGCATAAGGTTAACGAGTTCCAAAATTGTTTAGAGCTACCACTGAGTGCAAAGAAATGGAAGAGACTCAAAATGCTTCCAGTTCATAGAACGAAGCAAAAGGAATGGTTGTTCAATTGGGAGTTGAAGGATCAAATTCCAATGGCCATGGTGAAGATATAGATAACGAAGGAAACATGACGAAAATCATTGAAGGATTGCAAAAGAATGCCAAACTCACCAAGCAGATAGCAGAAATCTCAGAAAAGTTCAGGAAAAACAAGGTGAATTTAACATAAAGATGTTAAAGAGTTTGGAGAGAATAGAAAAGAAATTGGATAAGGAGAGTGACTCGAGCAGAATAGGGAGTCACCAAACTTCTAAGGGAAGAAGGTCAAGGAGTGTAGGTAGACACCATCATCACTCCCAAGGTCACTCCAAGAGAAGGACACACAGTAGTTCAAGCCCATCTCCTACCAGAAAGCGCAGGAGATCTCAAGTGGATGAATTGAAGGGAGAGATGAACAAGATTAAGCCTCCTAGGTTTGATGGAGAACATCAGAAGGAGGAATATGTCGAGACACGATTGCTTGGCATGAGAAAATATTTCCACCTACAGAATTATTCCTCTCATGTAGAAGGAAGAATTGCGATGTATCAACTGAAAGGAAAAGCATCCATGTGGCGGGATCAGCTTGTGCAGGTGCAACACATTAGAGAGAAAGATATCACTTGGAAGGAATTCAAGAGGTATTTCGAGAAGAAATACTTGACTAAGAGATATTATGACAGGAAGACGAAAGAGTTCTTTGAACTCAAGCTAGGCAGCATGACCATTGATGAGTATGAGTGTAGGTTCTTGGAATTGTTGAAGTATGTTCTGTTCATCAAAAAGGAGACTGTCGAGATTCAAAGGTATTTAAGTGGACTACCATCTTCCATTGGGGACAAGATCCAGTATGATGACCCCAAGACGATGGAAGAAACGATAAGAAGAGCGAAATGCTTATACAAACAACGAAGAGAAAAGCCTACCTTTCGGAAGGCTTGGGATGAGTAGAAGAAGTTTAAGAAAGAGCAGAGGTAGAAGGGAAACAAACCTCCCTTTTTCAGAAACAGTCCTCAAGGACAGCCAACATTTAGAGAGTCGAGAATGGCTGAAGTAGGGGAACAAAGGCCAAGACAGACACCCATTCAATGTTGGGGCTATCAGGGAAACCATAAGTACAGAGATTTTCCCCACAAAAATGGAAAAGTGAGAGATGTCCATAATGTTCAGCAAGATGAAACAGTGGAGGACATGGGCAGTAGAATACCAAGGATCTATGCGGCCCTGGACAACAAGCAAGTTGAATTTCAATCGCACATGATTGAAGTACAAGGTATGATCAACAACCATGCCTTTACTATTTTAATTGATTCAAGGGATATCCATAGTTATATAGATCCTAGAGTGGTGGAAAGTTTTCATTTATCGAGAACCAAACATGAAGAGTCTTGGTTAGTATAGTTGGCTACAGGAACCAAGAGGAAATTCACTGAGTTGGTTAGGTCCTATCTTGTGGGCATGAATGGATTGAGCACGAAGGCTGAATTGAACATTCTACCTTTAGGCTCTTATGACTATTTAATTATGATGGACTGGCTGGACCAGCACCATGCCATCCTGGATTGTCGTAACAAGGCATTCACTTGCCTAGATGAGGAGGGGAATCAGAAAAAAGTCCAAGGAATTCCCAGAGTTGTTGCTATCAGAGAAATCTCAGCAATGCAGCTGAAGAAGTGCTACAGAAAAGGTTGTCAATTATTTGCAGCCCATGTGGAGGAAACAACCAAGGATAAGGTGTCATGTATCGGAGATCATGCGGTACTAAAGGAGTTTGAGGATGTATTCCAGGAGGTACCAAGATTACCTCCGAAAAGAGATATTGACTTCTCTGTAAATTTGATGCCTGGAGCAGCTCCAGTGTTGAAAGTTCCTTACAGAATGAGTACACCAGAGCTGAAAGAGTTACAATTGCAGCTTGAAGAGCTTCTGAAGAAGGGGTATATACGCTCAAGTGTGTCACCTTGGGGAACCCTGGTTTTGCTCGTGAAGACGAAAGATGGAACGCTAAGATTGTGTATCGATTTTAGAAAATTGAACAAAGTGACTGTAAAGAACAAGTATCCTCTGTCGAGGATTGATGACCTCTTCGATCAGTTGAAGGATGTGAAGATATTTTCGAAGATAGATCTCAGGTTGGGATATCACCAGGTAAGGATAAAGGATGAAGACATCAACAAGACCACCTTAGAACAAGGTATGGTCATTACGAGTTCACAGTGGTGCCATTTGGTTTGTCAAATGCACCCATTGTTTTTATGTGTCTAATGAATGGTGTATTCAGGGACTATTTGGACAAGTTTGGCATAGTCTTTTTGGATGACATTCTGGTGTATTCCAAGTCGGAGGAAGAGCATGAACAGCATCTGAGGATGGTGTTGCAGGTGCTAAGAGAGCATCAACTGTATGCCAAGTTGAGCAAGTGCTCGTTTTATCAGGAGCAGATACATTACCTGCGGCATATTATTTCGAAGGATGGGATAGTTGTAGACCCTGAGAAGATTGAGGCCATTAGAGCATGTTCAGCACCAAAGAATGTGACAAAATTCAAATCCTTTATGGGTCTAGTTGGCTATTACAGAAGATTTATCGCAGGGTTCTCGAGGATAGCTCACCCTATCACTTTCTTGCAAAGGAAGGAGAAGAAGTTTCAGTGGACAGAAGATTGTGAGAAAAGATTTCAGGAATTGAAGCAACTGTTAACCAGTGCTCCAATCCTGAGGATTGTTGATCCAAATGAAGACTTTATGGTGTGCACAGATGCATGCAAAGAAGGACTGGGAGGAGTCCTCATTCAGAATGGATTCGTAATTTGTTATGAATCTAGAAATTTGAAAGAGCATGAAAGGAACTACACAACTCATGATTTGGAGCTAGCGGCCATCATTCACGCTCTGAGGAAATGGAGAAATTACCTCATGGGGAGGAGGTTTGAATTGAGAACTGACCACAATGGTCTAAAGTATTTGTTTGATCAACCAACCTTGAATGTTAGGCAGAGTAGGTGGTTGGAATTTCTCTGTGAATACGATTTTGATATCAAGCATATCAAAGGGAAAGAGAATAAAGTGGTTGATGCACTTAATAGGAGAGTACACGAATTACATGCTACAGCCATTAGCATGTACCGAACTGATATAAAGAGTAGAATTTTGGAAGCTGCAAGTGCATATTTGCAGTACATGGAGCTGGTAGCAAAGCTACAGCAAGGTGGGATGCCACAGAAAGTAGAAACTTATAAGTTAAAGACTGATGGAATACTTTTGTACAAGAACAGAGTTTATGTGCCTAATGTCCAGGGTTTGAAACTTGCGATTTTGAGAGAAATGCATAACGTGCCTTATGTTGGGCACCCTGGATATCATAAGATTGTGGCAGCAGTCAGGAGCCATTACTTTTGGCCAGGCATGAAGAAAGAGATCGTTGAATACATCACCCAATGTATGGAATGCCAAAAGGTTAAAGTTGAGCATAGGCACCCAGCAGGGTTGTTGCAGCCTTTACCCATTCCTGAGTGGAAGTGGGAGGTAGTGACAATGGACTTCATCACAGGATTGCCCAGAACAGGCAAGCAACATGATTAAATTATGGTGGTGGTGGACAAGCTTACGAAAGCTGCCCATTTCATTCCGTTAAAGACTACTCACAAGGCAGCGGATGTTGTCGACATCTTTATGAAGGAAGTGGCACGATTGCAATGGATTCCCAAGACAATTGTGTCTGATAGAGACCCAAAGTTCACCTTGAATTTCTGGAAAGGGTTGTTCAAAGGATTCAGAACGAATCTGAATTTCAGCACAACTTACCATCCTGAGTTGGATGGGCAAGCAGAGCGGGTGAATCGAGTGATAGAAGACATACTAAGGATGTATGTGATGGACAAACCATTGAAATGGGACGACTACCTACACTTGGTAAAATTCGCCTACAACAATGGGTATCAAGCATCATTGAATATGAGCCCATTTGAAGCACTTTATGGAAGAAAGTGCAATACTCCAGTAAGATGGGATAATCCATCCAACATAGCAATACTTGGGCCAGAGTTGCTCAAGGAAATGGAAGAACAGATGATAAAAATTAAGCAAAATTTGAAATTTGCCCAAGATAGGCAAAAAATTTATGCTAATAAAAACAGAACCCACAGAGAGTTTAAAGTGGGAGATCATGTTTTTATGAAAGTAAAATTCAATAGAAGTTCCCTGAGGCTGGGAAACTGCGCCAAGTTGGTAGCCAGATTTTGTGGGCCATTTGAAATCCTAGAAAGGATTGGGTCAATTGCATATATGCTTGCATTACCTGCATCCATGAGTATACATAATGTGTTTCATGTTTCAATGCTTAAGAAATATATACATGATGTTAATCATGTAATTGATTGGAATGTGATTCAAGTGGAGCAAGAAGGTGTCCTGCAAGTGCATCATGTGCGCATATTGGACCGGAAAAACAAACTGCCCTGTAATCGAGCCATAGGGATTGTAAAGGTCCAATGGACCTGGTACGGTCCTGAGGACGCAACATGGGAGCATGAGGATGTTATGCGGGCAGAATTCCTGCATCTTTTTTAATATTTTGAAAAATCTTGTTGATGTTGTGTGAAAGTTGCACTGAGGACAATGCAAAAATAAGGGGAGGGGATTGTAATATCCCCAAGGACGAACCCTGTTGTAATCATGTTTATGAATTGTAAATCATGTTTTGTAGGATGGTGAGCCGAGTAATGGCAGCCTTATGTGTTTATTAGGCCAGAGAGCCTAAGTGTTAAGTCCAGGATGCTTGTTTTTGTATATGTATTATGAAGAACATTAATAAAAATATAAAAATCATTGTGTGCATACCAACCACGAAGAAAGAGTGATGGGGGACTAAGCTTCCACATAGTGGGTAAGAGAAAAGGGGTTGAAAGGTTGGAAATAGAGGCTAGGTTTTGATCCTAGGGGCTAAGCTTGGGGGCTTAAGTCCTTGGGAATAATAATTTATTATTATTCCAAAAGTTATGTGACAAAACATGTTTTTATCCTAAGTTCCTGGAAGGGGAAACGTGTGCAAAAAGGAACACAAGCTGATGGAGCGCATGCAACCTCATGGGCGACATGTGTCAACCCTGACATAGGGAATTTAACCCAAAGATTGAGTCGTGGAGGGGGTTCATCCTCCATTCTTTCGTGAGCTATCTGAACCGTGAGAGTCTGGGAGGTCCTTCATTGTTGCATCTGTGCTGCCAATTTCCAGATCCTCTATCTGAAAACAGTTTGTCCCTGCTTTGGAACCTCTGTTGTTTTTACCCTCACATAATTCTGAGAACCGAAACGGGTGAACTTTTATGTATCTTATGTGGAACCCAACACCGGGGAAATCGCCTAAGCGTGATGTGTCTAGCGTCAGGTCGTTTCCATTTTCGGACCTATGCCCATCTATTGTTGCGACTTTCACCCTTGTGGGAAATGAGTTGAAGACTGGTTGAAGAACTGGGTTGTCAGGCCTGTGGTAGAAGAGGCAGGTTTTCAGGCCTGTGAGCATCTCTCTCCAGGTGAGAGAGCTTGCTGGGAAGTGGTTTTCTCCCAGAGTGAGTCCAACACCAGCTACGGAGCTCTAAGAATTCTCAATCTGATCTTTTGTCGAGGCTCAGAGAGGGAGGTGAAGCACCGATGGAATATGCTTGTGAAGGTGTATACTCCTGGGTGGAACAGGCATGTGGGGAATGAGAGTCTGTTAGTAGTGCGCATAAGAAGGCTCCTAGGGAGAATCCTTCTAGTTTCTCTGTGCAGTTTTTCCTCTAACCTCAGCCTAGTCTAGCATTCCCTTACCTTGGGTGGAGCTTAGTCCCAGCTCGGGGGTGACCCACTGTTGAGCATGATGAGAAGTGAGGTATAACGCTGGGAGGTTCGTGGAAGGTTTGCAAGTGGTTGGTGGAATTACCATAGTTTCAAAGATAAGTATCATTTTGTGCTTAATATTATGTTTTGCATGCCTGTGATACTTATATGTTATCATGTATTCGATTGCGCATATGAGTTATTGTTAATGTCCTTGATGATGTATATTAGCAGTAATCATGTTCTTACTCTGTATTGTTTGATTAAATCTGTTAATTAGATTTAATATGCATGTTATATATATAAGTATGAGAATGTTTCCGCGTGGTAGCGTTGCCCGACAAATGCATTGGTGGCCAGGGACGTTACAGGATGTACCAAAGAAAACAAAAATGGGAGGAGTTGTCGCAGGATATAGAGGAGTGTTGAAATATAGGGAAGTGGAGCACAAAATACAAGAAAGTGGAGCACAAAATACAATTGTTTCCTAAGAACCCATTACCAAATAGTGGGTTGTATAAACAATTTGTTCCCGGAGCAAACAAAGTGAAGAAACAATTGCAGTAGCTACAGGAGAAGGGAGTAATTCAACCAAGAAATTAACCTTGTGGGTCACCTATCATCATAATAGAAAAGAAGTATGGGACTTGGAGAATGTGTATCGACTATAGAGCTTTGAAAAAGATCACACTCAAGAATTGGTACCCTCTACCTAAGATTGACAATTTGTTAGACTAGTTGCAACATGTCAAGTACTTCAACAAGTTGGATCTCAAATTAGGATACCACCAGGTACGCATTAGTGGATATAAAATTGCATCATTATATAATTTTTCATTTATCTTGGTACTTTATGGGTGGAAAAATTGGAGGAATTGGCTTGCAAGGCCAATTTTAGTGGCAGGTCCCAATTTTGATATTTGGGGTCTGAAACCTTCCAGATTCGTTTTGATGGATCAAACGGAATTTGTTTGGATCAAAAGTTTGAAAACATAGCTCGTTTCCCCTTGAAATTGTTCTACACGCTGAGACCTTTCCAACAACGTCAAAAGCACCTCAATCATAGTTTGTATGCAAAAGTTATGCCTCTCGCAAGTTGACCTACCTTATTAAACACCATGGTATGAGTGGATGCCACGTCAACGCCCATTACTCACACATGTGGGGATAGACACGTGTGGACTTTCAAGAATATTCTATAAGGTCCAAAACCTTATAACTAATTGAGGTTTGAGGATGCAAAAACCCTAACCCTAGATGGTTATCCGGTTATGTTAAATATCGATCCACCATGAAGAGAAGAGGTTCCATTCTTTAGCATTGTAATTTTTCCATAGTTTAGAAGAACATCTAGGAGTGGGATTTTGAAAGCATAATAGAGGAGGTAAGAGATTATGCAGCAGCCATACAGGCCACAGTGAGTGCCTCTTTCTTTGTATTTTTATTTCATAATTGAAGAAAAGACAGCATAGCGTAGTCCTCACCTTCTAGTTGGGTTTTCTCTCATTTTGGGTTTCCCGAGATACATCTTGTGTTCATTGTGTGGATGGCGTGTTCAATAGATTTGTTCTTTTATTTTTGTGTTTCAATTATTTTCAAAAATCTAAGAAATAATCTAGTGATAATTAATCTGGGATCTAAGAAAATAAATTGCATAATCTAAGATTTCATAATATTACAAGATTTGTTGTGACGAATTGTTTCATTGGAATATCCACGGTAGTTTATGAATCAAATTCCATCAATTGCATTGACTTCATAGGCCCCAAAAACTTCCAAGAATATTCTTCCAAGATTCCAAACTCAATTTCAAGGACAACCAAAAATGTGTGCAAAGGCCCTGAGAGGGCTCAAGTTCAGATCTTGTATGGAATGTTGCTTCCCTAAAATAAAAGTTTCTCTATGCATATTTCATCCATGCTATATGGTCTTTGATCCAAATTACTAGTGTTACTAATATTTTTACCCCAAAATCTGTTTTTTAATCACGAAATAGGCATTCAAGCACTAAATGCACCTGTGGGGTAAACATGATTAAATCTATTGTTTGATAAAAAAAACTCAACCAATAGGCTTGAAATGGTTGAGGAGGAGGATGATGATCTTATAAGAGGTTAGAAACATTACTCATGGGCGTGGTTTCATCCAATTCATTCATTTTTCCACCTTGCAAGTTCTTTCCCCAATGCTTGTTATTGTGTATTCGGTGTCAATACCATGAATCTCTTGATGCAGATTACAAGTTGCAAAGTTATGATATTTATTCATTGGAAATAGCCAAACACCACTTCTATATGCTTAGATAAATTATTCATCATAGTTTGATTCCATTTGCATTCGCATATGACACTTGCTCATTCCTCGCTCATTGATTGAATAACTTGGCCACTCATGCAATCTCGTGTCTTTTGTTCAAGCGTTATGAATATGACTTTTCTTTCATTATCATGCCATGAAAACAAGGTATGATAACCTACGCAAAAAGACATGGAAGCACATTAAACCCGAAAATCACATAAGCCATCAAACCATCAAATGTGTCAATGGGTTAGGACAATCATGCAAGAGTAAGATCATGCAAGCAAGATGCCATTTGAATCAATCATGTGTAATCCAACAATGAATATTTTTCAAATCACAAGATAAAATACATCAAATGAGACCAACCAAGTTCAAGAGATATGAAGGGAAAGCAAAGTTTCACTCCAACACAAGGAGAAATGACCGATTAGTATCTTTAACTCCCATGTAGCTCACAAGACATTCATTAAAGTAAAATGAATCGATAAATGTACATTTGAAGATGAAACTAAATGTAAAATATTTGAAAGAAAAGGAGGGCCCAAAATTTTGTCGACTTGGGGCTAGTTGAGGCCTCAACACCAATAAACATTGATAATATAACTATTTGTGTTTAAAACAATGTTTGATAATAGAACCAATTTTTGACATTTATTTTATGTTTTTTCTTTTACATCAATTTTAAGAAGGACAGGGGATTTCCTTAAATCTTATAAAATAACCAACAACCCATGATACATCAACACCACCCTAAATACCCCTAGGCATGTGAATTTTGAGAACATTTGTGACCCAACAAATAGAAATAGAATGCCCCCAAAGTTTGACCACTTGTAGCAATTAGACACACCTTTCTAACAACCATAATTTGATTGTATTTGATTGGTTTAGAAGTTGTTTTCAATGATCTAAAAAATGTCATGACTAAGACAAGGATGGAGGGACTCGAAATGATTCGTATTTGGACCAAAATGGCACACTTACTAGCGCTCCTAACTAGCTTAGAGTTTTTAGGACCAAACATATCATAGGATAATACCCAGGGGATGAACATGTCAATCTCAAACCTCCCTTATAGCAATAACACACACATGGGAAATGACACTTGATGTTTATCACAATTATCCAATCGAGCAAAACACAATTGTCTCTAACTCATTAATGTATAGCTCCACTCTCAAGATATACATCATCACTTTTAAATTTGGTGAATAAATGTGGATGGATAATATGATGGAAAATAACCCTTGAAAGTTGAAATATAGTACCCAAAGGTAACAATACAAGAACAAAGTTGATACAAGCATATGATAACCAATAATACTACGAAAATGGACAAAGAACATTAAACATCAGACACAAGTGTCATCAAAGGTTTCAGGCAGGTGCTTTATTGAAACCAGAGCGCACGCAGAAGAGAGGGACCAGGGGTTCCTTCTCCCTCCAGCGGAAGGCTCTTCGGGGCCCTCAACACAATGCTTTCCTTACAACTGAATAGAACTGAACTGAGTGATGAAAGAACTCTGGGTTACACTGCTGATGAGTAGTTTGTCAAAGGCTGAGCTCTGAGTCATCTAGACAGCGTAACGATGCTTCGAATTCCCTGTTGAAACAATGAGTCCTCACAGCCTTTTATAGCAGTTTCAAGGGCGGTTCTGTAACCTTCTCCAGGTGTGAATAGGGGCGCATTAGGGTTCACTTAGGTCATTTAATCCACCGTTTTTGCAGAGTCGACTCTGATTTGAGGGTCAAATCACCTTGGGGGCCGGTCTGTAGGCGGTCGAGAGGCCGACCTATGCAATTGATGCGCCGTATTAGCAGATGCGCGGCTTTTTGTGTGGACAGACGCGCGTCGGGCGCGCATGCGCGCAAAACACGTTTTTGTCCCGCGCATGTGCGCGCATCAAGCTGATGTAAAGCACCTTTCAATTTTTGGTTACTTTGTATAGTTTTTTGCCCTTCTGGAGTGTTGTGAGATTAATTCAGTGCCATGAGTGACTTCATTGTTGTTTTGATGATGTGGAGTTCTTATCGCCATGTGCAGACGAAATTTCAGTGATAACAGATGCCCCCTGATGGATGAGGTTAGGAGCATACGTATAGCCGAAATCCATCAATGTTTCTTCTACTGAGAATGTTGTTGTAAGGGAAAGCAAGAGTAGGACCTTTCGGAGCGATCCGTTGGAGAAAAAAGGAACCGGTATCTCGATCTTCTAAGAGATGTGCAGAGAAAAAAATATACAATTGTGTACAAACGAGGCGGGCATGCCCCATGCTCGTGTGATGTAACTCTGAAAAAAGATGACGAAAGTGTTGGTGTAGACAACTGCAGCGCCCTCAGGGGCGGTAATGATGAAGGCCGAAGGCAATTCTGCAAAGGGACGTACTCTGAATAATAGGCAATGATCGTTGTAATAAGCAGCAATGATGATGTGGGCATTGATGGCCCTACCACGTTCAGAGGTCTTCGGCAAAGGACCAAAATGACTACAATAGTCACAAAGTAAGACCCACCATAACATGAGAAAGTGTTGGCGTCGAATGTTATGGGGGCCAATGACAGCAGGGACCAATGGTGTTTCCCCCTGTGTCGTCCGAGATCTCTCATTAAAATAGAGAATGAGAATCAAGATACTATCGCCCTTCTAGAAAAGTGTGTTGATGTCGACAAAAAGGGGGACGCGACTCCCGGAAGCAAAAAGGTGTTCCGTGGAATCTACTGAAGTGAGGAAGTGGCAGAGGTACATGGACGAAGTCCAGAAGTGGGATGACTCAAGACTTCCCTTGGCTGGAGGATGTATGAGGAAAACAGTGGCCGCAACCGTGTAACAAGGTCAAGTGTCAGGGGGATGACAGGACTGGTGCTAAGTTGTGCCAGAGGCAGGACAAGGTGAACAAATTCAGAGGATAGAGGTAACTGACCTGTGGGGTACTCTGAAGATATGGACGATGCCGGCAAGGGTATATGAGAAGTAAAGCTCCAACCAAGGGTGACATGGGTTGTGTGTGGCCAAAAGAGAGCAGGTCGCCAAAGGTGACGACAAAGAATGTAATGACTAGAAATAAAGGTGTTTGTACAATAAATAATAAATAATAAATAATGTTGGGGAGAAATGTACAAATACAGAAACGGGTGCCCCAGTGTGA
>ML798621.1:0-32726 GCA_009831015.1 Picea engelmannii | reverse complement strand
ACACAGAAGATATTCTATGATTTTTTCCATTCCTTTTATGTTCTCCCTTCTCTTGTAGTCATCTATCTCACCCATCCATTGGGGAGGACTACTACCATAGCTTCACTCCTAGTCATCCCACGTGAACTAGAGAAGCTAATATGCTATCCTGGGCAAGACTAGACTCCCTTTCCATGATCCACGTAGGATCACGACACAAACCTCAAGAGCCAACTAACCATTCCACATGGTCAAGGTTTGTGTTCCAGGCTACTCAATCCTTGGCCAGAGGAGAGTATTTGCCCACTGCCCATTAGAGAAACATCCACATTCCTCTCTACAAGGGTGGTCACACCCCTCTCTACGAGGGTATTCTAGTATGTCCCTAGAGTATCCAAAACTCAACACTTGGACAGAGGCCAACCTTGGCAAATTTCTCATTCCCCTTCTCTACGAAGGTATCTTCTCTTTTCCTTCTCTATGAAGGTCTACCCGTGGGATTTCTCATTCCTTCTCTACGAAGGTCTTTTCTCTTTCTCCTTCTCTACGAAGGTCTAGCTATGGGATCTAACAGAATCTCTTGTGTTCCAAAATCTTTCCATGGTATAATACCATGCTACCCATCTGTTGGGCACCATCCATCTGCTTTCCTAACTGCATCAAATCACAATCCTCTATTTCAAACTCGGAGACATGGATCCCTCTTGCACCAAACTAATAGCTTCTAATCATCATCCTTGAAGTTCTTCTTCTGTAATATCATGGGTGCCTTCTTGAGTTCAAACATTTCTTTCTTTCTGACTTCATACTGGATCAACCTGCTCCCTCTGCATCTATAAGAACGATACTGGAGCAACCTGTAGTTACCTGCATCTCATCCACTATATCTGAGTATCCATCTTTTTCTTCATCTTGAACATTTATGTTCTGCATCTTTAGGAGCCTCCTGCTCCTACATAAACACTGGATATTGTCTGCATATACACAAAAGATGCGTTGGACTGAGGCGAGTATGTTGGCACAGTTAGATTTATGAAAATCCAAATTTTACCCCTTCAAACTTGATCATCGGATTTCTGGACTGGTGCTTCTAGTTTTCTGGTACTTTTGGTACTCTGGTTTTCTGGTACTTCTGGTACTTTGTGAAAACTAGGGTTTCACTTTCTGGGAGATCTAGCCACTGAAAGTTGTGCTGAGGATGCCAAAATATTCCTTGAGGTAGGGCGCACCTTTCAAGATGGATTTGGGGCTGAAATTCTTCTTCAATAAAAATCCTTAATTTGCATGTACGGCAATAGTGACATTTTTCTTTTTCCTGTGAAAGATTCTCTCTTCAACTTAGCTCTTATACCATGTTAAATTTTAAGTTTTTATTAGGTTACCTTTCAATTTACTAGATAAAAATAGCATAGATAGGATCATTGAGAGAAACACAATCACAAGATACACAACATTTATCCTAGGAAACCCTCATGGGGAAGAAAACCCAACAAAACTTCCTTAATATAGATAGCCAATACAATGCCAAGAATATGAACCAAACAACACAGAAATTCCTCTCCCAAGGATGTGCCTCTCTCTCTCTCTTCCTTCTTCCAGCAACCAGTAACTGCAGCTTCCTTCAATACTTGCGCACTAGATGAGTGAGCTAAGTGTGTGTCTAAATGAGGCACTGGCCTCTCTTATTTATACAATCTTGCAGGTGTTGAACTAAGGTGTATTTTCACTAGCAGGGCCAAATTCTCAATCTGGGTGGTTAGAACCACTTTAATTAGCCTAGGGTCCGACTTCTTAATTTGCCTATTACAATTAGGGTTTAACCAATTCGCAAAAGGGGATTTGGTCAATTACAATGCCCGACATGATCAATCCACAAAAGGGGATTGATCTAATCAATAATAAATATATTTTATCTTTTCCTTTATCCACAAAAGGGGATAAGAATATTCTTTGCAGTTACACAATGTTTTAACACTCCCTCTTAACAAGAAGGATACTCTTTATCTTTTGACAGGTCACTAGATGTCAACATCAACTAGGAAGCAACATCCACTGGATAACATCATCTACTGGGCAACATCATCAACTGGGTAACATCATCAACTGGATAACATCATCAATTGGGTAACATCATCAACTCGGTAACAGGAGGCATCAATATAATCCACTTGGTCATCTGGCATCATGATCACTGACTGGCATATCTATAAATCATCGGAAGTTTTGTTCTCTTTATCTTCCCGCAGAAGATACTCTTTCTTTCTTTCGTCTTCACGCAGAAGATACTTCTTTCTTATCTTCACACAGAAGATATCTTATCTTCACACAGAAGATGTCTTATCTTCACACAGAAGATATTCTATGTTTTTTTCCATTCCTTTTATGTTCTCCCTTCTCTTGTAGTCATCTATCTCACCCATCCATTAGGGAGGACTACTACCATAGCTTCACTCCTAGTCATCCCACGTGAACTAGAGAAGCTAATATGCTATCATGGGCAAGACTAGACTCCCTTTCCATGATCCACGCAGGATCATGACACAAACCTCAAGAGCCAACTAACCATTCCACATGGTCAAGGTTTCTGTTCCAGGCTACTCAATCCTTGGCCAGAGGAGAGTATCTGCCCGCTGCCCATTGGAGAAACATCCACATTCCTCTCTACGAGGGTGGTCACACCCCTCTCTACGAGGGTATTCTAGTATGTCCCTAGAGTATCCAAAACTCAACACTTGGACATAGGCCAACCTTGGCAAATTTCTCATTCCCCTTCTCTACGAAGGTATCTTCTCTTTTCCTTCTCTATGAAGGTCTACCCGTGGGATTTCTCTTTCCTTCTCTACGAATGTCTTTTCTCTTTCTCCTTCTCTACGAAGGTCTAGCTATGGGATCTAAAAGAATCTCTTGTGTTCCAAAATCTTTCCATGGTATAATACCATGCTACCCATCTGTTGGGCACCATCCATCTGCTTTCCTAACTGCATCAAATCACGATCCTCTATTTCAAACTCGGAGACATGGATCCCTCTTGCACCAAACTAATAGCTTCTAATCATCATCCTTGAAGTTCTTCTTCTGTAATATCATGGGTGCCTTCTTGAGTTCAAACATTTCTTTCTTTCTGACTTCATACTGGATCAACCTGCTCCCTCTGCATCTATAAGAACGATACTGGAGCAACCTGTAGTTACCTTCATCTCATCCACTATATCTGAGTATCCATCTTTTTCTTCATCTTGAACATTTATGTTCTGCATCTTTAGGAGCCTCCTGCTCCTACATAAACATTGGATATTGTCTGCATATACACAAAAGATGTGTTGGACTGAGGCGAGTATGTTGGTACAGTTAGATTTATGAAAATCCAAATTTTACCCCTTCAAACTTGATCAGCGGATTTCTGGACTGGTGCTTCTGGTTTTCTGGTACTTTTGGTACTCTGGTTTTCTGGTACTTCTGGTACTTTGTGAAAACTAGGGTTTCTCTTTCTGGGAGATCTAGCAACTGAAAGTTGCGCTGAGGATGCCAAAATGTTCCTTGAGGTAGGGCGCACCTTTCTAGATGGATTTGGGGCTAAAATTCTTCTTCAATAAAAAGTCTTAATTTGCATGTATGGCAATAGTGACATTTTTCTTTTTCCTGTGAAAGATGCTCTCTTCAACTTAGCTCTTATACCATGTTAAAGTTTAAGTTATTATTAGGTTACCTTTCAATTTACTAGATAACAATAGCATAGATAGGATCATTGAGAGAAACACAATCACAAGATACACAACATTTATCCTAGGAAACCCTCATGGGGAAGAAAACCCAACAAAACTTCCTTAATATAGATAGCCAATACAATGCCAAGACAATGAACCAAAGAACACAGAAATTCCTCTCCCAAGGATGTGCCTCTCTCTCTCTCTTCCTTCTTCCAGCAACCGGTAACTGCAGCTTCCTTCAATACTTGTGCACTAGATGAGTGAGCTAAGTGTGTGTCTAAATGAGGCACTGGCCTCTCTTATTTATACAATCTTGCAGGTGTTGAACTAAGGTGTCTTTTCACTAGCAAGGCCGAATTCTCAATCGGGGTGGTTAGAACCACTTTAATTAGCCTAGGGGCCGACTTCTTAATTTGCCTATTACAATTAGGGTTTAACCAATCCGCAAAAGGGGATTTGGTCAATTACAACACCCGGCATGATCAATCCACAAAAGGGGATTGATCTAATCAATAATAAATGTATTTTATCTTTTCCTTTATCCACAAGAAGGGGATAAGAATATTCTTTGCAGTTACACAATATTTTAACAATAAATACTACATTTTTCTTATAGAAATAAATTTCCATTTTATTTACATTAAGGTTGTCTTATAGTTCCCTTAAAAATGTAAATTGTTGTGTTATTTTTCTCACTAAGTGCTTGTTGCAAGACTACATCACTACCAACACATCTAACCTAGTTAACACCAATGTTAGTAGCCCAAAGATTGTTGCCATTGTTATACACTTCTTGCAAATAAATTCTTTTGTTGATGTTGCTACTTGATTTTTTCTCGACTAAAGACTTCATGTTAATTCTATAGTTCCTAATTTGAACTCATGTATAAGAGAAGATAGTATTTATTACCATTACACTTGACATATAGACCCATAACCTTCGGCGAATGTCCTTTTATGTACCTTACCCTCCAAGTGGTAGGAAGCCCCACTCTGCCTTCGGGTCAATAGCTTTAATAATCTAAGAAGCCAAAACTGCCTCATTTCCACGAAAAGTTTTAATGTGTTTTTGTACTTGCAAATCTCATAATTGAATTCTATCAATTGTTTTGAGTTCTTAGGCCGCAAAAACATACAAGCAACCTCTTCTAGAATTCCAAAACTCATTCTCACAAACACCCAAAAATATGTGCAAAGAGCTCGGAGGCTAAATTTTGGATTTCATATGGAGTGCTACTTTGTAGGAATCAAAGTTTCTCTAGGCGTTTTTCATCCATGTTATAAGGTCTTCAATCTCGGTTACTGAAGTTACTAATATATTTAACCCCAAATCTGATTTTCAAGAACAAAGGAAGTCTTTAGGCACTAAATGTACCTATGGGATGATAAAAGTCGTCATCTCTAAAACTCAACCAAGAGGTGTGTAGTTTCCAGGGATGAGTATGATGATCTTAATGAGGTTAGAATCTTTACTCATGGATGTGGTCTCATCCAATTCATTCATTTTTCCACCTTGTGCAATATTCCCGAGATGGTTGTTATTATGTATTTGGTGTCAATATTGTGAATCTTCCCACGCAACTTTGTGGGTTGCACGGTTATGATATTTCTTCATTAGACACAGCCAGATGTCACCGCCATATGCCATGATACATTTTTCGTCATAGTCTCATTCCATTTGCATGTGCATATGACACTTCCTCATTCCATGCTCGTTGATTGAATAACCTAGCCATTCATGTAATCTCATGTCATTTGTTGAAGGGTTATGACTATGACATGTCATTCATTCTTGTCCCATGGAAATGAGACTGATAACCTACACAGAAATACATGAAAGCATGTTAAACCTAAAAATCACATAAGCCATCAAACAATCAAATGCACTAATGGGTCAGGACAATCATGCAAAAGTAAGATCACAAGTAAGGTGCCATTAAAATCAAATCATGCATAAGCTAATAGTGAAATTGTCATCAAAACATAAGCTAAAATCCATCAAATGGAATCAATGAAACTCAAGAGACATTACATGAAAGTAAAGTTGCACTCCAACACAAGGAAAATAAATATATTAGTATCTTTAACTCCCATGCCACCCATAAAGCATTCATTAAAGTAAGATTAGTCCAAAAATGCACATTTGAAAATGAAGTTCAACATAAAAGATTTGTAAAAAAATGTGGTGTGGGGGATGGGGGACACAATCGAGGTCACAAACCTGCAAACTTGGGGCTAGTTGAGGCCTCAACAATAGTGAACTTTAAAATCTAGTTATTTACGTTTAGAATAATGTTTGATAATAGAAACAATTTTCGACATAATTGTATGTTTTTTCTTTTACATCAATATTAAGGAGAGTGGGGAATTGTCTTAAACCTTATAAAAGAACTAATAACCATTTATACATCAAAACCACCCCAAATACCCCTAGGTATGTGAATTTTGAGAACATTTTGACCTAACAAATCGAAATAGAATGTCCCCAAATTTTCACCATTTGCAGAAATTAGAAGCAACTTTTTAACGGCCATAATTTTATTGGATTTGATTGGTTTAGAAGTTATTTTCATTTATTTAAAAAATGTTACAGCTTAGATATGGATGGAGGGACTCAAAATGATTCATATTTGGACCAAAATGACAAGCACTTACAAGTGCTCTGAACTAGCTTAGACTTTTGGGACTAGACATAACATAGGGTAACACCCTTGTTGATTGAGGGGATGAACATGCCAATCTCAAACCTCCCTTATAGAAATAATACACATGGTCAGTGCTACTCGATGTTTGTCACCATTATCCAATCGAACAAAACGTGATTGTCTCTAGCTTCACTCTCAACATATCCATCATCACTCTTAAATTTGGTGAATAAATGGGGATGGATAATATTTATGATAGAAAGGAACCCTCGAAAGTGGAAATATAATATCCAAACGTGACATTACAAGAATATTAATGGCCAATATAAACAAAGAAAGTACAAGCTTATGACAACCAATTCTATGTTCAATCCCTATGGTTCAAACGATGCACTTATGAAATAATATTTTCATTTTACACGCAAGGATAATGAATACAATCATGTAAATTTTATTGTACATCAAAAGTATAAGTATAGAAATGAAAGTGTACCGAAATAAAACGCAAAGGATCGCACCTTGCAATAAAGGGACCAAAATCATGTAGATCCTTCTACAAGGCTCTAATTGCAACAAAAGATCCTTCTACAAGGCTCTAATTGCAACAAAAGAACCATAAGTATAAAAATGAAAATGTAACTAAACGAAAAGTAAAGGGTCACATCTTGCAATAAAAGGACCAAAATAGAATTTTGTTAATGTCATGCATAAATCTTTCTAAGACCCCAATTTCAATAAAGGAACCAAAATCAAATTTCGTTAGTGACAATGCATAAATCTTTTTCCAAGAACTCAAAATCATGGCCCATATGATGTACTTCCAACATCACATGCCAAAGTCGTGTCCATTCAAAGTTTCAAGACAAAATATCTCACAATTTTCAGATTTCTTTTAAAATGAACAAGTGTTTAATAATTGATAGTGTGAATGTACAAAAGAGGCCACTGACCTAGAGTATAAATAGTAATCCACCAAGGGTGTCCTACCTTTATTGTACACAAGCCAAGTTGATCACACATGTAAGATGCACAACCTTTTCTCTATATGTCAAACTTGCTAGAGTAGTCCTCTTGAGATGCATTATTATATTTATGCACTCTAGAAAAACTTTATTTTTCTTATAAAAATAAATGTTCATTTTCTTAAATTAAGGTTGTCTTATAGTTCCCCTAAAAATGTAAATTGTTGTCTTATTCTTCTTACTAAGCGTGCATTGCAAGATCATAACACCACCAATACATCTAACCTAGTTATCACCGATGTTGTTAGCTTGAAGATTGTTGCCAAAGTTATACGCTTGTAATTAAGTTCTTGTATTGATGTTGCTACTTGAATTGTTTCCAAAAAAAATACTTATTGTTAATTATATAGTTCCTAGTTTGAACTAGTGTATAAGAGAAAGTATCATGTATTACCATCACACTTGACATCTAGACCCATAACATCTTGCTAACCTCCTTTGTGTACTTTTTCTTCTTTGTTACATTGAGCATAGGATTTGTTTCTACGCTTTTTTCCATTCAATCGCAAGTCTCACTCAATGGCATCAACAAGTACAGTTCCGTATAGATGAGAGTATATGTTGAAATACAAGGTGAGGCAGCTCCTACACTCCATTTTACAATGGCCTATTCACTTACCTAACTTTCATTTAAATTCTCCTCCTCCTGAAGTAACCTCTTCCCCCTTTAGCTTCTTCCAATCTTTCATCATTATTCCAGTAACCTTCTCAAGGGCTTGTGGATTATGTTGAATTTTAAGATGTGTTAGGCTTAGGCGTGAGGTTTATTTCATTTAGCATGTACTTTAACCATAAACAAATGCAGCAACACCATACACAAGTGTTGCAATAACCAAGATCACAAGAAGAATAACCATGCACAAGAACACAAGAAGTATCCTGGGAAAACCCTTCTCAAACAAGGGAAAAACCCAGCAATCCTTTGCTATATTCTCAAGAGAAGATCCCCCAAACCATAAACCCTAGATGCACACAAGAGGGTGCTCTACAAAATTGAAACTAGCGCCCAAGAGAGGTGCACACTTCATTTGTACAAGTAGGTCTAAAATTTCCAAAATGACAAGTGAGAGTGTGTAATCCTCAATGAGGATTCACCTCTATTTATACAAGACTAGACATAGCAATAGGTGTGTCTCTTGGCACAATAGGGTCGACCTCAATAACTCAGTAATATAATTAATCATTACATAAACATTAATTATCTTTCACATATGGTAGGGTCGACTCGTATCCTTTACATCACAATTAGGGTTACAAGTAAATATTACACTTAGACAATATAGCAAGGGATCCACACATCCACTAGTGCGCAGCCACTAGGGACACGTCCACCTCTGCTTAGCCACAAGGACGTCGTACTCAACAGATGTCTATCTCAACTGAGTCCACAAGAGAATCATTTGGAGTACCATCTCAAGCCGACTCAACTGAGTCCACAGGAGTACAAGGCAAGAGACCATCTCAAGCTGACTCAACTCAATCCAAAGGAGTACAAAGCAAGAGACCACACGTCATAACAACTCAGTACAGATTCTGACGCACACCCATCACATGGGTACACCAACACTTGGCTTCCTCACACAAATGTCTCAACTCAGTCTAGAGGAGAACGATCTGGAGGATGTCTCATGAAGTTGCAATCAACAACACTCCCTCTCAGCTAGGGAGGCATTCTCCACCAGGCCAAGTCTCTCACGAAAGTACTCGAACTTCATCCTGGCAAGCGGTTTGGTGAAGACATCTGCAATCTGCTCATGTGTAGAAAGGTATTGCATGTGTATTTCTTTCCTCTACACCATATCTCTGATATAATGGTATTTGATCTCAATGTGTTTCGATTTATCATGAAACACGAGATTCTCTAAGAGCTTCACACAGCTCTGGTTATCGCAATGGATAATAGTGGAATCCATCTCATGACCAAATAAATCTGCAAGGAGCTTGCGAAGCCACACTGCTTCACGGAATTCCACACATAACGATATTTACTGTACTTTTGTGGTACTCAAAGCCACATAGCTTTGTTTCCTACTGCACCAGGAAACCATGGCAGATCCCAAAGTAAAAAAACAACCAGATGCGCTCTTTCGGTCTACTGCGCTCCCTTCCCAATATGCATCGGCATATCCCTGCAATCTCATGTCTACACTGGAGGCATATCTCAGGCCATATCCAACTGTGCCTCATATATATCTCAGTACATGCTTCGCTGTTATCCAGTGAGTTTGTCTCAGCTGACTCATAAAATGACTAAGTACATTCACTGCATAGCATATACCAAGTCTAGTGTTAACAAGATACATCAATGATCCAATCATCTCTCGGTAAATATGAGGATCAATCTCGCCTGAATCAGTAGAAGCCTCGTTCAATTTCTTCAGATCCATCGCCATCAGTGTAGGCTTGGACTTACAGTCTGTCATACCGAATTTCTTCAATATCTCCACTGTATATTTTCCTTGACTCGGGAAAATCTCATCAGTCCTCTACCATACTTCTAGTCCCAAGAAGTAGTGCATCATACCCATATCCTTCATCTCGAATTCAGAAGTCAATGCATGCTTGCATTCAGCAATAAGACTTTCTGAACCGGTGAGGAATAAATCATCAACATACAGGACCAAAATCAGGCACTCGTCACCAACAATGTGATAATATAAGTTTGGATCGACAACACTCTTGCGGAAGCCCAAACTCATCAAGAATCCATCCATCTTCTCGTACCAAGCACGAGGTGCCTGCTTTAGTCCATACAGGTCTTTCTTCAACCTGCACACATGAGATTTATGCTCATGTATCACGAATCCTTCTGGTTGTTCGATGTAAACTTCTTTCTCAATCTCGCCATTGAGAAAGGTTGTCTTTACATCCATCTAATGTAGTCTCCAACCCATGGATGCAACTAGGGAAATGATCGTACAGATTGAAGTGTATCGGGCTACAGGATAAAATGTCTCCTCATAATCAATTCCCTCTACCTGAGAGAATCCTCTGGCCACAAATCTAGCTTTGTACTTCTCGACACTTCCATCAGCTGCATGCTTGATCTTATAAATCCACTTGGAAGTCACTACAGACTTCCCTTCTGGTCTCGGAACAATATCCCACACATCATTCTTCATGATGGATTGATACTCTTCTATCATGGCATCTTGCCAAACCCGTTGACTTGTTGCTTCTCCATGACAAGAAGGCTCAGTATCAATGATGTGGCTCATGGATGAAACATAGCTCGAAAATATTTTTGGTCTCTTTCTCTCTCGAAATGTGCCATGAGGAGTTGCATGTCCATATGCCTCCTGCAGATTTTGTCGAGCCCAAGCATGCCTTTTATGGCCTACTGCAATGTCTCTGGGAACATCAACTGAAGCTACGGGATCAACTGGATCAATTGGATCAATGGTTGTCTCCCTTTGAACTGTTGAAGGGGGAGAAGGTATTGGGTCGCTGTCAATCTCCATCTGAGATTCTTTGGATCTTTGAAAGGCTATCTCTTCCTCAAAGATGACATCTCTGATCACTTCAATCTGTCTCTGACCAGGGATGTAGATCCGGTATGCCTTTGAAGATTCATTGTACCCCACAAATGTACCTTTTCTGCCTGAAGGGTCTAGCTTGGTCCTCTTCTCCTTGGGTATATGAAAGTATATTGGACACCCAAATATCCTTAAGTGTCCAACCTTAGGCTTCACTCCGGTGAAGGCTTCTTCGGGAGTCATGTTCTTCAAAATTTGATGAGGACTCATGTTTTGAACATACATTGTTGTCATGGATGCTTCTGCACACAGAATCATAGGTAGATTATGATCATGTATCATCACTTTGGTTGCCTCAATGATGGTTATGTTCTTCCTCTCTGCAACCCCATTTTGTTGAGGGTTATAAGTAACGGCGTACTCCCTCTTGATCCCTGCCTCAATACAGAAATCACTGAAATCCCTGGAGGTGTACTCTCCTCCATTATCTGATCTCAACACCTTGATCCTCCTCCCGGTCAAGTTCTCAACCTGAGCTTTAAACTCTTGAAACCTCGCAAGGACTCCATCCTTGATCTTCAAGAAAT
Source organism: Picea engelmannii (assembly GCA_009831015.1). Taxonomy (NCBI): domain Eukaryota; kingdom Viridiplantae; phylum Streptophyta; class Pinopsida; order Pinales; family Pinaceae; genus Picea; species Picea engelmannii. Next base: position 21,310 of record ML798621.1, on the reverse strand, counting down.
AAATCCACGTCTTCTGAGAGTGATCATTGATGAAGAGCACATAGTACAAATATTCGTTCAAGGAAGAAATAGTCATGGGTCCACACACATTTGAATGTATCAAGTCTAATATCCCCTTGGATTTGTTGTAATTGCTCAAGAAGGACCCCTGGACATTTTTTCCAAGAGCACAACCTCTGCAAACACCATCATGATGAACCTGTATCTTTGGAAGGCTTGTTACCATCTTCCCCGGAGCGGGAAGGGCTCTATAATGGATATGAGCAAGTATCTTATGCCATAGCTCGCTCAAGTTGATAGTATCATGTAACAAGGCATGGACTAGTCGGATAGTCAACCTATATAAGATGTCTTCTTGAACACCAATCAGTTGGGAAGAATTCATAAGTGAATTCTTGTTCCATGCAAGAACCTTTCCTTCAGAGAAGGTAACCTTGTAGCCTTTATCCTCTAAGGAAGAAACAGAGACAAGGTTCATTTTCATCCCAGGTACATAAGTACCTCACTCAACTAAAGGGGTATGTCATAATTTAGTTGGAATGTAGAAGTTCCAACTCCTTTCACATTATATCTGGCATTGTCTCCAAGTACAACATGTAGACTAGACTCTTTCTCAACAAGGTATGTCAGATGATCTCTATATCCAATCATGTGTCTAGAAGCACCACTGTCAATTAGCCAAATATAACTATCTGTAGGAACCGTACCTAAGAGTGTTGATATGAAGAAGAAAGCTTACTCTTTTATGTCTTCATCTCTCTGATGTGGTTCTGGATCAACATCAGCAGTGGAGGCAAGTTGTCTTCCTTTCTTTCTGGTAGTAAAATCTCTCGCAATGTGTCCATACTTGTCACATCTGAAACACTAAATCTTTGATTTGTCTTTTCTGTGTTCTTGACATGAAGCTAATGAAGTCTTCTTGTCTTTGAATGCTTTGTTGAAACTTCTTTTATTTATTCTTTTTTCTTTCTTTGTATGAAAAGCAAGAGCATGATTGTCATCATGTGGGGAGTTTTGCACTCCTCTAGCTATAAGTTTGATTTCCTCTTGGGTACAGTTTGTCCATAGATGATCAAATCCTAGTAGATCTACTCTACCACTAATACTCTGAAGAAATGGTTCCCAATGTCTTGGAAGAGCATTGAGAGTAGTCAAGACAAGTTCTCTGTCTGATATAGTTTCTCCAATGGCACCTAGTTGATCTCTGATATCTGAAATCTTCATGAAGAAGGTGGCAATGGTGTCAGCTTTTGTCATCTTGATATTTTGAAACTGGCCCTTCAATGTAAGAGCTCTGAGGGTGTTGTTACTCTCAAACGTATTCTTCAATGCTGCATGCATCTCATAAGTTGTCTTCAGGTTGGCAATACGAGGTAGAAGATTATCTCTCATTGAATAGATGATTATCATCCTTGCCTTGACATCATCTTCCTTCCATTCTTCCTTCTCTTCATCGGTAGTTGTTTCTGGTAGAGTCTTTTGTATCACACTCAATAGGTCATCCTCTTCCAGGGTGATCTGTAGTCTTGACTTCCAGGAACTGAAGTTGTTTGATCCATCAAGCCTATCTTCCACCAAATTTTTGTTCCTCATGGTTTGCAGATTCTTCCACAAACCCTTAGCAATTAGGCTAGGAAACCTAACGACTAGGCTAGGCTAGCAACCTTAGGTTTCGTTGGACTTATGACTGGAAACAATAAGCCTTTATAGGGTCACAAGAACACTGGTGAGCTGTATAAACCCTAGAACCGAAATTTCTACAGAAAATTGTGGAACCCTAGAAACCCTAGGGCCAAAAATCCAAAATTTCTAGAAATGCAATCTAAGAGTCTCTAGATATGCATTGAAGGAGGTCGATGGCTTGAAACTTGTGCAATGGCTCTTCAAGAACTCTTCTCTAATACCATGTTGAATTTTATGATGTGTTAGGCTCAAGCATGAGGTTTATTTCATTTAGCATGTGCTTGAACCATAAATAAATGCAGCAACACCATACACAAGTGTTACAATAACCAAGATCACAAGAAGAATAACCATGCACAAGAACACAAGAAGTATCCTGGGAAAACCCTTCTCAAACAAGGGAAAAACCCATCAATCCTTTGCTATATTCTCAAGAGAAGATCCCCCAAACCATAAACCCTAGATGCACACAAGAGGGTGCTTTACAACCTTGAAACTAGTGCCCAAGAGAGGTGTGCACTTCAGTCGTACAAGTAGGTATGAAATTTCCAAAATGACAAGTGAGAGTGTGTAATCCTCAATGGGGATTCACCTCTATTTATAAAAGACTAGACACAACAATAGGTGTGTCTCTTGGCACAATAGGGCCAACCTCAATAACTCAATAATATAATTAATCATTGCATAAACATTAATTATCTTTCACATATGGTGGGGTCGACTTGCACCCTTTACATCACAATTAGGGTTACAAGTAAATCTTACACTCGGACAATATAGCAAGGGATCCACGTCCACTAGTTCTCAGCCACTAAGGACACGTCCACCTGTGCTCAGCCATAGGGACATCATACTCAACAGATCTCTATCTCAACTAAGTCCACAAGAGAATCATCTGGAGTACCATCTCAAGCCGACTCAATTGAGTCCATAGGAGTACAAGAAAAGAGACCATCTCAAGCTGACTCAACTTAGTCTAGAGGATTACAAAGCAAGAGACCACACGTCATAACAAATCAGTCCAAATTCTAACGCACACCCATCACATGGGCACACCCAACACTTGGGCTTCCTCACACAGATGTCTCAACTCAGTCCAGAGGAGAACGATCTGGAGGATGTCTCATGAAGCTGCAATCAAAAACAGATTACACCTACCATTTTCTTGATCGTGTTGCCCATCTTCAACCATTGTATCTCCTGGCTCATCTTAGATAGTACCTGGAGACAATTTGGTCATAATGCCTTTGCCTTCAAATATCATGAACACAATTGTGGTTGTTAAATAACTACTTCTCACTACTTTAACTTTTGCATTGAAATAGTCAGATACACATATTGTTTAAATTAAAATGCACAATTGATTGAGCACTTAGAGGGATCAAAAGGAAATGAAAACACACACTTATTAGTGCTTAAAAGATCAAGTTTAAGATTGGTCCATGACGGTTCATTTTATTATTATTATGGTCAGTTATTTTTTTGTTTTTCTTTCATTTTAACAGACCTCAATTTTTTTAAATTTACTTTAGATTGGTCCATGATGGTTCATTTTATTATTATTATTATGGTTAGTTTTTTCTCAATATTTCATTTTAACAAACCTCAATTTTGTTTATTTAGTTTATTAACATTACAAACATGAAACATCTCCCTAGGTTGTAAACATACCTCGCTACTCTCGGTGCAATAAACTATGTGTTTACTACCCTCTTATATAGAACCTGTTAGCACTAAGAGTCACCCTCAAACTGCTAGAGGATCAGCCCCGTACCCATTTGATTTAAATGATTAAAACAATTAATACTTGGTGGATCAACAAGAAAAGAGTAAACGGGAGGGCATCAGACTGCTTGCAAATACATTATATTGGGCATGGAGTCATAACATTCTGCAGATCATAGGCAATCAGGTTGCCTACCAGACAAAAGGCTTATGCAAAGATGGGTTGAAGAATAGAAGGTAAAATATATATATATCCACATAACAGAGATCCTTTATGTAATATAGATTAAAGAGTGCTTGAACAGTAATCTATGATTAACAAGCAATTACCACAAATCATTTGCAGCTCATGAATCCATTAACCAAAGGCAGCTTTTGATATTCAAAATCTGCAAATATTACTCAAGCAAGATGATAAGAAAGAATGGAAACAAGACAAAAACAATATGGTATCACAACTTTCATGAATCTCTAATGGAAAAAATGCCTACAACACATGCCCTCAGACTTACAAATGAGCAACTCAATTGCTCCTCTAGCTCTCTCCTCTCTTGGATCATGAATCCAACCCTTTTCTTCTCAAAATCCCTTTCATTTATAGTGAATGATATATCTCTACCCTAAGGATGTCGAAACCAAGGAGCTACATAGGATCATCCTCCATTTAGGAGTCTTATTAAAAAATATTCCAACAAAAACTTAACAAAATCCTATTTTTTTAGATCTTGTCCATTGTGATAAATGCTTATTGAAACAGGTCATGCTACTTGATCTGAAAAATGGAACACATGTCCCTCATGTCCAACTAACTCCTAGGATACCATATGAACCTTCCTTCACAGCTGGCATCCTTCCCATAGCTTGAATTGGTCGGATTGTTAGAGTTCGCAGCGTCTGTGACAGCAGGCGCTGCGAACTTTCCTATAGGTGATGTTTTTATCTTTTCTCAAAAAATACGAACTTAGTCGAGCTGATTTTTTGTCAGAAAATCAAAAACATCATGTTCTTCCTCCACAAAAAATTTCAAAGGAACCCAGATGGGAATTCAAAAGTTATGAGAAAAAACGTCATTTGTTGTGTGTTAATTTCTTAAAAACTGTCAAAAATACTAGTTCACAGCACCGACGCTGCGAACTTTCCTGTAGCAGCCTTTTTTATTTTTTCAAAGCTTCAACACCTCAAAAATTATGTCAAGAGTCAAGACATGTTGCAAAACTCCATTATCTTGATATATAATCGTTTAAGGCTGAATTTGAAAGGATGCAAAAGATGAAAGTTTCAGCAATCCTAGAACAGAGTATTTGCAACGCAATTCGCAACGCCAATATGAAAACCAACCAAAACCCATTTCTCAACCCTCAAACATGATGAACACTCTCATGGAGTACCAGGTGGATCTAGGCTTGATGTTGACATATTTGAATTAGCACAGAGGTGTCTGCAAGCTGTCCAACCTCCAACTCTCTCCTTCAGCCCGTTCACAGCGAAGTTCACAGCACTTGTCACCAGTTCGCAGCACTTGATTCAAACAAGATTTGCATGCTTCAAGGACACTGTTAGGATTTCCAAAGACCTAATCCCTGAAAAATTGTTAAAAATAGGCTCTGAAAACAATGAAATCCCTTAGCATGACAAAAAGGTAATGATGGCAATGAATGAATGGAGCACTTGAGTACGTTGAAAACTCTCCTAGTGAGTTGGCCGCACATACAATTGTCTTTAACTTGACATTTAAACAGATGGATGATGACAAAGAGAACCTTTTATACAACTGAGAAGTGACATGTCACGGTAATGATGTAAGGATCAAAGGTGTGACTCAAAAACAAAACCAAACTGGTTCTTTTTTTACCCCTACAATTATATGTGTTAACAGAACCTATATAACTAAAGCATCATCCTACCCCTCCTTACAATACAAAAATGTTTTCATTATAAAAACACAATTGACGTGTTGATGTTTTGTAGCTTTGGGAGGTATTCCCACAAGTGACCTTCGTGTCGGGCATGGGGAAATCTTTGTTAGCACCTCATTACACTTTAGTTTTGGTGAAAACCACCTGTATTGGAGCTTGGGGCTTAATGGGCTTGTTGATGGGTTTTGGGGGCTTGTGTTGGGGTTTCAAACCCACATGGAGAAATAAAAAGTTATAATTTAATGTTGTGGGGCCTTGTGTTGGGGTTTCAAACCCACATGGAGGAATAAAGAATTATAATTTAATGTTGAGTTTAGTGAAGGGCTCCTTAGAGTAAGCTAAGGGCTTATAAACTCATTTTGGACTCCTATAAAAGGAGAGGAGAGATTGTGACAATCTCATTTTCTGACATTATGGAGTTCGCATAAGTGAGTGAGCACTTGTGCTAAGAGGTACGGTGATTTCAACAAGGGAAATTTTGCGACTTTGGAAAATCTGGCCTAGGGTTTCTTAGACATTATGTTTTTTCTAATTTCAGCCAAGAGAGAGGCCACACGTGTGAGGAAGAAGACATGCCACACATGTGAGGAGAAGGTACAGCTGCACGTGTGGAAGCAGTAGGTCTGTACAGTTGCACGTGTGGTACAGAATAGGTATGTACAACCACACATGTGATAGTTGTACAGCTGGAAAAACAGGGCCACACGTGTGAGAGCAGGTCTAGGCTGACGTCAGCAATCCGTACAGTCCCTACAGCTGACGTCAGCAGGTTTGCAAGTGAGGAGGTTTTTCTGGGTAATTTGTTGATTTTGTAATTGTTGAAGAGGATTGATTTCTCCTTAGATTTGGTGAATTTATGAGTTGTTAAGAGGGTAGTTTTTTCCCTAAGAAAATTATGAATTTGATAAGTTTACGGAATAGAAAATTGTGTCTCATATGCATGGATAATTTTTCTCTGATCTCTAAGTTTTCGCTACTGTAATTTTCTGTCATAATTTCAGTGTAAAATTATTCAATGATAACATCCCTAGGGTTTATTGTTTGGGTCACTTGGAAGTAATTTTCAGATCTGAAATTAGTTTCATAAAATTTGACATGGTATCAAAGCTAAGGCTTTGAAGAGAGAGAAGGGTCTTCTTGAGACACAAGCAATTGCAGATTGGTGGTACAATAGATTTTTTGTTTTGTTCTGGGCAGGGCACAATGGTGAACACTCTAAAGATTGAGAACAAATTGGAAGGGGAAACAAATTTCCAGGCTTGGAAGGCAGGATTCTCCTTCTTTTAGAGGAGAATGATCTCAAAGAGTATGTTGAAGTTGTGGTTCCAAGTCCTGCTAATTCGCAAGAATTGGCAGCTCATAAGAAGAAGGAAATGAAGGCCAAGTGGGTATTGTTGGACTCCATGAAGGATCATCTAACTCCTCACATTTTCGAGAAGAGGACAGCTAAAGATATGTATGATGCTTTGGTGGACTTGTACCAAAGCGGGAATGTACGCTAGAAATTGATTTTGAAGCACCAGCTCCAAGGTGTTGAGATGTCCAATTCGGACACAGTTGTTAGCTACCTCATGAGGATCACTCAGATTCATGATTATCTTGCAGCCATTGGTGAGGCAGTTGATGATACTAAGTTGGTGAATATGGCATTGTGGTCTTCCCGAGTCTTGGGAACCATTTGTGCAGGGGATCTGTGCATGATCCAAATGGATCTCGATGGCCATCCACCTTTTTCACTGAATCACCATTTTGAGCCTGTGGTTTTGATAAACCGTGATATTCACCCTTTTGATGGGGAATGGAATGTAATGTCATCTTCATTTGTTAATTACAGACATCATATAATGTTTTCCTAGTGGTTTTATGTGCATGCCTGCAGCATAGCGTTAATGCAACAAATCTCATTAGAACTTTGTAGTTAAGCGCGCTCAGGCTAGAGTAGTTATGGGATGGGTGACCACTCGAGAAGTCCTAGTATTTTACATGCCTATGGAATTTTATAAACTTAGTTCAATTTATCCCACATGCATCATGGGAATTGTTCTCCTCTCACTCTCATATATAATTGAGGTGAAGGAGGCCCTTTAAGGATGCAATGGAGTGTGATGTAAAAGCTTGTTGCGAATGAAGCATGGCCAACATCTCTTTCTTTTCAGAGATAGGCTACACCATTCTACCAATTTGTGTTCTACAGTTTTTTGTTGTCTTGTTCATTAATAGAAGTTTGTTTTCACTGTATTTTTGTGTTCTCTGCATTATCTTTGTGTATTTCCTCGTTATATATCAGTTATATTTTTTGTCTTCATGTCGTTCTCAAAATAATTTGGATCAATAGTATCAGAGCAAGTTGTTCCTTGTTGTTTCTCAGAGAAGGTCCCCGACGAGGTTAGGGTATAGAGAGTTGGATCTCGAGCTAGTTTCTCTTGAGGACAACTGCTCTCACCAGCCCAAGCAACCTCCCATGGCAGAAGAAAAGAGAGATGACAAAGCAAGAGATCCTTTCAAGACATTACTCGAGGAAGCCCTCGTGCGACAGAGCAACGAGATGACGGAAAAATTTGCTCGGATCCTTCGAAGACTACCGATGGCGGCAGCTGAGGAATCTTCAACAAGAAGCCATTTTGCAAGTGCGACACCCTTCAAGGTACAAGTCAATTTTGATATCCCCCTATTTGAAGGCCAGATAGATGCAGATGCTCTAGAAAAATGGTTGAATCTGCTAGAAGATTATTACTCTATCCAAAAAAAATCCAACAGTGAAAAGATCACCTTCGCACTCCTTAAATCCCTTCCCCATGTCAGATCTTGGTGGGAAGGTTACTGGGAGAGGTGCATCGCGGATGAATCTACACTATTTGGGAGAGAACCCACTTGAGCAACCTTTGTAGATGCCCTAAAGGAGGAGTTCTACCCTGTCAAAAACTAAGATGACTAATACATGAGATGGACAACTATGTGTCAGAAAAGAGACCAGACGATGTCGGAGTACACCAACATCTTTCATACCTTGTGCTCAAAGTTGGGTATCAAAGACTCCGAGTGACACTTGGTTTTGAAGTACCGTAGTGGTCTACATAGGTACATCCAAATAGAGATGGATTTCTTGGACATCTCCTCACTAGGAGTTTCTTATCGATATGCAGTCAAAATTGAGCAGAAATTCAAGCAACAAAGTAAGTGGGAGAAGCATGGCAAAGGCAACTCTAACTAGCATAATGAAGGACAGAGCAAGGAAGGCCAACCTCAAGAGAGACAGTCCCATATGAAAGAAAAGAAGGGCAACATGAAGTATAAGAAAGACACCAGAAAGTGATGTGAGTTCCACAACATCCCTTTGCATAACACTGATAAATGTCGCTCAATACAGTCATTGGTGGCCGAGCTCAAAGACAAAGAGTCGAACCTCGACTTGGACCCTGATTCAGAAAATAATAAAAGGAGACAGATCATTGATGCAGAACCCACTGCTACTATCGCAACTACAACAATCCAACCAGAAGAGGATCTTGAGGAGAGGGAGCAACTCTTCCATTCATAGATGTGGGTGAAGGGGACCCCATTGCATTTTATTGTTGATAGCGGAGGCCAAAAGAACATCATCTCAACAAAGGTTGTCAAGCAGTTGGATTTTTCAACAACACCACACCCACAACCATACAACATCAGGTGACTTCGCCAGGGTCAAGATCTTCATGTCAGTCAGCAGTGTCTCATGTCCTACGGCATCAAGCCCTTCAAGGATGAGGTATTGTGTGATGTTTCCCCATTGGAAGTCTGTGATGTTCTATTAGGTCAGCCATATATGTGGAGGTGTCATGTTGTTTATGAGTCTCGACCCCGTAGCATCATTGTTACTCTGGGGGGTCAGCTATATCGGATACCAGAGGTAGTTCTGACTATTGTCCCACCAAAACAATCCCACAAAGTAATCTCTCATACTGCAAAGTTTAGCCTCTTCACAATCCGATGAGAAGGTGAACAAGAGGACACAACAACCACTGCAGCCTCATCCCAAGACATTTCTATCCAGCAAAAGCAGATCGACAAGATTGTAGAAGAGTACCAAGATGTTATTGTTGCACCTACGGGGCTACCTCAACATTGCCCAGTCAAGCAAGTTTATAACAGAACCCTTCATACTCTTCATGTTGCATATTCACCGACAGAGTCCTCGAAAACTCAGGTAGATCATGTAGCTAGATTGGTTAAACGGATCCAACCCCTCCAACAACAGATTCATGACAACCTTGACAAAATTGTGGCTAGTCCGATCAACACCGAACCTTCAACAAGCTAAGCATGACAGCTTCTTCAGCAAGGCAAGCAACGCACCAAGCTTCAGATTTAGCAGAAGTCTCCCCGTCTCCCAAGGGAACTTGATGCAATGGGGACCATTGCTTCCTTAGGGGGGAGGAATGATCCAGATGGATCTCGGTGGCCATCCACCTTTTTCACTGAATCACCATTTTGAGCATGTGGTTTTGATAAACCATGATATTCACCCTTTTGATGGGAAATGGAATGTAATGTCATCTTCATTTGTTAATTACAGACATCATGTAATGATTTCCTAGTGGTTTTATGTACATGCCTACAGCATAGCGTTAATGCACCAGATCCCATTAGAACTTCGTAGTTAAGTGCGCTTAGGCTAGAGTAGTATTGGGATGGGTGACCGCTCGGGAAGTCCTAGAATTTTACATGCCTATGGATATTTATGAACTTAGTCCAATTTATCCCACATGCATCATGGAAATTGTTCTCCTCTCACTCTCTCATATATAATTGAGCTAAAGGAGGCCCTTTAAGGATGCAATGGAATGTGATGTAAAGCTTGTTGTGAATGAAGCGTAGCCAACATCTCTTTCTTTTTAGAGATAGGCTACCCCATTCTATCAGTTTGTCTTCTACAATGTTTTTTTCTCTTGTTCGTTAATAGAAGTTTGTTTTCACTGTATTTTTGTGTTCTCCACATTATCTTTGTGTATTTCCTCGTTATATATTGGTTATACTTTTTGTCTTCATGTCGTTCTCAAAATAATTTGGATCGGTGCACGAGAGAAGTTGCCAGATTTTGACATACTATGGAATGATTGCATCCAGGAGGAGGCTTGGTTAGAGTCTAGAAGTGGCAAACAGAAAGGAAGCAGTGATGAGAACCAGGCCCTGGTTGCTCATACCAAGAAGGGAAGAAAAGGTGGTTCTCCCGAGAGAGAGAGATATCTCCAGAACCGAGGAGGAAGAAGGACCTTAGCAAGGTCAAATGTTTTGTTTGTCATGAGTTTGGTCATTATGCTTCCTCTTCAGAGAAAGTTATTATTGATCTCTACCCTTTCTGGTACAATCTTTAGTAGAGGAACCTGGTTGGTGGATAGTGGAGCCTCATGTCATATGGCAGGAGCACGAGAGTTGTTTGAGAGCTTCACAGAGACTGACTCAGATATGTGTGTGGAGTTTGGTATGGGGACCAAGCATGCAATGCAGGGATCTGGAAAAATACGATTCCAGTTGGAGTCGGGAGATGTATTGAGGGTGACAAATGTGTTATGGGTGCCAGAACTCGGGAGGAGTGTGCTCTCAGTCTCAGGGATTGAGGAGAAGGGATATGATGCTTTGTTCCGAGATAGAAAGGTGTTATTCATGCCCATAGGGTCTAGCCTCAAATCAACAGTGGTCCTTGGAGTTCGAGAGAGAAACCTATATAGGCTAAAGGGCCAGCCTATGTGAGCTATGGCTAGTAGTAGAAAAGTGACAGAGGTCAGGGAGCAGGTAGCTTTGAAGGTTGTACAGACTCACAGGGAGTCACCAGATTCAAAGGGAATCCGACTTCAGAGGGAGTCGGCAGGCTCAGAGGGAGAGTCATCCATTCAGAGGGAGTCAACCTTCAGGTTCATATGGGAGAGAAGAGTCTTCCAAGACTGTCAGGAAGGTGTCATGGGTTGAAGAAGCTAGGCAGGAAGCTCATAAGCGGGAGACTTCTAAGAGCAGTGTGTCTTACGAGGAGGAACCATGTCATACATCATGACTTGCTTCGATGACAAAGGGAGCAACCAATCAGGAGGATTGGAGTCCACCTGTGGTAGCGGATCCAGGACAGGAGGCAGAGCTACTTCTAGTATGGGAGATAGAGATACTTTCAGATGATGGAGGATGGAATACCTTCCTTTCTAAGAGGGAGGGTTGATATTTTGTAGCTTCGGGAGGTATTCCCACAAGTGGCCTCGGTGTCAGGCATATGGGAATCTTCATTGGCGCCTGATTACAATTTTGTTTTGGTGAAAATACCCTCGGATTGGAGCTTGGGAATTTGGGAACTTGTTGATGGGCTTTGAGGGCTTGTGTTGGGGTTTCACACCCACATTAAGGAATCAAAAATTATAATTTAATGTTGAGTTTAGTCGAGGGCTCCTTAGAGTAAGCTAAGGGCTTTTAAACTCACTTTGGACTCATATGAAAGGAGAGGAGAGATTGTGACAATCTCATTTTGTTACATTATGGAGTTAGCATAAGTGAGTGAGCACTTGTGCTAAGAGGCTTGGTGATTTCAGCATGGGAAATTCTACAACTTTAGCAAATCTGGACTAGGGTTTCTTGGACATTATGTTTTCAGCTAAGAGAGGGGCCACACATGAGAGAGGACAGCCACACGTGTGAGGAAGAAGATAGGACGCACATGTAAGGAGAAGGTACATCCACACATGTGCAAGCAGTAGGTTCATACAATCGCACGTGTGGTACGGAACAGGTCCATACAACCACACGTGTGACAGTCGTACAGCTAGAAAAATAGGGCCACACGTGTGAGGGTAGGTACAAACCACACATGTGAAAATTCTAGGCAGGTGACAGCTCCGTACGGATGACATCAGCAGTTTGTATGGATGACATCAGCAAACCGTACATAAGACATCAACATGTCTGCAAGTGAGAAGGTTTTTTTGGGTAATTTGATGATTTTTTAATTGCTGAAGAGGATTGATTTGTCCTCAGATTTGGTGAATTTGTGAGTTGTTAAGAAGGCTATTTTTTCCCTCAGAAAACTCTGAATTTGATAAGTTTATAGAACAAAAAATTGTGTCTCATGTGCATGGATAATTTCTCTCTGATCTTTATGTTTCTGCTGCTGTAATTTTCTCTCATAATTTCAATGTAAAATTATTCAATGATAACAGCCTTAGGGTTTACTGTATGAGTCACTTGGAAGTAATTTTCAGATCTAAAATTAGTTACATAAAATTTGACATGAAACACCAATGAAATGTGTTTTCTATATATGGAAATGTTTGAAAAGTTTTACAAAGGTTTCTATACTTTTTGGTATGAAAATGACATTCCACCATTAAAACTCACTCTTCATGAGATGTGGATAGGGTCCACATCTTCAAAACTAAGGAAATAACTAAGAAGACAATAAATATAGAACTCAAAAATAAATGACAGCGTTGCTATTTCGAAGCTCACATTTTGTACTTCTAAAGAAACCATGTTGTCGTCCCTTTGCTATAACATTTCATGTGCACCACCATTCTCTTATGTCCTTGAGCTATTCTATATTTATGGGTAAACATTTGTGGCCTCATCTACTTGATCTAATCAACTTTGGATATAATATTCTATAATATAGAAAAGAAAATTTTGGTTGTGTACTCAACAACAAATTGCTTACATTTTTGTTTTTTTGCAATATTGTTGAATCTCTATCTGTGTTGGGGGGCATATATACTCATTTTCTTCGTTGTGATTGTTTTGCTTTATTTCCTCGAATTTTGAAAGTGTTATTTCCAAAACTTGTGTTTGTTTCCCCTTGAGATTTTATGTTTTTTGCAAGTATTTTGTCGGTATGCACAAGCAATTTTGAAAGTTGTAGGCAGTTTTTGGTGGAATCATTTACTAGACCTAAGAAACTATAGATATAATATTCTATAATATATAACAGAAAATTTTGGTTGTGTCCTGAATTACTTACCTTTTTTGTATTTTTTGGCAATATTGGTCTCTCTCTCTCTCGTGTAGGGGGCATACATTTTATTGTCTTAATTGTGATTGTTTTGGCTTATTTCCTGGAATTTTGAAAGTGTTATTTCGAAAACTTGTATTGTTTCTTAAATGCGTGCATGTTTCCCCATTCAAAGTGACAGCGCAAAGCTAATTCTTCTAGTGCCATTTCTCCAAACAATCATGTCCCTTCTTCTATCCAATTCATTGATGAACCTTCATCTCTACAATCACCGGAATTATGGATTTTTTATGTCAAGCACAACTTTTTCTCACCAACCACTATAGTTAGCAGACTTTAAATCGTGGTCTAGAAATTCCTCCTTATCATCCTTTGTATTACCAAAATTCATTTTTTTCTGATTTCCTCAAATTTGTTCCTTGATCCCATTACCTAATTCAATTTTTTTTTGTCTACCTGAAACTTTTTCCTTTCTCATCCCATCAACTAATTCATTTGGCTTTGAGCCATAATCCTCAGGGTTCGCCATGCATGTAAAAGGAACAATAATCATTAACATTCATATTATTAACTGCAAGTTGGTCAACCATCCAAATGCCTTTCTGCAGGGGCGTGAATTAGCCAACAGAATATATCCATAGAACAGATTTAGCTCACACACTAGTGCACACATAGTCCCAAATAATTTATATCAAAGTTTCAAACTATTAAATGTCCTTAACTAATTGTTTGTTCCTACAAAATGCATATATCCTACAAGCATATTTTTATTTATCTGATAATTCTGTGAAAGATATTTTGATGGCAAGGCATCCTTTTCCCTAATGGTGGATTATTTCCTCCTCACAATAGGTTGTCCTTCAATCATGTTGGTCCACTATAAGATTTTCTGGTGAGAAAACCCTCAAAAACTGGCATTGAATGCATCTAGGGGCTCCACCAGCAATCCATTTTTGGCATGTAAATTAGTTGCTACAACATATTATGCCAATAATGCTCACATAGGGTCAAACCTGCTCAAAAAACAGGGTATACCGACACAAGTCAAACACCTTAAGGCAACTACTCGCACACAAATCAAAGATCAATACACCATTGTTTACATGGTTAAAATTCTCAAAGAGGGAAACAATCCACAACCCCAGCAAACATGGCCACTTGAGGCAATATATTATTGCAAAAAAAAAAAATAGAATACATGAGCATCTCTCAACAATCGATCATCATCAAATGTCCCTCCATGCTATTTAAATACAGATCATGGACCAATCAGGTGTTAAGCCACAAATCAACTATCATTAATATCGATGAGAAAATCAATCGTCATATCACTTTATGTCTAAAACATAATTGTCACCATCAGATTAATTAGTTACAAAAGCACATTAAAGAAATGCACTTTACATAAAGACACATTAGACCAAGTTGATCTTAACTAGTTCCCAAGTGTCTGAATATCCTAACATCCCTCCTTAAAAACAACTTGAGATAGGATCAAAGAATTTACAAAGGTGTCAATAGCAAAAGAAAGAAGCCATTAGAGCCTATCCCTCCTCAAGGCGATAAACAAGACTGGAGTCATTAATTTAGCCAAGAGGTTGTTCCATGTAAATGTATTCTTGCAAATCCCTATAAAGGAAGGAAGATTTAACATCCATCCAATGGACCACCCATTTGTATGACATTGCAAGGGCTAGAACAAGGCAAATGGAATTTATTTTGGCTACAAGGGAAAAGGTTTCAATGTAGTCAATTCCTTCTACTTGAAAAAATATTTTGGCAACTAATCGAGCCTTGTGTCTATAAACACTTATGTCTACTACATACTTAGTCCTAACACACATTTACAAATGACGAGTATTGTTCCTTTCAAAACAAGGACAAGATCCCAATTATCATTCATCATTAAGGAATGATATTCCTCATTCATTGTTACATTCCATTTTGAATGGCCAAAAAATTATACAAATGTTTCTAGATCATGAGTCTCTGAAACTTGAACCAAAAGAGAGGAGGCTCACTAGAACCGTGAATGTGTACAACGTCGATCTGAAAGGTCACCGACAAGACCATTATCCACTACTTTTGTTGTATGAACCCATCTAGGAAGTTGTGGTGCAAGTGCAGGTTCAAGTTCAAAGGACTCAACTTGAGGGTGAGCAAGCAAAGCTAGATTTTCATCCTCATTTTCATCATCTTTAGAAGAAGAAAGCAAAATTGGGAATAGAAGAGAGAAGAGGAGATACAACATTCACCAAAGATGGCTCGCACGTCAAAGATGGCACAAACATCGAATTAAGCACACAAGCCAAGAGACCTTCATCAAACTTGGCATCTCTCCTAATAATAATTTATTTTGAAATAGATTCAAGTCGATAACCTTTTACATCTTCAAAATATTGATCAAAAATGCACTTCTCACACTTATGTTTTAATGCTTTCATTTTCTTATCATGACTGTGAGTCCACCTTCACTACCAAACATACAAAAGTGGCTTACATCTGGTTTAACATTTTCCTTTGTTATATCTTTTAAAGCCTTTGTGGGATTGCAATTAACTATGTAATTGGCACAATTAATGGCTTCCACCCAATGAGAACTTAATCTCTTCGATTGGATCATACAACTTGTCGTTTATTTTAATGTGTGATTATTTCTCCCTACCATGTTGTTGTGGTGTGTGGAACGATATGTTGCATCTAAATGCCCAGTGTAATGCAATGAGTTGTAAATTTTTTATTAACATATTCACCGCCATTATCTTTTCTTAACTTTTGAAGTTGATGTCCAGATTGTTTTTCCACAAGGGCCTTGTAGGCCAAAAACATGTCAAAACTTCACTCTTGAGTTTCAGGAAATAAACCCAAGTGAGAGAAGAAGTCATCAATGAAGGTTAAGAAATACTCGAACCCAAAGAAAGAAGCAGAAAAAAGCAAACCACACAAATCACTATGCACACACTGCAAGAGTGTCAATGTCTGCCAAGAGGCACGGTTGTCAAAATTGTCCCAATAATGTTTATCGAGAACATAGACACCATCTCTGCGAGAAATTAGAGGAAAACTAGTCACCATATTGTGTTTACATAGTTATTGCAATGAGCGATAGTTTAGATGACTAAATTGCTCTGATACCATGATCAAAAACGAGGTATATCCACATAGGTTGAATGTAATACCCTAGGTTGACCCCAGTTGTAATTGTACATATAGGTTGGTGAGCCATGATATTTTGGGGCCAGAGTGCCTTTGTATATGTACTTTGAGGCCAGAGTGCATGTGTTGTTATTAGGCTGGTGAGCCAAATGTTAAAAAGGCTTGTGGGCCTATCCTGTGTATTATGTAATCACCCTCAGATATTAATAAAATAACATCATTGTTGCAGACCGACCAAACAAAAGAGTAGGGGGGGATAAAATCCACTAGAAAAGGAAAGGGGGGCTAAGAGTCTAGGAAGAGGGGCTAATCCTAGGGGGCTTAAGCCAAGGGAATATTTTAATAATATTTCCTAAAAGATCATTTACGGAATACATATATTTATCCTAAGTTCTTAAAGGATGGGAACAAGTCACCAAGTGGGTTCAAAGGGGGTTTATGAGGTGACTAGTGTCATTTCATGAACATGCAAATATATTGGGAAAACTTAATGTAATTTCCCATCTTGGCTATCATTCTCTCCAACCTTTCTTTTGTTGGTCATTCGCTCTAAAGGGGGAGGACCATCACTGAGAGTGGAGCTATGGAGTTGAAAGTACCATGTAAATCCTTGGTGGTATGGGTTGAAGAGGCAAGTTGTCAGGCCTGTGTGCTGAAGAAGCAGGTTGTCAGGCCCGTAAGTTGTTGAAGAAGTGGGTTTTCAGGACCATAAGCATTCTCTCTAGGTGAGAGAACTGTTGGGAATTGTTTCCCCAAGGTGTCGAGCTGCAACTATAGAGCTCTCAGACTTCATGTCCGCCCTGTAGCTAAAAATCCCCGAAAGGGAAGTGGGGCAGTCGAAGGACTGTTGAGCAAAGGAGGGGCACACTTTTCTGGGTGGGACAGGCATGTGGGGAATGAAAGACTGTAAGTTGTTGTAAAGTTGGCACCTGAGTTTGAGTTTGGTTGTTGCTAAGAGGCCTTGCCTGGTTAGGAATTCCTTGCCCAAGTGGAGCTTAAACCCCAACTAGGGGGTGACCTGATGTTGAACTTATGAGAAGCAGAGTCTAAGGCTGGGAGGAAAGTCGGAGGTATGCAAGCAGTTGGTGGCATATTTATACCAGATAAGTGTCCACTATGTATTTGCTAAAATTACTGTGCAATTGTTTTATGTATTCTTGTTATGGGTATTTGTTGTTCTTAATATGCTTAAATACATCTGTTGTAGATTTGCACGGGAATTGTAATTATGTAATTTCTACCATGGGTAGTTATTGTTGGAATTATACATTTATGTTATGGTTTTTCTAAATATGATGCATGTGTATCTTGTAGCTATTTTGTATAATTAATGTACATGGGAAGCACATTTAAAGGAATGAAAATGATATCAGAGAAAATTTATACTTGAGTGTATGTTGTTGGTGTTCTTTATATATTTTGTTCATATGCTTAGCTGGAACCTGGGCATAGCTTAGCCAGCGCGAGTTGGAAATGCCCTTGTCCGAGTATGGACAGTGCAAAGGGTGTGATTCTCTATTTACACGGCAATGAGGGAAAGCCTTAGTCAATAGAGAAGAATTGCAGATCATCTTGAAGGCCTGGAAAGCCTTAGATTTTACTTAATGAAGTCCTGGATTTGGCTAAGTCCTGAAGCGAACTGCTAAACCTAAGAAAACATATGCTTTGCCTCAGAAAGAATCTCAGCCATCAAATCAGCACAGTGAATCAATCATGGTCGTTGATCGGGATCCCTCATGCTCGAGGGCTTGCTAAGGATCAAGGTCATTGTCGACCGTTGAATTCATCAAAGGCAGACCTAGGAGATCCTAGTCGTTGATCAGGGTCCTCATGTATGAGGACTTGTCGAGGATCCAGGATGCTGCCAACCCTCAGATCCATCGAAGGGAAGATCTAAATGATTGTGTTCGTTAATCGTTGAAGTATCGTTGGAGCCTGTGGTCCGAATAGTCTCGGAGACCAGGAGTTGAGCCACTACAATGGAAGGGCCCCAAGGATCAATCGGGACCATTGGATCCATCGGGATGGGCATCAAATGATCTAAGTCGTCGATCGTGGTAGGGTCATCGGAGTAGCCTTGGTTAAGGTACTCCGACAGGAAGGTTCCGAGGAGTGATTGTGGTCGTTGATTGGTGAGCAGGGAGAGCAACCTTAGCCATCGATCTTGTGGGTCTCGCCTAGGCAAGGCCATGAGGAAGGTGACATCATACTAACAAGGATGACGTCCCCCATCTAATGCACAGAGGACAGATGTCAACACCTAGAAGGACGTGCCAATAATCAACAATGACATGTACGCCACATCAGTCCATCTGGAGGGTCCACATGTCAGGTGGTAATTGTGCCACGTGGCAAGGTGTTTTGGCACTTTGAGGAGGGAAAGGTGACGTGGCATGAGTGCCTCATGTCAAGCTAGGTGGCATTGTTGGGTAGGGCCACATGTCCTGGGTGCCAACTTGGATGCCACGTAGGATTCTGTGTAAGTGAGGCTAGGAGGGAAGTGACATCATGATGGCGGGGGGTGCCAGCTTGTCCAAAGGGGGACATGTGGAAGCCCGTAATTCGTGGAAAGGACCAAGTGTGGCCCCTGTCTATGCTATTCCTTGGGACAACTAGCTAAATCCTAGCACTCAAATCTGTCGACGATGGATCTCAACCATTCATCGAAGGGGGCTGGTCGGAGTGGGTTGTGGTTCTGAAGGAGGGAGTACTCCCATAGGAATACTCCGAGGAATGATCTAGGTCGTCGATCGGAGAGTGGCCACGATGCACGACAGTTATCAATCTGTCATGGGATCCACTAACACGAGTGTGAAGAGAATGGGGAAGGTCGTTAATTGTCGTGCAAGTTAAGGATCCCAATGCAATAAGAGTCATAGATTACCAGATCGCCCAGACCATCCAATCTGTCGGTGGTGGAGGTCGTCGAATTGAGGCCATTGGAGTGTGCGGGGAAGCCTAGAGTGGACACACTCCAATGAATGACTCTGATGGTATAGAAGGGCTCCGAATAGATCGAAGTCGTTGATCTAGAGGGCCAATCGAACGAGGATCGTGGAGACAGGTGGCAGCTGCCACATCAATGCTACATCAGTGCCACATTAGGTGGCACGTGTCCCAGGGAGCCAAATGGATGCCACATGGTGCTGAGGTGGAATGGATGGAAGATAGTCTAGAAACTTTGGAAGGCTGTAACTTTTGATGCAAAGCTCGGAATTGAGCATGGTTACAGTCGTTGGAAATCTCTCGATGAGAAGAATAAATCTACGAGGTCTAATTGGAGAAATGAAGTAGTTGGAAAAAACAAAATTTTGACACCCCATCAGCGTCAATGAGAACTAGGGGGTCAGGTGTGTTACATTGATGATTGAACACTTTAAGGCAACCGCTCACACATATCAAAATGCAATACACCGGTGTTTATATGGTCAAAACACTCAAAGAGGAAAACAATCTATGGTCCCAAATAACACGGCCACTTGAAGCAATATATCAATGCAAAAACAAAGATTACATGAACATCTCTCAACAATTAATCATCAGCAAATGACCGTCCATGCTCTTTAAATAGAGATCATGGACCAATAAGGTGTTAAACCACGGATCAGGTGTTATTAATATCGATAAAAAGATGAACCGCCAGATCACTTTATGTCTAGAACCTAATCATGATTGTCGGATTAGCTAGTTACAAAAGCACACTAAAGAAACACACTTTACCTAAAAACACATTAGACCATTGTTGATCTTAAGTAACTCTTAAGTGTCTATCCTAAAAAAAAACAACTAAAATTTGCACAAACTACTTAGATCAAAAAAATAAGTTCTCAACATGCAGAATAATAAATACTATAAAAGGATAGACACTACTACTCTGCTAATGAACTTTTTACCATAAATGTAGAGACATTCCAATGTAAATTGGTGATAAATCTCATTTAGTTATCAGTTAGTAACTAATTTTCACTCTCCTATGTTTCTTTTCTATACTTTTCTCCATTGACATTAAGCTTATACGAACAATCATCTTGTAGCCACTGCCTTGAAAAAAAAGGTGCATTGCCAAAACTATAGCATGAACAGCGTCAGATAGCAGAACTGACTAAACAATTCAGGTACAAGGTGATGAGATATAAAAGGAAATTTTTTCTATAACAGAATAACAAAAGTTACCCTGGACTTGATGCTTCCAACTTCCTTATTAAAGTATGCCAGGGTCTAAAGAGCATGCAACTGTTTCTAATTAAATGTATTGTACCCCTGTGGTATAGAAATATTAAAATACAAATTTTCTTACAAAATGAGAAATAAGGCATATTCTCCAGAGTATTACTCCCGGGTATCAAACATACCTACAGTATATGAAGTGAAAGATGTTATGCCTTGATAAAATTGCTTGCTTTGGATGGACTTGGTGAAGGATGTGCGCTAGGAATCTATAATTTTCAATATTAAGCCATCAATCCTCATCAATCTCAGTGCAATCTGCTACTATTTGAGCTTGTGTAGAACGGTTTCCTCGCAAACGTAATTCATCAATTTCTATCCTTAGTAAAGGATCACAAATCAATTTGTCAGCTGTAAGCATTTTCGGACAACCTGAAAACAAAACAAAAAAAAAAGAACCAATGAGACAAATGTATGGACAATCAAAGAAAGAGTCATAGAAACTGCTAATCAAAACAAAAATTAATCAATGCAGTATTACCTGCAGCAGCACATTTGCAACCACGCTTTTTTGCAAGCACCCTAATGTGATCCATGACTGCCTTCTTTTCATATATATGCTTGCACTCCGTGCTGCATTTGATTGTCAGTTTTTAGAAATAATCCATTGTATAATACTATAATTCATAATAAGACAAAGCATTTA
>ML798620.1:165338-177223 GCA_009831015.1 Picea engelmannii | reverse complement strand
CCACTGGAAAAGGAAAGTTCCTGGAAGAGACCTTATCCAAGCCATGTAAGTGGGTGATGTGGTCAGGGGAAGTCCAAGCATCTAGGTGCAATGAGGGCTAAGGATGCAAGAAATGTTACCTGTGTGTGCCTTTGTTAGAAGGCCAGATGTACCTGTCCTGGGTGCATTCTTTCCAAGCTGATTCTTGCCTTTTATTCTTATTATTTTCATTCTTTTATCTTTTATTACTTTTTCCTTTTTTTTGGTTCAAGAGATAATCAAGGGACACTACCCTGGCGTGGTGACCAGTGGTGACAGCGTTACCCACAAGTAATTTGACAAAAATGAGAAGGTTGGCTCATGATGAGACTCCCTTTCCCTTGGCCATGCAACCAAGAGTCACTGCCCTGGCATGGTAACTAGCTGGTGGCAATGTCATACTACTAGGTACCCATGGACCGAAATGGATGGCTAGTGATGAGACCCCCTACCCTTTGGTTAGTTCTTGTTTTATTATTTTTCCGGGTCCCTGTTGTTTCTTGCTGAGAAGCCTTTTATTGCTTTCTCAGGGATCCCTAAGAGAGGCATCTAGAGGTTTTATTGTTAGGCTTTTGTCTTTTACCAGCTTGCTTTTACCTTCTGGGCCTTTAGCCCCTTCTTCCCATGAGATAAGGTGCAGTCTTGAAAATAGGTCAACTGAGTGCCCGGACAAGTGGAATGGGATAAGTGAGCGGGAAACAAGATGAAATAGTGGTGTTATGATGGAAGCGGACGATGGATTTTTAGAAAACCCCCCAGTGGTAAACCAAAACCTATAGACACGGGCTTTCTAAGGCACCCTGTCAATCCCCCCAAACATGGTCAAGTGGGCAAGTGTAAGATCCAAGCAGTTGTTAGAAATAAAATGAATTAAATGCATACATTTAATGGTTTTGATGATCAAAGTGACACATACCATGATACCTGGACTAATTACCTCATGGAGCAAGAACCATCTTTGACACAGGGCCAAGTCGATGGTGATGGATGTTGTTGTTGCTGACAAGACAAAGATGTTGGAAGAAAGAAAAGGTGGGCCCTCCAGGGCTATGCTAAAGTCAATCCTTCTCTCAGTACTTAATGTCTAGGACCTGTGGGCCTCGAGACATGATCTCCTAGTTATCCCTAAAAGTGGGGGATAACAATGCCCATGGACCTAATAGGTGCCAACTCATGATGATACCCCCATCGTCTAACTAGGTCTTGTTTTATTTTATTTTACTTTTTTATGGGTCCCTCTATTTCTTGTTGAGAAGCCTTTTATTTTTTTCTCGGGGATCCATGGGCGAAGCATATCAAGGTTTCGTTCTTTTGGCTTTTATATTTTGCTAGCTATTTTTACCCTCTGGGCCTTTAGCCCCTTCTTCCCACAAGGCAATTATGGCCTTCAGAGACTTGCTTGTTCTACAAGGCAATTATGGTCGTCAGAGACTTGCTTGTTCTACAAGGCAATTATGGTCGTCAGAGACTTGCTTATTCTACAAGGCAATTATGGCCTTCAACTCTTATTTTTGTAATGGAATTTCCACTCCCCTGCGTGGAATAATAATGTAATAGGTTTGCATGAATCATAGTTAGGTCAGTTACTTTAGGACTTTGTAATGATCCCAAGCCAATTTGTTTTCTTGGAATCACTAAATAACCACTGATTTGATTATTATTTGTTGTGTATGCAGGTTGACCATGAATATTTAGGCCTTAGGGTTTATTCAGTTATTTAACCATGGATTTACACAAACATCATTGCCATCATATGAAGATCATCAACACTACACAAGATAGGAACCGTAAGCAAATAGCTGAACTTTATTATAAGAAAGCAAGCATCTGATACAATAGAGAAGAAGATTTGAATAGATGGCTTCAAGGCAATACCAGAGTTGTATACAAAATGCTCCCGGAGATACAAATCAAGCCTCCCAAAGGATGCCAATAGAAGATGAATGCTCAACTGTAAGACCAGGGTTTCAACCTCCCCTCAAGCAACTGGTACGGCCCTGATGACTGTTGGTACAGCCTGTTGAAGACAAAGGACACCAAGGGTTCAACCCTCCTGAAGATATAGACCTCTTGATGCTGGCAAACTCTCCCCAATGATAGATCAGGGCAAGGTTAGCCTCCTCCCGAAGTATGAAGCTCAAACACTGAAGCTTCCTCCTCAAACTGCAGAAACCCTAGGATGGCATGGCCCTCCTGAAACCCTGAATATGGACAATAGTATGGCCTAGCTGAATGGGGCCTCTGAATCATCTGAAACTCTCCCGAATGATAGATCGAGCATCCACAAGCACTTGAGAGAAGTCTCAAGATCATATCTATCCTATAGCCTTCTAGATATGAGAATTGTTGAATCTCCAAGTCATACCGTTCCTCCTGAAATCGTCCCAACTTGCAGTAAATGATAGGGATGTGATAACTCCTCCAAGAAGCCCTCAAATTGATGAGAAAGGTCTTGCAAGTAAAACCCTAATACTGGAAAACTCTCAAGCTTCTTCCCTTGGCTGGATTGAACTCTTCCTCAACAAGTGGTGTGCCCCTAAAAGAAAACCCTAGCTGGTACGACCCTGCTGATCCAAATGGTACGGTCCTGCTAGTCCTCCTGGATAGATGATAGTTGTAGAATGGTGTGGGTGGATTATTTCATCCCCGAGACCAAGCTTGGATCTAGGTGAGTGGAATATTTCACCACTGAGCTACTCACTAGGGTTTGTAATATCAAAACCCTCAAAATTGTATGCTCAAGAGAATCAACAAGCAAAATACCAAAATCCATAATGAATAATAGGTGCGCCCTAGCCTTCCCTTTATACTTTTTTTCTATTTCTTTGTTGAGTTATATTAACCCCTAGGGTTAACTCCTAACTCAACCTCCAGTGCTTATATTCCTCCATTGAGTTATCTTTTAACTCTTTTTCACCTTTTCATCAAGTCAACTTAATAATATAATTTTAGTTTGGTTGACCCTAGTGTGAGACTATGACCTAGTGGGGATGCCTAGGCCACTGAGTCTTCTCAATACCTCTTCAGAAAGAGGTGGGGGACATTACAAACTTCATCATTAGAGGAGTCCCTTTCACTGAGTGTTTTTTTTCCTCGGGTTATTAATTTGGCCTAACCAGCCTTATTAATTTCCCTTAGGCTTTTCACTCCCACAAATAATTCCTCCAAAGTGGTGAAAGGCGTTTTAATGGTTTCGTCCTCTGGTAGCTAGTGTTTAGGAATGTTGCAAATGACCATGCAAGACATATCTGAAAGTTCCGCGGAATTCCGTCGAGTCTAGATAGGTTTTTTTTAATTTATTAAAATTGCCTAAGTTGGGTAATTTTAATTAAAATGTGATGAAAAATGTAAAAAATAGGTCCTTGGGATTTTTCTAGGGGTATTTGTGCTCAAAATAAATATAATGAAACCCCCTACACCCTTGGACCAATTTTAAGCTCAATTGGACAAGTTTTGCTAGGTGTTTGTTCATGATGAGTCTTAGTCAGTCAAAAACAACAATTTAATTGCTAGTCATGACATAGTCAAAATGTCATTTTTTGTAAAATTGAGCTAAATGGTTAGAGTAAAGGTGGGAGATGATGCCTAAACCTTATCCTATCCAATCCTAACCCCTTTACTAACCTTTTACACCCCTTCACTATTACACTCACTTCATACTATTTGCTCCCCAAGGAAAGTTACGCCCCCCTTGAGAAAGTCAATGTCCCAATTTAAAAATTAAAGAGGGATACCTCCCCTAACCCCTAGTGCACCCTCCTTAGAGCCTAAACATAGTATTGGGTGTTCTAAAATGGGATTACCCATCCTTCTTACCCATCCCTCATCCCCCTCACCTCTCCATAACCCTAAACATGTGCCCTCCTTGAGATTGATTGTTTTTCTTGGGTGTTGACACTTCTCTTGCATCCAAGAGGGGTAACTTTTCCTCTCCAAGTATAAATGAAGACCTTGTCTCCCTCATTTCTCATCGATTCTATTGCTACTATTACTGTACCCAATTTTCTCCTCACTCTCCTCATCTCTCCCATCTTGCTCTCATCCATTCTCTTGCTCTCAATTTTGGAGAGGAACTTGTTGCAAGTATTTGCAGCAACTTCCTACTTGCTAATAGAAAGTTTTGGAGGACAAATGTTGTGTCAAAGAGTATTATTGGTGCATCTATAATTTGAGGTGACATTGTTTGGTTTTTAGTTGTGTATGCATTCTTTAGATCTAGAGTAGATTTCACAAGCAAAGTATTTTGATTGGGTAGATTTCCAATAGTATTATTGTGAATCTAAGTGAGTATAGTAGTAGATTTGCAAAGTATTTTGTTTCTTCTAACTCATCTACTCACTATCTCTCTTGTCTTGTAGTTTCTTAACAAGTATTTGCAGGTTGCTTCAAGGGCTTGAAAGGCTTGTTTCAAGTTGAAAACTTGCCTTCATAATCCATCTTGAGCCTCTTAAATTTCTGCAAGTTATTTATGTTCATTACATTCAGATTTTTGGGTTATCTAACATTTGGAATAGGTCACTAAAATAGTTTTGTCTTGCTGAAATTTTTATGCAGAAAATTTCTATGTAAAAACATAAATTTTCATTAACTTTGTTTGTGTTTTGTAGCATTTCCAGCAAGCTTTTGTTCGTTGGTTTTTTCAGATTCTCGCCAGTACAAGGGGAGGTGTTTGCCCATTTTGGGCCACAAAACACTCAAGAAGAGCCTCCTATTGTTGGGTAACAATACCCTCTTCCTCCTCATCTTTTTTTAGCATTGTAAGCAAGCCCAAGGGAGTCCCTAAGAGGCTTTCATTTCTCATATTGTAAATTTCTACGTTTTAATTATTTAGTTTGTGCCTACATCTTGGAGTGAGTTTGGCCCAGCCAACCCCCAAAACCGTAAGGCTATGATAGTGTTTTATTTTCTTCAATTTTTCATTCATTTGCTTGCCCCACTTGTCATTAGTACAAGGTTGAAAGGCTAGTTTTATTTCAAGTTCTTTCAACCCTCTTTGGCACAAAATAGGAAGGCTTACCTCCACCTTGTGTCATTTTATGTGGTTCTCTTAGTTTAGTTTATTTTTTTTCAAGCATTTAATCTTAACTTGTTTGCGTACACCTTGGAGTGTGCTTGGCCTAGCCAACCCCCAAAATTGTAAGGCTAGTATAGATGGTTTTACTTCTTCATGGTTGAATGGTTAAAATGATCTAGAAGTAGAAGTTAAAAAAATCTTAATACTAGTTTAGGCCCATTGAGACATAGTAATATTATGGTGTTATCTTTATCTTATTTTCATTGCAAGATTCATTTAGTTTAAGTACTTGATTTCATTTCTTTATCTTTACACAAGTACTTTTCTTTTTCTTGCAATATCATGGGCATAGCATAATTCCAATGGTTTAAGGCAAACATATCTTTTCATTTGTGCAAGTTCAATGTTCAAGTACTTCAATGATCTTTCAAGATTTACATTTTGATTAAGTTCTTTCCTTTACTTGCAAGCAATTTCCATTTTTGTTGATTCAAGCACTTAACACTTTAAGCAAGCACATCTTGCTCAACACACAAACTAACTTAATTTACCTTAGTTTCATAGGGCATAAAATTAATTAGACTTAATAGGTCACTCACTACTGAACCAAATTTTCCATCTAAACAAGGATTGTAAGGAAGCAACGAAAGGTGATAGGTTGGGGACAATCTCACGGTGCTCAGCGTCCTTTCTGGGAGTACTTCTTTCCCTTGGGTTGACCTATGGAGCTAGGGTGGGGCCTTGTTTTCCTCACTTCTTGAGCACCCAACAACTATTTGGTACAAGCGGGGGGAGTCTTGAGGTTGTCACTTAGTTAGGATTCACTCTCTAACTTAAGAACTTAATAATCCTTTTAATACACTTCAAATATATTTTGTGGTTGGCACTTGGGTAATATTGCAAGCAATTCACTTTCCATTTATTTTTCATGCAAGTTTATTTCATTTTGGTGGATGATTAACTAAGTGATTTTAGGAGTTGCTCCCATGCCCTTGGAGGCTTATTTTGAGCATTTAATTTTTAGTCTAAGTGGTGTGTTGGTTTGTTGGATTGGCCCCCTTGAAGTTATGCATCCTTTGGAGGAAACTTCATTGTTGGGTTTGTGTTATTTGTGTTTGCCATTGAAAGCAGCCACATAGAGTTGCACATACTTTGGAGGCACTCTATTGTTGGGTATGTTGGCTTGATGTGTTGGTGAATTCTTTTATTTGAAGCATCTTTATTTCCTACACAAATAAAGTAACCAAGTTAGTGTTTGTCTCTCTTTTTTTACAGTTGTATCATTCATGTATCTTGTATTTAGTTGTATCTCGTAGATATTATTTAGTTGTAACTTTGTATTTAGTTATTCTATCTTTGTATCTAATTTTGTAACTTTGTATCTAGTTCTTTTGTAATCTTTGTGAAATAGTTTCTTTGTAATCTTGTGTAATTATTGTAAAATCTATCTCCCTCAAACTCTAGTTGACCCCTTGTCCGATCTTAGGCACTAGTCTTTAGTTGTCTTAGGAAAGGGCTTGCTTTGCATTTGAATTGTTGCACATTGCATTGTTGCTTTTGCATAAAGGCTAGATCTCCCCCAAACCTTTAGCCAATTGAAACCAGCTCCTAGAATTAATCTTTAATCTCACATAGTAACTAGGGTCTACCCCCCTTGGCTTCCCTAGGAGTAAGTCTAGATGGAATAGGTTCAAGTCGAGGTGACAATGGGATTTGAACCTAGGCATTGTGCCTCGAAGGACACACTAAGTGAGTTGGACTTAGCTCACGTTTGCAAGTGTGTATAAGGACGACAACATATTTTTCATTGTTTCCGGGGATAAGTCTTTCATCCTTGGTCTAAACGACTTAACTAATTTTTTTTTTAAGAACTAAGTAATAAACTTTAGTCCCTAAATTTTTTAACTTGCATTGGTTGTTTTTGTTTGATTTTATCTTCAAGTGGCGACTCCATTGAACAAATCTGTCAAGTATACTACTAGGAGCACTTCACAAGGAGTGATTTATTCTTTTCCTTAACCTAAAAAGGTTTATAGGAGGAGGTTAAATCGCCTTGCCCCTAGAAGGATACTTGAAAGTCTTGGAGAAGAAGCACTCACTGATGTCCAATACTTGTTCCAAACTAATAATCAACCAACTGTTAATACCCCCACTAATAATCCTAACATAACCATGAATATATTTTTGATGCCTTTGAATTTTGCAGCAATCCAAGGGGCTCCTCACACGATTCCTGAAAAGGCCATTGATAAGTTGTCGTGTTTTCAAGGGAATAATATTGTCAGTGTTCACTCTCATATTTGGAATTTTAATTTATGTATCTTGAAGTATTGTAATGGGCATAATGAAGAGGATGTTAAGATGACGTTGATTGTGTACTCTTTAGAGGGGGATGTTGTAGAGTGGCTTTCAGAGTTTGATCCTAACAAGTTTAGCACCCTAGATGAAATAGTGATAGAGTTCAAGAAAATATGGGGTGACCAAAAGGAAAACAGATTTTTACTAGCTGCCCTTAGTTCAAGTTAGAAAAGGGAAAATGAGACAATGGAAGAATATAACAAAAGATTTTCTGACTTGTTGAAAAGTCTCCCTCAAGATATAATGCCTTCAAAAACTGCAATTTTGATTTATTATATGGAAGCTTTTGAGGGGGAAATGAGATATTCTCTAAGGGATAAGGATCCTCAAACTCTTAAGGATGCACAAGTTATGGCTAGGAGGATTGAAAAAAACATGAGTGAAGTTAGGAAATCTAATATTCCTAGTTTTACTAGAGGAACTTCTTCCCAACCTTACGAAGAGAAGAAAAAGAATGTTGAGAATCAAGGATCTTCTAATGATGGCATTAAGGAACTCACTCAATTGATTAAACAAATGAAAATTAATCATGCTAATCAATTGAAGGAACATGTTAATCAGATTAAGAAAATGGAGATTAACCAAGCCAACCAAATGAATGCCATGCAAAATAGGTTGATAGCCATGGAAAGGGGCCAAGCTAGTATATCCCTGTTATCCACCACTTTCAGGGATAACTAGGAGATTATATCTTGAGGCCCACAGGTCCTAGACATGGAGTACCGAGAGCCAGATCGACTTAAGCATGGCCCTGGAAGGCCCATCCTTTCTCCCTTTTAGCACCTCCACTTTGTCAACAACAACAACAACATCAATCACCTTCGTCTTGGTCCTGCATCAGATATGGTTCTTGCTCCATGAGGTAATGAGTCCAAGTATCATGGTATACGTCACTCTGATCCTCAAAACCGTTAAATATGTGCATTTGATTCCTTTGTTTCTAACAGGTGCTTGAATCTTATACTTGTCCACTTGACCATGTCTGGGGGAAATGATAAGATTCCCTAGAAAACTTGTGTCCATAGGTTTTGAGTTGCCATTGGGGGGATTTCTGAAAATACATCGTCCATTCCCGTCATACATACTATTTTCCACCTTATTTCCCGCTCACCCATCCCATTACACTGGTCTGGGCATAGGGTTGACCAATCATTTAGGGGTTGTAACTTACCTTGTGGTTAGAATGGGCTAAAGGGCCTGGGGGGTAAAAGAAACTGACAATAAAATCCTAAGAATAAAACCTCGAGATGTTATGCCAAGGGATCCCCGAGAAAGCATTAAAAAGCTTCTCAGCAAGAAATAGAGGGACCTGTAAAAATAAATTTAGGCCTAGTTGAGGGATAGGGGGTCTCATCACGAGCCCGCCTATTAGGTCCATGGGTGCCTAACAGCATGACACTACTAGTAGTTGGTTACCACGTCAGGGTAGTGTCTCTTGGTTTCATGGCCAAGAGAAAGGGGGTCTCATCACAAGCCAACCTTCTCATTTTCGTGAAAGTACTTGTGGGTAACATATCCACATCTGGTCACCAAGCCAGGGCAGTGTCCCTTGACTAGCTCCTTGAAAGAAAAAGAAATAAAAAAGATAAAAAACAATAAAAGCAAGACCTGGTTAGACAATAGGGGGTCTCATCAAGAGCCAGCCTATTAGGTCCATGAGCATCTAGCGGTATGACACTACCAACATCTGGTCACCACGCTAGGGTAGTGGCTCTTGGTGGCATAGCCAAGAGAAAGGGGGTCTCATCAAAAGCCAGCCTTTCATTTTCGTGAAATGATTGTGGCTAACATTGCCACCATTGGTCACCAAGCCAAGGTAGTGTCCTTTGACTAGCATCTTGGAAGGAAAAGAATGAAGATAAAAGGCATGAATGGGCTTGGAAGCATTGCATCCATGACAGGTACAACTCACCCTCCACAGAGGCACCCACCGGTAAGCCATCCTTGATATCACTGTACCTTTTTCCCAGGCATCCCCATCCACCTCACCTACTTGCATGACATGGATTTGATCCTTTCCAAGAACAACCCTTTTCCAATAGACTCTAGCCCGATAGGACATCTTGTCACTTTCCCCAAACTTGTATTGTAGACTTGTATAATGTCTTTGAGAACTAGACTGGGGTAAAGGGGTTTTATGCACATGTTTAATAAATATTGATGATTAGATGTGATTGACATTGCTATGATCCTTGTGACTTATGAGCCCATGGAGGGCATATTTGTGTATGTGTAGTATCATGCCCGATGGACTTGTACCATGTTGGATAGGTACACATGGGGATAAGATCCGTTCGGACCTCCATGGGGTTGAAGAGCCCACCAGATGGATGTTGAGACACTAGCAGGGGGCAAAGACAGGACAGGGCGTTTGTAGCAGGAAAGAGCAAAAGAATCCACCAAAGGCATCTGAGCAGACCTGTACCTAGGGGGGTTGAGCCCTCTCCACAGAAACATTGGCCTTGGAAGGCCCAAGACGTCTCCCAGGATGCCCATGATGTCACCCAACAATATGGATGTTTTGGGAGGCAACTTTGGCAGTTTTGGCACGTGTGGTAGCTTGGAGAAGCCTAAGGAGGGC
Source organism: Picea engelmannii (assembly GCA_009831015.1). Lineage (NCBI taxonomy): Eukaryota > Viridiplantae > Streptophyta > Pinopsida > Pinales > Pinaceae > Picea > Picea engelmannii. The sequence goes on along the minus strand of ML798620.1, from coordinate 167,252 downwards.
TAACGTTTTGCTTCAGGAGGTTGTATTTTCCCTAGAAGGGGCTAACGTCACCCTAGAGAGGGGATGATGTCTCTCTATTGCTTGATTAGGGTTTTAACTTAAAAATCTAATGTAAAACGGTATAATTTTGGTATTTTGGCCTCTTTTCATCAATCCATTATCCTAACTACAAACTGTGCGATAACATTTTGGCGCCGTTGTCGGGGAACACTGAGTCAATTCTCCTCAAGACGACACTTTTCAGTAAGCCTTGCCTCTAGAGTCTTTACCTTTCAAGCTTACCCGGCGACTCCACTTAGGGTGTTTTCCCTTTTCCTTTGATAATTTCAAGCAAATTATCTAGTGACTCCACTAGCCTTTTCCCAGGTGCCACCTTACTCTCAACTCTGTGATATTTCCAAATTATGGGATCGTGGCGTCTTGAGAACAACTATATCCAACTATTTATTTCAAAAGCCTTCAAGGATACCCAACCTGTTTTGATATAAAATGGTCAAACAACCTCCCAAGATTTTGTGGCCTCCCAACTCCTCACATCATAACTAGAAGATTATGTCTCGAGGCCCACAGGTCCTAGACATGGAGTACAGAGAGCCAGATAAACTTGAGCATGGCCCTGGAGGGTCCATATTTTCTCCCTTTCAGTGCCTCCACTTTGTTAGCAGCAATAAAAGCATCCATCACCTTCGGCTTGGTCATGCATCAGATATGGTTCTTGCTCCATGAGGTAATGAGTCCGGGTATCATGGTATGTGTCACTTTGATCCTCAAAACCTTTGAATATGTACATTTGATTCCTTTGTTTCTAACAGGTGCTTGGATATTATGCTTGTCCACTTGACCATGTCTGGGGGAAATGATAGGATGCCCTAGAAAACTTGTGTCCATAGGTTTTGAGTTGCCACTGGGGGTATTTATGAAAATCCATCGTCTGTTCCCGTCATACATACCATTTTCCACCTTATTTCCTACTCACCCATCCCATTACACTAGTCTGGGCATAGGATTGGCCAATCATTTAGGGGTTGTTCCTTACCATGTGGGAAGAATGAGCTAAAGGGTCTGGGGGGTAAAAGCAGCTGACTATAAAAGCCAAAAAATAAAACCTTGAGATGCTTCACCCAGGGATCCCTGAGAAAGCATTCAAAAGCTTCTCAGCAAGAAATAGAGGGACCCGTAAAAAATAAATCAAGGCCTAATTGAGGGATAGGGGGTCTCATCATGAGCCAGCCTATTAGGTCCATGGGTGCCTAACGGTATGACACTACTAGCAGTTGGTTACCACGCCAGGGTAGTGGCTCTTGGTTGCATGGCCAAGAGAAAGGGGGTCTCATCATGAGCCAACCTTCTCATTTTCGTGAAAGTACTTGTGGGTAATGTTATCGCACAATTTGTAGGAAAGGTTTAAATAGCTTGAAGTCAAGGCTCAAACTGGCGTAACAGGAGATTCCCCACCCACTGTCACCTCGATGGGGAACTCTTTCTATTTAGGGTGGCTAATCCCAAGGGAGACGTCCCTAGTAATCTGGGGTTCTAAAGGAAAGGATCAAGGGTTTAAAGCTTCAAAGGTTAAGGTAAACTTTCTCTTCACAGATTACTGCCAAATGGATAGTCAAAGAGAAGATATTCCACTGGATGGCACCTGTTTGCGAGACAAGACAAATGGAACTAAAATGTGCGTACAGTGATTAGTACTTCAAAATATCAATGACTATCTTTAATACATATGAGCAATAATGAATGTAATTATTGACGAAGTCAATGATTGCTAATAAAGACAATGGCTTATATTACTTCTTCAATAAATACAAAAGGTGCTTGCATTCAATGTATAAAATCAATCCTTGAGTTATTACAATGCATTAAATATCATAAATCTGCTCATATATAATATTGTTGCTGCGTCACTATGCA
>ML798620.1:59673-70292 GCA_009831015.1 Picea engelmannii | reverse complement strand
TCAAATTTTAATTTTTGTGATAAACTAGCGGCCCAACAGTTTTGAATTTAAGTTAATTTTGGGCCTAATTTGGTATAAGTAAACAAAAAGTACATTCATTTTTTATCATGACTCTCACTTGGGAGAGTGGGGGACTGAAATTTTCACCCTATTGGGTGTACTTGGCTGAAATAGTGAGGCACAACTCTCCTTGGAGGCTTGTTTTAGCACTTGGATCAAATTTTGAAGTTTTATGGCAATCTTGCATGGTATTTCATGATTATTCTTGGTGCAAGTAAGTGGATTGTTTCCTTTTCATTTGAAAATGTTTATGGTAATGGTTTATCATGCTCATACAAGATTATGAAATTGCATGACTTATTTAATGCTTGAAGTAAGAAACTTAAAGTGCTAATTTTCTTTCTTTTCATTTGCCTAGCTTCATAAATTGATCTAATAACTAGTGAAATCCTAGGGCCCTGTTGACCACCTATTTCAACTAGGGGGTCAAATCCATGTGCCATGAAGCTATGTACCTGATGGTGTAACCAAGTTGAAGACTTACTAGTTCTACAAGGCAATTTTGCCCCTGACACTTCTTTTTGTAACTGGAATTTTCGCTCCCCTGCGTGGTATAATAATGTTATGGGTCCACATTGATCATATTGTAGGTTATTTGTATAGGAATTTATCATTAGGGAAGTCCTTTAATCAGGTGTTTTTTTTCCTCAGGTAATTAATTTGGCCTAACCATCCTTTTTAATTACCCTTGAGTTTTTCACTCCCACAATAATCTTCCAAAATGGTGAAATACATTCTAATGATCGAGCCCTATGGGTGAATAGGGTCTAGGAATATTTTAAATGACCATGCTAGACATATTCTAGAGCCTTGCGTAATTCCATCGAGTCGAAGTAGTTTTTTTTAATTTTTTAAAATTACTCAATTAATGGTAATTTTAATTATTTTTTATGTAAAAATGTAAAAACTAGGTCCTTGGGATTTTTTATAGGAGTATTTGTACTCAAAAGAAATGAAATGAGACCCCCTACACCCTTGGACCAAGTTTCAGCTCAATTGGACAAGTTTTTCTAGGTCATTGTCCATGAGGAATCCAAGTCAGTCTAGAGTCAACAATTTAATTGCTTAATTGACAAAGTCAAAATGTTAATTTTTTGTAATAATGAAGCAAAAAGGTTAGAGAAAGAGTGGGAGATGATCCTAAACCCCTTTCCTAATTTATAGAAACACTTTTCCTAACTTAAACACCCCCCTCACCTAGCCACCACTCCATTCTCCTCATCTTCCTAAGAAAAGTGTGCCCCCCCTTGAGGAGAAAGTCAAGCAAAGTAAAAAATTAAAGTAAAAAACCTTCTTTCTCCATAAGATCACCCTCTTAACTCTAATGTTTTGTTGGACTTTATCAAAAAGGTGCCATCTCACCCCCTCACTCATCTACCAAAACCCTAACACTACCAAAACCCTAAAAGTGCACCCCCCTTGAGATGCTCAATGACTCTTGATTGAATGACACTTGGAGAGAATCCAAGAGGATTCACTCTTGGCTCCCAAGTATAAAAGAAGGTCTCCGCTCCCTCATTTGACACATCTACTCTCAGCATTGTTAGTATGCCAAATTCTCTCCTCTCCCACTCTTCTCTCTTTCTCTCTTTGGCTCTTGCTCTTCTGTCAAGCTTGTGGCAAGTATTTGTTCAAGCTTGTTTTTGAATAAAGGAAATATTTGGAGGATCCATGGTGTTGAGAGTCTTCTTGGTGCCATATTATTATTGACGTGATCTTGTTCCTTTGTGTTTTTCTTGTTCATGATTAGCTTCTAGATCTAGAGTAGGAATTCCAAGAAAAGTATTTTGCTTGGATAGATTTGTTGTAGTATTATCATAGATCTAGTGAATTTATATTTAGTAGTTTCAAAGTATTTTGGTTCACTACTTAGACATACTCACTTTCTATTGTTTCCTGTAGCTTTGCATTCAAGATTTGCAGGTTACCTAAGGGTTTTAGAGTGAAGATTTCAGATCTGGAAATCTCTCTTTTTACCCACTTTCAACCTCTAAAATTTATGTTTCAGATTCTTTTCTACACTTATTTTGACATTCTAACACACTTGGATAGAGATTTTAAACATATTTTACTAGTTGAAATTGTAATGTCCCCACTTTGGAACATCATTACATTACATGGGGTTATGATGACCAGAGTAGCCAGATGGAGGTTATAGCGAGTACAAGGATTATTGACAGACATTTTGGGGTCTATCTTGCATCGCTCATCCCATTTCATCATTATGATCAATTTCGCACAGGTTGGCTTTGGTTGCGTTGCATTCCGATGATTTCCATGATTTTGAGTATTTTGAGCTATAAGTTAATTAAATTCACTAAAGAGGTCATTTTGGGCACATTACTTGGAGGAGCCTCTCCGTGTAATAGCTCATTGGAACTGGAAGGAGAAACACGACAGGATGGGATGGTGAGAAGTGACTTTCAGTGGCCAGGGAAGCCACAATGAGAGATAAGGCACTTTTCAGAGGTAAAAAGGTTAATTAATTAATTAAAGTGATTTAATTAATTAAATAAATATTAATAAAATGAAATTCACATTGGAGGGACAAGGTGAGAAGGAAGTATAAAGGAAAGGCAAGGGCCTCTATTCATTCATTCATGTATGTTTATCATTTTGATATCTGGCTTCTAGATAGAGAGCCCATACCTTGGGGGTTTTGAGAGTTTTGACTTAACAAACCCAAGAGGATGATTCGGTGGTGAAATATTCCACCTAGCTTGTCCCAAGCTTGGTCTCGAGGATGAAATACTCCCCCACACCATTCTGGTTCAAATCCACTCAGTGCAAGAGGGTTCTACACCATCCACAGGCACAGGAAGAGAAGGACGGTGCACCATTGGGGGTTTCCAGCAAGGGGGGCGCACCATCCATTGAGGGAAGTTCATCCCAGGTGATTGGCAACGTTTTTGGAGATTCTAGCACTTAGGTTTTGATTGCAGGGCCTTAGCCATGATTTCTAGTGCCTCTTGAGAGAGTTTTATGGTCCAGATGATTCTCTAGAGCATTGGGGCGAATTGGAGAGGAGGGCATTTTTGAGATTCAGATCTATTCAGTTTGGAGGGGTTATACTTCAGATCTGACCATAAGACTTCACCTAGTGACTTGTAGTTTCCCGATATACCTTTCTAGCGAGTTTCAGAGAATTTGGAGGCCTCCTTCATCAGGGCCGAAATTGTAGGGTTTGAGAGTTTTCAAGAGGGCACACCTCTACTTGAGGATTCAACATTTGGAGGCGCATTCCTTGGTATTTCGGTTTGAGAGTTTAGAAGGGGACTCTACACATCTCGATCTATAGTTTGGCATCTTTATTGGACTCAGTTGGGGTTTCTTCAGCTAGGCCGAATTATCTAGGGTTTCAAGCATCCAGGGGGGCGCACCATTAATTGGAGGGAGGCTAGATTTATGACTATGAGAGGGATCTTGGAGATTTGAGCACCTAGGTTGTTCTTTCCTTTTACCCGATCTATTGTTTGGCATATTTACCAGAGATATTGGACATCTTTGGCAGCAGGACCAAATTGTTGAGGCTATTTAGTTTTCCAGCAGGGTGTGGCATCTTCCAGCTTGGGGTTTGGCACTTCATACGATTCAGATCTATTCTTGCATTGGTATTTGTTGAGTATTCAACCTTTGGAGGCTTGTAGTCTTCTATTAGAGCATTTTTTAGCAGCTTCTATTGTGTTTATTGGAACCATTTGTTGGGCATTCTAGATCGACCTCACTCTTGTAGCAGGTTCTTATTATTATGAATAAAGATTAGATCTAAATCATGTTTGGGTGTCTATTATATTGTTGATCTTGCATATGGTTGAGGTATCTTCCATTACTGTATCTTCTTGTTTATTGCTACAAACACACATATAAACCATCAGTAAAACCCTAAGCGCAACCTAAGAGACAAGAATAAGAAAGTGTTTGACAAAATGCCACACTCAGTAAAAGTTTAAAATTCACCCAAAACCGTGATGTTCCTGGCATATTGGCTTGGGAATATTACAGTGGTATCAAAGCCTAGACTCCTGCCAGCCTAAGGGGTCCTACACAAGGAGAAATGGATGAGATATCCTTTGAGATAACATACTTGGAGATAAAATATTCCGGCCTTAGCAAGGAAACTAGGGCTCAAATAACCTTTCCTCGGTATGTAGCCTTAAGAAATCCCAGTTGGAGTGAAGAGGATGTTTTATACAGGATCATCATAGCAGAGGAAAAGATGGCCAAAGTAACTAGATGGTTGGAAGAATAGAGAAACCCCACACCCATTAGTAGCACGATACTTTTCTACAGTTGCAAGGTGCCTTGGGAAGCAGATCATAGGTGTATGGGTAAGGGTAAGAAGCATATTATTGAGGTACACTATGACAGTGAGGATGAGGTGTGTGAGGAAACAGATCTAGAGCTAGATGCTTATTTGGAGTAGTGCGATGATGCTAGTACAGAGGCTAGTGATTCTGACACGCTTGAGGAGGATAGTGACTCTTGCACACTTGCAGATACTAGTGATTATGGCACGCTTGGGGAGGATGGTGACCCTTGTGTAGTGGATAGACAGTCAGAGGGACATGGTGACAGCACCTGCATTGCAGTAGACATGTTACATGGTGTTGATGACCCTACACCTCAGTAGAGTAGAGACACTAGTGTGGATTCACACGTGTTAGCACCGAGAGATGACAAGCTTCCTAGGAGGGTCGCGACACATCTGTTGTCTTTTCAGACACCCATGATAGCCCCGTCATAGGAGGATATCAGTGGCATTTCATATGTGATGGAGGAGCCATGTGTGAGGGATGCACACCATGGACATATGGATCCCCAGACCCAGGAGGAGAGAAATGACTTGGAGACAGTGGACCTTATACATACCTATCATCATTAAGAGATTGAGTCACCTCTTTCGGAGACTCCATTAGTTGAGAAAACTATGGATATTTATAGCTTGATGGGGAACTTGCTTCCAGGATCAACCTGCATTGATGAGGATGCACTCTTTATCCATCAGGATGACCATAGCACGTGTCTAGACACAACTATATGGGATCCAGGCTCAAATGACAATAGCAGGGTGAGTGCACAGGAGGATACAGATGCTCACACTGGATACAGTATGATTCAGAGGGAGATAGAAGTTGAGGATGATGTGAAGTCACATATGGGAAGACCTAGTGGCATAGTAGACAATGGGCAGTTCAACACTTTATCTTCTGCAGAGAGTATTGTTGGGGATACTAGTGATGGCACTAGCAGTGAGAGACGTGAGGTGGCACCTCAGCATGACTGTGATCAGGAGTCACACCACTTCGCAACACAGTTGAGAGTCAGTGAGGATATGATCATGGCAGCCACCAGGAGTAGTGATGACATGCATGCATTGATGACAGATTACTACTGGAGATATCAGTTGCACATGGTAGCTCAGATGAGGGATTTTCCATGGATGACTTTCACACTCTCAGGGAGAGAGTGTCTATGATGAAGACCGACTACCAGTAGTTGTTGATAGACAGGGACTCCCTCTTGGGGATTGGCGAGATGTATCACAGGGCCTTGAGGGATCAAGAGTTGGAGATGGATCGACTCACTCAGGAGTTGGAGAGAACTCGAGGATTCTTGAGAGGCACATAGACAACCCTTCAAGAATCAAATTCCAGATCAGAGGAGATCCATCAAAGATCCACTTCATCTATCCTAGTGGACACTTAGATATGTCCTTCGGTCACATGGCTAGAGGATGTTGGTGATATAGCAGAGGAGCACCAGTTGATGGAGGACACTTCCATTTATGTTCTGAGAGTGGTTGACCTTCAAACAGGGGTTGATCCAGTAGTACGCCCAGGATCTATGATGTGGCATGAGTATACGGGAGATGACATGAGTATGCCAGAGCGTACAGTGGAGAGTGATAGCTCACAGAGACATGTCTATATGTATGGTGGGATTCAGAGGGGTGTATTGCCTTGCAGGGAGGAGACACACTTAGGGGAGCATGCAGATGCCACTCCTTTGCAACATCACATAATTCAGGGAGATTACCTTCATCGTATTCACAGTTGCATTGGAGATGAGAGGTATAGGTTGGTGGACCAACATTTGGAGGAGCTACTTCTGGTTCTACTAGATGATTGGGAGTCAGTGATGGTCACAGGAGAGTATGTACCATGGATACCAGTGGACGGGATTTTGGTTGAATCCTTGGGATTAACCAAAGTATGTGATATTTTACAGGTCTACAGTCAGCTACAAAGGTTTTTGTTATCCTTTCCCAACACATTTATCATTGATAGCAGCATGAGGAGAGATAGACAGTGGCAGAGGCAATGGAGAGTGAGTAGACCAAGACCACCTGGCAGGAGTACTTTTATGGTATACAGCAGGTCAGAGGTGGACCGTGTTAGGCAGATAGTTGAGACTTGGTGCGTGATGGTGAGCATCATAGGCCATGTGACAACAGATGAGCATAGAGGGATTCCGACAATGATCAGTCTGACACACAAGCAACTAGCGGAGACTGGAAGTGATAAACTTCCAAGTTTTCCATGGAATTCGAGAGTTCATTTTTTTAGCAGGATGTTTTACATCATGTTGACCCAGGTTGCGCCAGAGAGCCACACACTCCACCTTGGGTTGGTTTGGAGTGGTCCAGCAGGTACTTGTCCTATGGAGAGACACATTTTCTCCCTCTTGATCATCATGATCAGGCATGGAGATGGTTGGGCAGGTACTAATTCCATAGAGATGTTCTTATAGACACATCTTCTGGACAACAGGTCCAAGTGCCACAGGTACTTCAGCTTGAGGTTCCAGGATTGGAGGATCTGGTATTTAGACAGGGAGCAGTCAGGCATGGTCAACATAGTGTAGTGTCATCATGGTGATCTTCGACAGAGGCTAGCATGGGATCCAGGGATTTTCGAGTTGATAATTTCACTGACTGACAGAGGCGAGTGGATCTTTGCAGGGGAAAGTTGTTCTGATTGTCCATTGAGCTTAAGTGTTGAGGAGAGTACACCACTTGAGGGTGACTCACAGAGGTCTTTCAGTACCTCATTATGACATCAACATGGGCAGTTGATGGAGGCTGTGTTGATCTTGGTAGTATCTTGGAGGATGGATTCAGTCAGGGATGAGGCCATGAGCCATGATCAGGAGTTTCACGGTGTTGATACATTTCAGGATTATGCTTCCTAGAGAATTGCAGTTCATGTCTTGATATGGGACCCGGGGGGCAGAGTGCATGTTAGTTCATCTGTGGATGGGGTCTACTGTGTGTCCCATAGGTGGACATGGGATCCTGGTATTATACTTGAGGGGATTTGGTTATTTCTTGAGGACAAGCAATTTTCTAGCATGGAGGACTATAATGTCCCCACTTTGGGGCATCATTACATTATAGGGGGTTATGATGACCAGAGTAGCCAGATGGAGGTTATAGCGAGTACAAGGATTATTGAGAGGCATTTTAGGGTCCAGTTTGCATCGCTCATCCCATTTCATCATTATGATCCATTCTGCATAGGTTGGCTTTGGTTCTGTTGCATTCCGACGATTTCCATGATTTTGAGTATTTTGAGCTATAAGTTAATTAAATTCACTGAAGAGGTCATTTTGGGCACATTACTTGGAGGAACCTCTCAGTGTAATAGCTGATTGGAATCGAGAGGAGAAACACTATAGGATGGGATGGTGAGAAGTGAATTTTAGTGGCCAGGGAAGCCATAAGGAGAGATAAGGTGCTTTTCAGAGGTAAAAAGGTTAATTAATTAATTAAAGTGATTTAATTAATTAATTAGATATTAATAAAATGAAAGTCACTTTGGAGGGACAAAGTGAGCAGGAAGTATAAAGGAAAGGAAAGGGCCTTGTTGACTACCCCTCCAACATAGGTGGTCAACTCCATGTGCCATGAAGAGATCCATCATCAGATGCAAATTTGTTGAAGACTTTTGGTTCTACAGGGCATTGTTTGGCCCCAACCCTTCTTTTTGTAACTGGAATTTCCGCACCCCTGTGTGGGTTAATAATGTAATAGGTTTGCATGAGTCATGTCTAGGTCAATTACCTTGGGATCGGTTCATTGGGAGAGTTTCTTTCACCGAGAGTTTTTTATCCTCAGGTTATCAATTGGGCTTTTCAGCCTTATTGATCTCCCTTGAGTTTTTCTCTCACACTTGCAATAATTCCTCCAAAGTGGTGAACGACGTTCTAGTGGGCTTATCTTTTGATAACTATTGTAGGGAATCATTGTAAATGACCATGCAAGACATCTTAGAAAGTTTCGCGGAATTTTGTCGAGTCTAATATAGTTTTTTTTAATTAATAGTTTTTTAATTAAATTTCTCTAAGTTTGGAGGTTTAAATATTTAATTAATTAATTATTTTTGAGCAAAAATTGTAAAAACTAGGTCTTTGGACTTTTGATAGGGGTATTTGTGCTCAAAAGAAATGGAATATCACCCCCCCCCCATCCATGGACCAAGTTTCAGCTCAGTCGAACAACTTTTGCTATGGGTTTGTCCACCTAGAATGTCAGTCAGTCAAAAACAACAATTTTAATTGCTAAAGTCCAAACATGGAAAAAATGTATTTTTAAAAAATAAGCTAAAAGGATGATGTAAATATGGATAAAGGTGAGATATTTTTCCTAACATTTCCTAACATTTTCCAACCCTCACATCACCCCCTCCCCCCCACCTAGCCATTAAGCAAAAATGTCACTTTGCCTAGAGGGGTGTGCCTCCCTTCTAGAAAGTCTCCAAAAAGCAAAAAAATAATGAAAAAATTAAGGGGAGACTAAATATATCCCTTGGCACACTTTTCTTAGCCTCCCACTTTCCCTTTTGCTTGATCCCAAGACTCCCTCACTCATCCACATCCTTGATCCATGTGATCTCCCCCAAGTGGTGCGCCCTCCAAGGAGAGTTACCCCCCCCCCTCTTGTGGAGGTCCAAGGAAAATTCGTTTTTATTATTTGGGGCCTCTTTCTCTCCCTTGGCACACATCCCATAGCCTTCCACTACACTTTTTTTTTATCCCAACACCTCCCACACCCATCTACACCCTAGATATATTATTTAAACCCCAGATGGTGAGCCCTGGCCTTGGGATCTCATCTTGTGCTTGGTGGTGGACACTTGGCATTGATCCAAGAGAGGTAGGTTTGCCTCTCCAAGTATAAATAGATCCATTTCCTCACTCCCAACTCACCATATATTGATTTAAGGTTATGCTACTTGATTTCTCACTCTCTCTCTCTCTCTTTCATTCATCATTTTCATTCTCTAGCTCTTAGGGTTTTGGAGATAGTTTTCTCCAAGATCTTTTTCTTGAGTAATAAAGAGAAAATTTTTGGAGGATTATTGGACGAGTTATGCACATGTTTTTTCTTGCCATACACATGAGGTAATGTTGTTCTAATTTTGTGTTGTGATTGCATCCATTGGATCCTAAGGTAAAATGTTATTTGGGTAGATCTAGTAATGCACATGCTTGTAGATCTATATATCTTGATATGCTATATAGGATTGAAATGTCATATTATTAGTGTATGCAACATATTCTCTATTGTATGTCATCACTTTTTAAGGTTTTTGTAGGTTTAGCTTCAAGGGTTTCATTGGGAACACCTCAAGCAAGAAGGCTCCCTTGAGACACATTCAAACTCCATTCTTTTCTCACTCTTGCTCTTCTTCTATATTGTTGTTCGTTCCATCTATATTTCAGCTAGCATAGCTTAGTAAGATAGGTCATTTTCAATCAAATATTTCAAGATTTTTTTAAGAAAAAAATTTTCCCTAAAAAGGTAAAAGTTTGTCTTCATTCTTTTGATTGTGTGTAGCATTTCCAGCAAGCATAACTTGCAGATTTTTGCAGGTTCAGATTTGGTTGAGAGGGGTTTTCGCTACCCAAAGGCATCCACACAACACTCAAAGACCCCCCAAAGTGATTGGTATCTATTTCTCAACCTCCTTCTTCAATTTCTAAGTATATTTCCTCATGTATTCTCCTTCTTGCTTGTTTGTAGTGGCTCAAGTTGTGGGAGAAGGAGTGGTACAACCTCCTCCCACGTGTGAGCTCTTGGGTATCTTAGATCTTGCTTTATTTGAAATTTTTTGTCCTTTTGAGATAAGACGTGGGTGTTTGTGAGATAAAGGGTATCTCCCAAGCCCTAGGACGAGGGGGTTAGGGTTTGCTTGTTTGCTTCTTCCATTTGCTTGCCTCTTTCTTGCTTCATTTTCTTGTTTGCTTACCTCTCTCTCTTTTCTAAATATTCTTCTAATTTAAGCAAGATAATTAATTGCCTACCTATTTGGGAGAGGAATGCCCCAAAAGGTAAGGTTAGGGTTTTAATATGTGGTTGATTTTCTAAATGCTTAATGTCTAAAATGTTCTAGATCTAGATCTAACACTTAGTAAATCTCTAGCTTAAGCCTATTGGGCATCATCAATAACTTAACTAGATCTATTTGCATGCTTTAATGTTCTTCAAAGTTTGAATCTTTTTCTAGATGCTTAGATCTATAACTCTAATGTTTTAATGCTTCAATAAGTGAATGGTG
>ML798620.1:47442-58462 GCA_009831015.1 Picea engelmannii | reverse complement strand
CCCTAGGAAAAGGTCTTGCTTAACATATTAACCCTTGCATCTTGCATTTCTGCTTGTGCATCTTAGAATTAGAATCCCCCCAAGCCTTAACAAATTAAAACTAAATCCTAGAACTTTACTCTAAAACTAATTTAGAAACTAGGGACTACCCCCCTTGGCTTCCCTAGGAGTGAGTCTAGACAAAAGAGGTTCCGGTCAAAGTGACAGCATGGACTGTGAACCTAGGCATTGTGCCTCCAAGGACACACTAAGTGAGTCGGACTTAGCTCATGTTTGCAAGTGTGTATTAGGACGACAATAGGCCTCTATTCATTCATTCATGTATGTTTATCATTTTGATATATGGCTTCTAGCTAGAGATCCCATACCTTGGGGGTTTCCAGGAAGGGGGGGCGCACCATCCATTGAGGGAAGTTCGTCCCATGTGATTGGTAGGGTTTTTGGAGATTCTAGAACTTGTGTTTTAATTGCAGGGCCTTGGACATGATTTCTAGTGCCTCTTGAGAGAGTTTTATGGTCCAGATGACCCCCTAGAGCATTGGGGCGAATTGGAGAGGAGGGCATTTTTGAGATTCAGATCTATTCAGTTTGGAGGGGTTATACTTCATATATGACCCTGAGACTTCACCTAGTGACTTGCAATGTCTCGATCTACCTTTCTAGTGAGTTCCAGGGCATTTGGAGGCCTTCTTCATCAAGGCCAAAATTGTAGGGTTTGACAGTTTTCAAGAGGGTCCAGCTCCGCTTAAGGATTCAACATTTGGAGGAGCTTTCCTTGGTATTTTGGTTTGGACTCATTTGGGGGCTTCTTTAGCTAGGACGAATTATCTAGGGTTTCATGCAACCAGGGGGGCACACCATTCGTTAGAGGGAGGCTAGATCCATGATTGTGAGAGGGATCTTGGAGATTTGAGCACCTGGGTTGTTCTTTCCTTTACCCGATCTACTGTCTGGAATGTTTACCAGAGTGATTGGACATCTTTGGCAGCAGGACCGAATTGTTGAGGCTATTCAGTGTTCAGCAGGGTGTGGCATCTTCCAGCTTGGGGTTTGGCACTTCATATGATTCAGATCTATTCTTGCATTGGTATTCGTTGAGTATTCAACCTTTTGAGGCTTGTAGTCTTCTATTGGAGCATTTTGTAGCAGCTTCTATTGTGTTTATTGGAGCCATCTGTTGAACATTCTAGATCGGCCTCACTCTTGTAGCAGGTTCTTATTATTATGAATAAAGATCAGATTTGAATCATGTTTGGGTGTCTATTATATTGTTGATCTTGCATTTGGTTGAGGTATGTTCCATTACTATGTCTTCTTGTTTATCGCTACAAACACACGTATAAACCATCAGTAAAGCCCTAAGCGCAACCTAGGAGACAAGAATAAGCAAAGTGTTTGACGAAATGCCACACTCAGTAAAAGTTTAAAATTCACCCAAAAATTGTGATGTTCTTGGCATATTGGCTTGGGAACATTACATAAATTTACACAGAAAATTTATGGTTATTACTAACAGAAATTTTCCCAAGTTTTGGTGTTTTTGCATCTTTTCCAGCAAGTTTTGTTTGTTGATTTGTTGCAGGTCTGCACTAAAATAGAAGGATCTACAACTCAAAAGGGACCCAAAACGTCAAATAGAAGCCTCCTGAGTTCGGGTAATATCTTCCCAAATCTTTCTCCTTCTTCTATTGTAAGCAAGCCCCAAGAGAGTCTCTAGGGCTTGCACTTCTCTAAAAAAGTATTTTTCTGTGTTTTTTCTTTTCATTTGCCTACACCTTGCATAGTGGATTTCCCTAGCCACCCATGCAAAATCATAAGGCTAGGACTTAGATTTAATTTTCTGTTTTAAGTTTTATTTTTTTTGCCCCACTTGTCCTTAAGACAATGTTGTGTGGCTAGGTTTACTTGCTTTCCTTTTTCAAGTTAAGTTTTTCCTTTCTTGCATTATTTTCCCTACACCTAGCAAAGAGGATTGGCTTTGCCACCGATGCTATATCGTAAGGCTAGTTTAGTTTGGTAGATAGTTGATGGTTTATACTTCTAGTTGCTCTTTCAAGTTCATGTGATATATTACAGTTTAGAAACATTTAATTCCATTTACTTTCTTACTTAAGCCCATGGAGACATAGTCTATCTACTTGTACATTTCTTTCAAGCATTCCTCATTTCTTTTCTTTCAAGCACTTGTCATTTTCATTCAAGCACTTAACTCAAGTAACCTTTAATCACTTAATTAATCCATATTAATCTCAAGGGGATAATTTTATCTAGTTTAATTAGGTCACCTTTAACTATCTCAACTTTCGCTATCAAAAAAGGAACTTGTGGAGGCAGCTTGAGGTGCTAGATCAGAGATGATTTCACAGCACTAGGTGTCCCCCTTGTTGAGCACCCTTATTTCCTGGATTTCCCTGTGGAGCTAGGGTAAATCCTTGTTTGCTTTGTTTCTTGAGCACCCAGCAGTCCTTTTGGCCAAAGCAGTGAGATTTTTGGGGAAGTCATCTAGTCTAGGATTTACAACACTCACTTAATTAACTACAACTCTAAAATCTACTCACAAGTAACCTATGGTTTAAATTCACATTTTAAGTGGTTCATGCTCTTCACTTTCAACAATTTACATTTCAATTTATCTTTTAATGTAATGTCCCCCACCTCTTTAGGAAGAGGTTCGAAAGACTTAGTGGTCTAGGTGTCCCCACTAGACCATAGTCTCACACTAAGGGGAAAAAGTCAACTAAACTAAGGTTATATTCTTAAGTTGACTTGATAAAAAGTGAAAAAGAAGCTAAAAGATAACTCAACAGAGAAATAGAAGAACTGGGGTTGGAGTTAGGGTTAACTCTAGGAGTTAAGTTAACTCAACTGGAAATTAGAAATAAAAGTATAAAGAGAAGGCTAGGGTGCACTTCTTGGGCATTCTGGATTTTGGTAATTGTATGTCATTGCTCTTGAGCATACAGTTTGAGGGTTTGTTGTTACAAACCCTTGTGAGAAACTCGGTGGCGAAATACCCACTCACCTTGTTCCAAGCTTGGTCTCAGGGATGAAATACTCCACCCACACCATTCTACACTCATCACAGATCCACATTGCGATTCAGGAAATAAGCAGGGTCGTACTGTTCAGAAATTTCCAGCAGGGACACACCATCATTTGAAGAAGAGTTCGATCCAGCCATACAGGAAAGCTTGGGGGTATTCTGGCACTTGGGTTTCTCTTGCAGGGTCCCAACTACCATTTTGGGAGTTTTCTCGATGAGTTATCACCATCATATATTCAGCTACAGATTGGGACGGCTTTGGGCAAGGAGGACGTCCTAATATTCAGTATTTCTCAGATCTAGGGAGTCCTACCTAGAATCTGGACGTGAGACTTCTCCTGTAGGTTTTCCACAACTTGATCTATCTTTTAGGAGAGTTTCAAAGAGTTTGGAGGTGTCCTTCATCCAGAACGACTTATTGAGCTATCCAGGGTTTCAGGAGGGCGCAGCTTGCATTGGGGTTTCATCCATTGACAGAGGAGGATCGAGTATTCCATCTTCAATTTCCTGGGAGGGGTTTCCTTGGCCCCGATCTACATCTTGGGAAGGTTTGGCACGATTTGAGCACCTTCTTCAGCCAGGCCGAAATATTGGTCCCCCTTAGCCAGCTGGACGTACCAGCAGAACGTACCAGCAGTCAGAGGAGGTTGAGCGTTCACCTATTATTGGCATGTTGGGTCTTCAGATTGTATTCATCCTTTGGAGACATCTTTTGTATTGAGCGAGAGAATTTTGTAGCAGCTCATATCTATTGTCTATTGGATCCATCTGAAGATTATTCCAGATTCGCTCTCTATATTGTATCTGGTTCATGCTTTCATAATAAAGGTCAGATCTATGCTTATGTTTTCTGTATCTGAGTATTCTTGTGATATTGTATGTGTTGTGTAGCTCTTGTATGAACACCATATAATAAATGGAATAAACCCCAAGGGTTTGAGGGTTTGCTGTTACAAACCCTTGTGAGCAACTCGGTGGCGAAATACCCACTCACCTTGTTCCCAGATTGGTCTCGGGGATGAAATACTCCACCCACACCATTCTACACTCATCACAGATCCACATTGCGATTCAGGAAATAAGCAGGGTCRTACTGTTCAGAAATTTCCAGCAAGGGCGCACCATCATTTGAAGAAGAGTTTGATCCAGCCATACAGGGAAGCTTGGGGGTATTCTGGCACTTGGGTTTCGCTTGCAGGGTCCCAACTACCATTTTGGGAGTTTTCTCGACGAGTTATCACCATCATATATTCAACTACAGATTGGGACGGCTTTAGGCAAGGAGGACGTCCTAATATTCAGTATTTCTTAGATCTAGGGAGTCCTACCTAGAATATGGACGTGAGACTTCTCCTGTAGGGTTTCCACAGCCCGATCTATCTTTCAGGAGATTTTTAGAGAGTTTGGAGGTGTCCTTAATCCAGAATGACTTATTGATCTATCCAGGGTTTCAGGAGGGCCCAACTTGCATTGGGGTTTCAACCATTGACAGAGGAGGATCGAGTATTCAAGCTTCAGTTTCCTGGGAGGGGTTTCCTTGGCCCCGTTCTACATCTTGGGAAGGTTTGGCACGATTTGAGCACCTCCTTCAGCCAGGCCGAAATATTGGTCCCCCTTAGCTAGCAGGATGTACCAGCAGTCAGAGGAGGTTGAGCGTTCACCTATTATTGGCACGTTGGGTCTTCAGATTGTATTCATCCTTTGGAGGCATCTTTTGTATTGAGCGGGAACATTTTGTAGCAGCTCATATCTATTGTCTATTGGAGCCATCTGAATATTATTCCACATTCGCTCTCTATATTTTATCTGGTTCATGCTTTCATAATAAAGGTCGGATCTATTCTTGTGTTTTCTCTATCTGAGTATTCTTGTGATATTGTATGTGTTGTGTAGATCTTGTATGAACACCATATAATCACTGGAATAAACCCTAAGGCCGAAACATCATTAGCAACCTGCACAACAGATAATCAACAACAGACAGTGGTAGTTAGTGGTTTCAAGCAAAACATTGGCTTGGAATCATTACAGTGGTATCAGAGCTCTGATCCTCTCAATCTATGAGGATTGGCGCATGCATCGGTACAGTGGCATATACATGGGTAGAAGGAAGAAACAGGCAAGTGAAACAAAGGCCGAAATGGAGGGGTCAGGTGAGGAAGAACCCTAGGGATTGGCTTACTTGGCAAAGGAGTTCGAAAAATCCATAAACCAAACCGAAAGTAAACTGCTCATTCACCTACAGAAGAACTATGACATCACCTACAGAGGACAAGCCGAAATCAGAGAGACCTTGAAAAAGGTAGATGGTAACCTAAGGAAGGTGGACAAGAAACAAACTAGGATAGCCGATCTATTATTGCAAATGACTCATAAGAGGAAGGGGCCAGAGATTTATGGGAACAGAGAGACTAGTGGTTCACAGGGGGGAAATAGGTACAACCTAGAGAAGGCTCCTAGGTATAATCCTGAGTCGATTTCCTATCATCAGTCAGAAGGGAGCCATGGAGGGGCACCCCACATGGGCAGATGGGTAGTAGAGATACTCCTAGACCATACTTACCAACGTTAACAGATGGATGGTCACAACAAGAATAGGTGGATGATTTTCTTGAGCAGATGGTTCAGTGTACCAGGGAGTACCACGAACTAGATTTGGGGATTCAGAGACAGATGACCCTAGACCAAAATTGCCAGCTTAAGTTCAGAAATAAACCTAAACCAAATCACAGGAGAAATCACGAGTTGGAACGAAGGATGGGGAAGATAGAAATTCCATACTTTGATGGTACGGCCAAGATGACAGCCCAGGCGTGGGTACAGAAGTTGGATACTTATCTACAGCTCAATCCCATGAGGGAGTTGGACACCATCAAGTTTTCCACCATGCACTTGGATGGAAAAGCTCACGATTGGTGGTACCATGGATTGATCACCCTAGGCCACAATCAGATCATGGCATACACAGACTTCCCTAGGAGGCTTATTTAATGTTTCGATCAAGGGGATCTGGAGTTTCCTTTCAGGGAGCTCACACAGCTCAGACAAACATGTACACCAGAGGTATATACTGAAGAATTTCAGATATTATCGGTTATGGTGCAAGACGTCTCACACTTCAGGCTTATGATGTTGTTTACTGAAGGGTTGATGGAACCCTTGAGAGGTTGGGTAAAGGATTTCAATCCCACCAACCTACATGATGCTATTTTGAGGACAAGGGACCTAGGGCCAGCTTCCAAACCAAAACTTACCTCCAAAACACCTCCTAACATCAAAGGAAGAGATCAGAGACCTCCTATGAACCTGGGAGGACGTGACCCAAGGGCGTTTGACAGGGGTCGTGGAAAAATGGATGACAACACCAGGAGGGAACTAAGGAGGAATAAACTTTTCTTCACATGCAAAGAACCATGGAACCCATCACACAAGTGCATGGGACGTGGCTAGGTACACTACATAGAGGTCACTTCGGACAATGGGGAGGAGAAAGACTACAGTCAAATACATAATATAGAGGCTGAAACTACAGAGGCAGCGTAAGAGGAGGTTCCAAAACAAGATAGTACAGCTGAGGAAAAGGCCACCTTGGCATCTATCAGCAGGGTGCCCAAATTCAACACCTTCAGGATGAGAGGGGTCTTGAAGGGGCAGAGAGTGTCTATATTGATCGATGGGGGAGCTTCTCACAACTTCATTGACACTGCATTGTTGAAGAGGAGACATATACCCATATTTGAATTTGAAGTATTCAAGGTAGAAGTAGCAGGTGGCAGTACTATGCCCTGTGACAGATACATTCCAAGTTTGAAGCTCACCTTGGGAAGGCATGAGTTAGTGCAGGATGTCTATGTGATGGAACTTCCAGATACTAACATCATCCTAGGATTACAGTAGCTCAACACATTAGGGCCTATCACCACAAATTACAAGACCATGGAGATGTCCTTTGTAGAGAAAGGAGGACGAAAGGTCGTGCTAAGAGGCATGACAGGTAACTCTGCCAGGGTGGTTACGGCCAAAAGGATGGAAGCCATCTTCAGGAGGGAGGAAATTGTGTATGCAGTAGAATGTAGGATTTTGGCACATGTGGATGAGAAAGGTAAAGTGCACTACACCCCAGAGATCAAAGAGATCCTTGACAAGAACCATAAGGTGTTTGGACCGATTCCTCCAGGTGTCCCACCAGACCGAGGATTTGAGCACATCATTGAATTAGAAGCAGGGGCTAAACCAGTTATCACCACACCCTATAGACATCCAAATAAGTATAAATACGAGATAGAGAAGGCCATCAGGGAACTTCTAGACATGAGACACATTAGGCCAAGCTCTATCCCTTTTGCTTCTTTAGTAGTCTTGGTCAAGAAGAAGGATGGGACGATGAGGATGTGCATTGACTTCCAAGCATTGAACAAAAAGATGATCAAAAATAGGTATCCTATACCCAGGATTGATGAGTTTCTTGATGAGCTGCATGGAGATGTTTACTTCACAAAAATTTACCTTTGTTCTGGCTACCATCAAATCAAGATGAGGGAGGAGGGTATATTGAAAACAACTTTCAGGTGTCACTATGTCCATTATGAGTTATTGGTAATGCCCTTTGGGCTAACCAATTCCCTAGTCACGTTTCAGTCTTGCATGAACCATGTGTTCAACAAACAACTGAGGAAATATTTGGTAGTATTCTTTGATGACTTGCTCATTTACAACAAGACATGGGAAGAACACCTCTGACATGTGGACCAAATCCTGTCGATCATGGAGGAACAATCATTATATGCTAAGGAATCCAAGTGTGAGTTTGGAATGTCATAGGTTCTTTACTTGGGACACATCATAAGAGCCAAAGGGGTACAGGTACACCGGGAAAAAATAACATCTATTAGGGAGTGGCCTACTCCTAAGACACTCACAGAGTTAAGGGGATTCCTAGGCATATGCACATACTACATAAAATTTGTCAAAGGGTTTTATCAATTATGTTCACCATTGATCGATCTGACCAAAAAGGGGGCCTTCAAATGGAGTGAAGAGGCTCAAGCCACAATGGAAAAAATGAAAGAGGTAATGAGTACCTGCCCCATACTAGCCCTTCCAGATTTCGAACTACCTTTCACCTTGGAGTGTGATGCCTCAGGGGAAGGTATAGGGGTTGTGTTGATGCATAATAGCCACCCTCTGGCCTACGAAATCCGAAAAATCGAGGGCCCCAAGATGCTTTACAACATTTATGACAAAGAAATGCTCGCTATCATGCATGCACTAGCCAAATTTCAGCAATATTTGGTAGGTGCAAGGTTTGTGGTTAAATCAGATCATAACAGTCTTAAATACATGTTGGAGCAGAAGGATCTGAATGAAAGACAACAAAAATGGGTAAGAAAAATACAGGCCTACGACTTTGACATTGAATTTGTCAAGGGAAAGAACAATGCAGTAGCAGATGCTTTATCTAGGAGGTTATCCATTTTTGCCATGTCAGGTATGTCAGTTGACTGGAAGGATCACTTGATGGTAGAATATGAAAAGGATCAGTTCTCTTTTCATCTATTGGATGGACAGATATAGGATGATAACTTCAGAGTCATGAAGGACCTCATTTATTACAAAGGCCGAATTTTCTTGGTTCCTGGATCGGCTTTCAAATCTAAGATATTACATGAATGTCATAACTCACCAATGGCAGGACACCAGGGAATTGGTAAGACATATAGATAGGTGAGAGAGAGGTTCTCATGGGAGGGCCTCAAAGAAGAATTGATTAGGCATGTCAAAGAATGCACTGCATGCCAACAAAACAAGGATGAGCACACACACCCTGTAGGACTGCTGCAACCCTTGCCCATTCCAGAGCACAAGTGGGAGAGCATATCCATGGATTTCATCACCGGCTTGCCCAAAGCACAGGGGAAGGACTGCATTTTCGTAGTAGTGGACAGGTTGACGAATTTTGCACACTTATTTTCCATAGCCACAGACTTCAGCGCAACACAGGTGGCCGAACTATTTTTCAGAGAGATATTCAGATTACACGGCCTACCAAAGACCATTATCAGTGACAGGGATAGCAGGTTCATGGGTACGTTTTGGAAAGAGTTATTCAAATTGGTTGGCATGACATTGACTCCTAGCACCAGTTATCGTCCTCAAACGGATGACCAGACCGAAACAGTCAACAAATGGGTGGAAGGCTACCTCAGAAATTATGTAGTCGGGCAACAGAAGGCCTGGGTCAGATGGTTTCACTTGGGGGAATACTGCTACAACACCACCCATCATGTATCCATAGGCATGACACCATTCAAAGCTTTATACAGCTATGACCCAATCTCTTTTGTGGAGATTGCCTTTGGGGACAGTAGGGCACCAATGGTGCAGGATTGGGTACAACAGAGTCAAGACATCCTCCGAGAGTTGAAGGATCATTTGCAGAGAGCACAGAACCAACAGAAGGTCCAAGCAGACAAGCACAGAGTGGAGCATACTTTTGAGGTTGGGGACTTAGTCTATTTACGACTCCAACCCTACCAGCAGGCTTCTATTAAAAGAAGCGAAGAAGAAAAGCTACAGCCGTGCTTCTTTGGGCCCTATAGGATCAACAGAAGGATAGGGGTCGTAGCTTATGAGCTAGAACTTCCACAGGGTATTCGAATACACAAAGTCTTCCATGTATCCTGCCTAAATAAAGCCATTGGCCAACAAATCATTCCCATTGAGGTACTTCCTCCCATGGATGAAGAAGGGCAGCTTGTGTTAATTCCGGCAGAGATACTGGAGGTTCGAGAGAAAAAGCTCCGAAAGAGAATCATTAAGGAGTACTTGATCATATGGAAAGACTTACCCATTGAGGATGCCATGTGGCAGAATGAATATTTAGTGCAGGAAATAGGTTTGGAATTGCTTGAGGACAAGAAATTTAAAGAAGGGGAGACTGTAATGTCCCCCACCTCTTGAGGAAGAGGTTCGGAAAACTTAGTGGTCTAGGTGTCCCCACTAGACCATAGACCATTTCCAAACCTAAATTTGGCAACTTGTATAACGACTTTGAGAATTTGTTTGGTTAGAGGGGTTTGATGCACATGTTCAGGTGCTTTGATTATTAGATGTGAATTTACGTGCTATGATACTTGGGACTCATGGACCCCTGGAGGGCATACTTTTTTTCTTTGCAGGACTTTGCCCGGTGGACAGGTATTCATGAGGAGATGATCAATTCAGACCTTCATGAGGGCCTAAAGCCCTGAATGGGTGCAGAGACCCCATGCTTGGGGCAAGACAATGATGAGTGTTATCGCACAGTTTGTACTTGGAAGTAAATGGAAGGTAAAAGAAGGCAAACTGACGTAACTGGAGACTATCATATCATTGTCACCTCAATAGGATATCTCTTTCTATTTAGGGTGGTAGGCCCAGGGGAGATGTCCCCGGTGACTTGGAGTTTTGAGAAGGCAAAGGGTAGAGGCTAAGGTATAGGTTTCCCTCTCACAAGTCACCACCGATCAAAAAGTTCGGTTAAACAACCAATAAAATATAATAATAACCAGAGATGTACCTGCCCGGAACACAATGACATGAAAACTATATGTGCAAGGTCACTTGCTAGTTAGTACTTCATATAATCAAAGACTTTATCGATATAAGTAATTGACTAATATATTGATGAAGTAAGAAAAGATGTATAAATAGAAATAATCACAATACGATACTTCAACAATAAATGATTAAAAATGAGCAAGACTAACTAATTATCAATATCATAACACCAACATTCATCAGAAGCAGGTATGCATTAATCCTTTCAATTTATTTTTAGAAGCATTAAGTGCTGCAAGGTATGACTATTACTTGAAATAATAATAGCAGCAGTAGGGTTAGCAAGTAAATATAAACTAGGGTTAGAAAGGTGTTATTAATTGCTCAAAGATTTGGATGTTTGTAGATTGTGATCAAAACGCTCAAGCAAGAGGTCTT
>ML798620.1:24733-42845 GCA_009831015.1 Picea engelmannii | reverse complement strand
ATTTTTGGAGTAAATGTTCAAGGTCAAATTTTTTGACCTAAAGTAATTAAAGGTCAAATTTTGTATAAATAAACAATAAGTGACATTTAATTTCATCATAACTCTCATTGTGAGAGAAGAGGACTGAAATTTGCACCCTTCTTGGAAGGACTTTGGCTGAAATTGTAAGGCGCATCTCTCTTAGAGGCTATTTTTGCAACTTGGATCAAAATTGGTGAAGTTTCTTGGAAATCTAGTATTATTTTGCATCATTATTCTTGGTGAAAGTAAGTAAATTAGGCTCTTGGGAGGACTTTGGCTGAAATTGTGAGGCGCATCTCTCTTAGAGGCTATTTTTGCAACTTGGATCAAAATTAGTGAAGTTTCTTGGAAATCTAGTGTTATTTTGCATGATTATTCTTGGTGAAAGTAAGTAAATTCTTCTCTTGTCATTTATTTGAATGGTTATGGTATGGTTTACTTGCTCATGGTAAAGATTATGAAATTGCATGCTAAATGAACTCTAGAAACAAAGGACTTAAGGTACAACTTCTATGTTTTCTATTTGCTAATATTTACTTGATTGATCTAATAATTGTCAAACCTCCAAGGCCCTAAAGTGATGTCACTTTGGAGGTATTGACTAATTGTGAGTGCATATAAATTTAATCTTCAAAAAAGTCTAAGAAGAAGGAGATGTTAGGGCCTAGAAGAGCCTACACCCTAGCTAGCTCCCTTCGTAAGGTTTGGATTCTAGGAGGACTTAAGGTGCTACTCCTCCTAGGCCTCTTTTCCTTCTTATATTAGCAATATCATCTTGTTATCAGCCTCAAACAAGGAAGCCGCCACCTTTGAATCCATCCCCCTCTTGAAGGAACTAGTCTTCAACCTCCATCTCCTTGAGAAACCAATCAACACTTAAACTTTAAGGCTTTCAACTCTTACCATTCACTAACTATTACTAACCCTAACCTAATTTAGCAAACTAACCATAATCTGTTGTTGTTATAACTATTGTTACTATTGGAGCGCCTTTATGTTATTTAAAAAAAAAGGTTGGAGCCGCCTTCTTTTAAATAAGTGAGATGTTATACTTAAGCCCAAAAAGTTAGTTTCAGGATTTCATTTATTCTGCGATGCTACCCACTGAATCCTTAGTATCTTGACACGTGAAATGGCGACAACGATTTTAAAGTTTACCCAGGTTAGTGTCAACAGTAAATCACTTTAAACCTTAGTTAAGCACTATCGTGATATCGCGACTTGACGATTACTCTCCCAAAAATCAGAACCTTCGTAGCTCCGAGTCGCGAAGTCGCGATATTCATTAATTGAGCATGGGTTAATTAAGATCTTTAGTTAGATCACGAGTAATCAACTAAATCACATCATCGTGATTTCGGGTTTTGGGGGCTCAAAGGCTAGGAGTGAAATCTTCCAATACAATGAACGCCAAAAAAAGGGGATTAAAGACTAAAACGCACTTAATTAAAGGAACTAAACTAGATTAATCAACGCTTTAAACAACTTTTAACACACACCTTCTACGGAGTAAGTTTTAAATGTTTTTGTGTTTTTTCGTGTCACGAATCTTCAAGCATTTATAACATTTATTTGAATTGCAGTGAGGTGACAGATAGTAGGATCTCGTTTTTACTTCTAAAATCTTTCCATTAAGCGATTTCACCGTTATGTTGGCAAGGACACCGAGGGTTTAAATGACCAAGATAGAGATTTTTTCCTTCATTATTTCAGTTTGCATTTCTATTTGCGCGCAAAGCCATTTTACCAGGATAACCATTGTTTGTGATTTTCAATTTTTTCAACAGGTGGTCCAGTTGCAGGTTTCTCTATCATGGCTCCACGAAAAACGCCCAAGTCAGCTGCCAAGAGTTCAGGTCGGGGTTCAGACATTGTTTCCAATACCTCACCCTAAAGTATTAATTTTGTCAAGACATGGTCATACGTTTCCAACATTCTGCAATCTGAGTCGGTAAATTGTTCGGATGATTCTAGCGACAACGACAAGGATGACTTATCAACCAAATACAAAATCGTCGCTCAAGCAGAGATGCACAAAATAGCGGTGAGGCCCCGGCTTCTTCCCTATTGTGATATGATCAGGTGGGCGTTGGACCATGTGGACATCCCGACCAGGATGATTATCAGCAAACAAAAGGTGATGATTGGGACTTTCAGGCCAAAACATTTGCGGGCAATGTATAAATTGTCACCCACACCGAACCTTACTCACAATGAAAAATTTCTAGAAGGTTTCAAGAAGGAGTGCGAGCAATATGCAAAAATTTTATTCGATCTGATCAAAGATTGGGTCTCACACCCCGCAAAATTCAGGGTTAATACTAACGGGATCTATCCAATCTCTTTCTTGGAGCCACAATTCAAGTACATAGTGACGATGACTTGCAGGTTGTATGGGAAGGAAGACACTATCCATTTTTTCCTCCCATGGTTGTTGCTCATTCATACAGTCGTTGAGGGTTTCTCCTTCGACTGGGCCAAAATGTTGTCTGACAGTCTAACCAATCGAATTACCAAATATCGAGCACAGAGGGAAAGTAAGAAAGTAGCTTCGTTCTTTATTTCTTCTTACATCATGGATGCCATCTGCTTCATGACACCCTTCCCACTAATGAACTAGAGCTGGGCTCCATCAAATACAGAGCCTATTCATGTCTACCACTCGAAGCTTTGGGAGGATAAAGCCAAAGAATACATCTACGAGATCTTCAACTGGGTAATGGTACCATTGCATGTCGCCATCTTTGGCCAGCCACCTCCCAAGATTTTAGATATCGTCACGACCAACCTAAGTAGTGTGGCAGATTGGTATCTAGAGGAGAAATTTTTGTATATCAGGGTTTTCGGCACCTCTGTTCCTCCATATGCTCTACCTCTATTCTTGCCAGATAAGCTATTGTGTCGTGAGATCACCAGACAAACTGTGCTCGGTGGAATAAGCAAAGAGCTTAACGGAGTATCAAAAAAGGTATGGCTTCCCTTCCCCATTCATAATGGTGCATATTCCTTGTTATATTTTGGCCACACCAAAGCCGAGGCTACGACTTTAGAGGAAATGAAGCTGGTGGATATTGAGTTTAAGAAGCAAGACCCCTAGTAAGGTTTTGAGCAATCACCTGGCGAGTTGTGGCCTGAAGAGATATGAACACGAGGATTCCCCTCATGATGAAATATTCTGGGGCATGAGGTCCTTCTCTGAAGTCCTAAGTCAGATTCAAGCCCTGCCACCCAGAGATATGGCCAATTTTTTGAAATTCCAGGAGCACCGACGGAGTTGTCTCCCCCAGATTTTACAGGGTGAAGCCCCAAAGATTCCAGTTACACTGCAGACGAAAGCCAAAGGTGCAAAGTACTTGAGTCCTAACAGGGAGAAGAACCAAGGGAAAATAGGGGAGGTTGGAACTTCAGAGCAAGGAGCCGAAGTCCCCTACAAATAGGAAGGAAACCCCGAAAAGGGTACGCCAGGCAAGCAGGTCCAAGTTCAAGCAGAGATACCCTCGCAAGGATCGAGCGAATCACTATTGCTCATGTCAAACAATTCGGTCGCATATGTTACCCCAAAACAACCATCCAAGGAAGTCGGTAGTCCGATTGTTATTATCACACCCTTA
Source organism: Picea engelmannii (assembly GCA_009831015.1). Lineage (NCBI taxonomy): Eukaryota > Viridiplantae > Streptophyta > Pinopsida > Pinales > Pinaceae > Picea > Picea engelmannii. Next base: position 39,213 of record ML798620.1, on the reverse strand, counting down.
CAGTTCACAAAGGGGAATCCCGATGCAGGGTGGATTTTCAATGAAGAATTGACGCCCATTTCTATAGAGGAGCTGCCTTCTAACGAATTTTTCTTTGATAAAAAAAGGAAGGCCATGGTGAGGCAAGAATTATATCAAAAAGAGGGCATAATGGCTAAAAAAATTAAAATCATGACAGATGGGAAGTCCGTGAAAGAGGAAGAATTCACAGACGAGATAGTTGGAACACTAGGGGCTTATGCTACAGCCAATCAATACTCAGTTGGGACTTTGAAGGCCCAGTTGAAATGAAAGAAACTCCTGATCAGTAAATTGGAAGCTAAATTGGCTACTGCTGAAGAAAATTCCAAGGATGAGGTGAGAAAAATCCTTGAGCAAGCCCAAATAGTCGATCTGCAGGAGATCGAGAAACTTAGATCCGACCTTGAGAAGGTGCGCCAGTCGGCGCAAATTAGCCAAACATAGGTAAGTCAGCAGGGGCAACAAATTATAGAGTTACAATCGAAGTTGGATGTTGCCGAGAATCAGGTTTTAGACATAAAAATGTTCAGATCCCAAGCTGTCGAAATCCGACAGAAGGTATTAATGGCTCAACAAGACTTGCTTGTAAAAGTAGGAACCATTCAGAACCACTTTCAGACGACAGATCAAGGGTTAGAAAGTATTTCTTTGAGGGAAAAAGAAGTCGAGGCAGGTCGGGTTGCTTTCCAAGACGTTGTTATAGCTATGGCAAAGATAGAGATTGTCGACAGCTCCAAATTATCCATCGCAGAACAAACTAGAGGGAATATCTTGCTGAAGGTCTGGGAGCAGAATATATCAGAAAGCAGGGGGAGAGCTAATGAAGTGATGAATTCTTGTGAGGAAACATTCGCCTTGATAAGTAAAAGTTTGCTAGAGCTTGATAAGGAAAGCAGTGTTGGGACGCTGGGAAAAATCAATATAGCTAAACACCTGCTGGACATCAAAGAAAACGCGGAGAAAGAGCAAGTGGAGATATCACAGATAAGACAAATTGATATGGTCCAAGTGGACAAATGGCTAGTACAGCCAAGTTTACAATTATGCTCTATCATCACGGAAGACCGACAAGTAGGGAAAAGGTTGCCACAGTTGGCGAAGAGTTGTTACACCTTTGAGGCAAGCAACCAAGTAGAGCCTTCCAGGTTGATAGCCTAGTTGGTGGAGAGGTGTGTCATTTGCATCAAGCAGGCGAAGGGGTAGGTTTCTGGTGCTAAATAATGATAGATGTCAACCCGTTCTATTTCTAGAGCCAGAAGGGCAGACAAAGGAAGGTTTCCAGAACGATCGGAATTCTAGATGTTTAGAAGTTTGTTTAAATAACTGGGAGATTTTAATAGAAAGGGTTTTTTTCCAGTAGTAGATTGTATTAGAGAAAGTTCTTTTTAGCCATGATTAATACAAAGAGAATTGAAGACTCCATATTCCGTCAAGATTGAGTTATGTGTTTTTCCTCTGTATTTCATGCTTCATGTCATTTTTTACATATACGTCTTTGATGAGTGTTTTAGCTGCAATTTAGTATAACTTCTACTATGGTGATTAGGTTCTAGGTATCTAGTTTTTTACATTTTTTCCTTTGTATCGGCTACTAGAAGGTACAAGACCTGTGAATTACTTAGATCTCTACATTATATGCTTTCATCAAGGTATTCATGTCCTTTCTTTTTCTACTACAGTGTGGGATTCCTCTAAAACTGATGCCCCACATTGTTGACAACTCTATATTTTCACACTCGGTCTCAAGATTTTAAACTCAGTTATGGAAAACAACGTTTGATTTCGTTAAACCCTTCGATTGGCTTCACTAAATTTTCCCCGTATAATCTAAAGTTGAGATAGGCACTTTAAAAACATCAACCTTCTTTTAAAAGCTCTATTCTCCCCATGACTGTACCCGTCGTAAGACAACCCAACATCGAACCTGGTCTATCAGATCAAACTAGCATCTCTTTGAATCTTTTCGATACCATACTTAAGACCTCCACCACCCGGACAGAGCTCGAATGTTCATGGGCCGCTATCGAGTGGGATATTAGCATTCAAGAATATTTGGAAGGTAGACAGAGGCAACTCCGAGATCAGCCATAGCTTCATCTCTCGAAGTTGTTTCTTCCCCTTCCTTTTCTTTCACTCATTTTAGATGCTTAGACTCTACACTTTATATCCTTAAGTGTAGACTCAGATACAAGATCTTTCTGGCGTCGTTGTCGGGGACAGAGAATCGTAGTCACTTTCCCCTAAGAAAATGACATTTCCAAGTTTCATTTTTTTATAGTGAACAAAGAGAGAACACCTTGTTAAGGCTAATCCTTCATCATTCACTTGGTGACTCCACTCTTAAGTAAGCTGGAATCCTTTCGGAAGAACACCAGACAAAACCCAGATGCCAAACAGACAGTGCCAGTTTCTGACCCTGAAAAAATACTAAGACCAAGGGGTCTTTTTAAACAAAACATGGTTGCATATCAACCCAAGTCAAGTCATTCTAAAGATAATACCTCTTTCGAACCTTCATTCTCGTGAGAAATTCCTCTCTGGAAAATATCGGAAAATGTCGTCGAAGCTGAGACCTTGAAGTTCGAGCAACTCCTAACCGAGACCTCTCCGACTACCTCTTACGTTACAAGGGGTGACACGCCTACCTCAAATCTCGTCCCTATCGATATCCCACTGACTCTCAATATAAACCCCTCTGTCACTCAAGGCCTTGAGGAAGTTGCCACGTACACGAATTCGACATCGGTGGGTTCTCCCATTTACATATCCTGCAAGTCGGAGGAGCCGATTCCACGTATACCTTCTTCTCCTTTTTCATATTTCACCTCCCCTGGTAAAAAGTTTCACGAATTTCCCCCTTTCCACTCCGGGGAAGACAGAGAGTTGCTATACATCTTCGCCAACCCTCTTTATAACACACTGATTTCCTCTCCTAGGTTATCCATGGTTGCCGCCGGAGGAGGAGTAGGGGGAATAGGAGGTCAAGGCCAACAACCACCTCCCAAGGTTTTCACCAAAGTATCTGCTAGATACACCCCCTTGGTCCTTCCAGTACCTCTCCATGATTTACCTAAAAACTATATGAAAAACTTACCCAAGTTCATAGGAGAAGGGGATCTAACTGCAGTTGAGCATATCAATTTTTTTGATCAATTCGTTGATATTCTAGGTCTCGAGCATGAGGATGTGTATTCTCGATTGTTTGTCCAAACCTTCGAGGGATAGGTAAAAACTTGGTTTCGGATCTGCCCCCTGGTTCAATCATATCCTACAATGCACTAGAAGACCTCTTTCTCAAACAATGGGGCGAAAGAAAGGACCAATTATACTATTTGATCGAGTTCGGATCTTTAAAGAAAAAGGGATCTGAAACTATTATGGAATTTATCCAAAGGTTTAACAAGTTGTATAATACGATCTCTGTTGAAGTTAAACCGTCTCAACCCGCAGCGAAAGTAACTTTCGCAGGAGCTTTTGAATCCGATTTTTCTCTACTATTAAGAGAAAGGAGAGGGGCCGACCTAACCCGAATGCAAGATGATGTTGTGGAAATTGAGTCAAACATGATGGATTCGGGTAAATTAAAAATGGAAAATCGAGACAGGAAACAGGGAAACTAGACATCTTAGAGAACAAGTCAGTCCCTCTGGATCTGGAAGATCCTCAGATGACAAAATGGATGATATGGCTAGGATAATAAAATAACTATCAAACAAAATCTAGAGAATGGAGCTAGAACAATCCAAAGATGATCAATTCGTTAAGAGAGAATTCAGGAGAAATCCCAGTCCTCAGTTCCAACCAAGACAAATTAAAAATGAAGACCAAAAGATCCAAGCACTTCTAAAAAATGAAACTTTTATTGGGGGAAATGATATGCAAGAGTTCGAAGACTTGGAAGAAGACGTAAACAACTTAGGCGACGACTTTGTACAACCTCACTTGACGAAAGAAGATTATGAGAAGTCTCTGAACACTGAACAATCATCAGTTGAAAACAATAACCTAAACGGCGTTGATGATTTCTCTTATCAAGGAATGGTCGAGCTCCAACACAAATACAATCTGAGGCCCAGAAACAAACCTGTGTCAACTGCGCAACCCAAGAAAATTTTGCCTAGGGGTGAAATATACGAGCCCGTCCAAAAAGAGACCGAGATGCGGAGTAACATAGGGGTAGATTCGCAGAATACCAATGCAAAAGGGACCGAAACCCAAGCGAGAAGAACTAAGGCAACTGAAACGCGGACACCCGAAACCAGAAACGCTGAAAATAAAACAATGCTACTAAATAAAATGTATAGGAAGGAGTGTGATGTTTCAGCCAAGGAAACGGATAAAACTGCGGGAGTTTTCTGCCTAGAAAGTGAGATAAAAAAGATCAAGATACCAATACCTTTGGTCGAGTTGGCAAAGAATCCTGTGTACCGAAAACAAATAACCAAGATGATAATTTTTTCGGATCTAGATATTTAGTCCGACATAATAAATCTGGAAGATGACAAGCCTAATATCACTTTTGGTCCACATTTTGAAGGTGCCAGAGATACCGTCACCCCTTTCTATATTACCCTGAAAGTGAACGATCGGTTGTTGCATAATTGCATGCTAGACTCTGGGGCCTCTCATAACGTAATGCCCAAATCCATTATGGATAGACTAGGCCTCGAGGTCACTAGACCCTATGGAGATCTTTACTCGTTTGATTCAAGGAGAGTTAAGTGCATGGGCATGATCAAATATTTAGTAGTCACCCTCGCCCAAATTCCGGTGAAAAATGTCCTAATAGACGTAGTTGTCGTCGATATACCCCCGAAGTATGGTTTACTATTATCTAGATCTTGGGGAGCCAAGCTCGGGGGATCCCTTCAGCTGGATATGACCTACGCCACAATCCCTGTTTTTGGTGGATAGTTCACATGGTTATACAGGGAAACACGGTTGGCATATACAGTAAGTGATTCACAGAATCCTAACAATTACCTTGTTTACATCACCGATCAAGACCCTAGAAATTGTATTATGTCCTTAGATAATACTTAATATAAATGTACAGAAGAAAGTGACATCGATGAAATCAAAATCGAAAAAACAGCTAAAAATGTGTACAACACTGGAATTTGGAAAATGTTCTTTGATGGTGCTTCGTCGTGCGAAGGGGCAGGTGCGGGAGTGATTTTCGTAGCACCTAAAAATGAATTTTTCATTCCCTTCTCTTATAAGCTACAGTGGGACATAGACTGCACAAACAATGTTTGCAAATATGAAGCTCTAGTCCTGGGTTTGGAAGCTGCCAAGAAGCTGAACATAAGGAACTTAGAGGTCTATGGAGATGCTAAAATGATTGTGAAGCAGGTAAATCGACAGTACCAGGCCAAGCACCCAAGACTGAGGTCCTATAGAAATTGCACCTGGGATCTAATAAAAAAATTATTTTCATCGATAAAGGTTCATTTCATCCCACGAGTCAAAAACCAGCAAGCCGATTCACTAGCCAAAGAAGCTTCGACTTTCGCACCCCCTACCACTTTCAAATTAAAATACCACATAGAGGTAAGGCATAGACCATCCATACCAAACAACATACAACACTGGCAGGTTTTCGAAGATGACGAACAGATCGGAAATTTCCTGAAAATGGTGGGTGATTTCTATGAAACCCACATTGACCAGGAAAACCAAAACAATCATACCTGGATTATGCAGGAAGGGGAGGAGCCTCAGGAGTTCTGAGAAAAAATTGCAAATCATCGCCTACTAGTGTTAAAAAGTAATCAGATCCCTAAGGGCCTGATACCTCTGGAAAGGTTGTTTGATCAAAATGACATGCCTCTGAAGTCCACCTTACAGCCCCAACCGGAGGAGGTCAAAGACTGTGACGTGGGCACCACCAAAGAGCCTAGGATAGTGAAGTTATCAAAGTACCTTCCTCCTGAGATAAAAAGCAAGTATAAGGACTTACTTGGGTGGTATAAAGATGTCTTTGCATGGTCTTACGATGAGCTCAGAACCTATGATACCTCTGTGATCGAGCACAAGATACCTTTGAAACCTGGTGTTAAACCCTTTAGATAGAAGCTCAGACAAATCAACCCCGTTTTACTGCCTGTGGTCGAAAGAGAAGTGAAAAAGTTGTTAGACGCAAAAATAATTGTACCTCTCAGGTACTCTAACTGGGTGGCAAACTTAGTCCCGGTTAGGAAGAAAAGCGGGGAGATCAGACTGTGCGTTGATTTTAGAAATCTAAACAAGTCCTCTCTCAAAGATAACTATCCTTTGCCCGAAATGGATCACGTTTTGGAAAAAGTAGTTGGGGCAAATAGGATGTCAATGATCGATGGGTTTTCTGGTTACAATCAAATCGCTCTCAACGAGCATGATAAAGAAAAAACAGCTTTCACCACCCCTTGGGGCACGTTCATGTATGACAAAATGCCTTTTGTTCTGATGAAAGCAGGTGCTAACTTCCAGTGCGCTTTGGATATCGCCTTCATTGGTGAAAGAGATAAATTCGTGGTTATCTACCTCGATGACCTGACTATCTTCTCTAAATCCAACAAAGACCATCTGTTACACCTAAAGAAAACGTTTGAAAAATGCTGAAAAATTGGTTTGTCTTTAAACCCGAAGAAGTCTCACTTCGTGATGAAAGAAGGTAAACTCTTAGGCCACATTGTGTCTCAGAACGGAATTAAAATCGACCCTAAAAGGGTAGAAGCTATAGACACCATAAATATTCCTAGAAATTCTAAAAAAATTCAATCATTTATAGGAAAAATAAACTTTTTGAGAAGATTTATCCCAAACTTTGCTGAAATCGTGAAATTGATCACAGGTATGCTAAAGAAGAATAGCGAAGTGAAATGGACGGCAGAGGCTAAAGCGTCGTTTTCACGCATCAAGAAAGTTATTAGCGAAGCGCCCGTACTGGCAAGCCTTGATTACCTAAAGGATTTCCTGATTTTCTCGTTCGCCTCCAAACACACAGTGGCGACAGTACTTCTCCAGAAGAATGAAGAAGGTTTCGAGCAACCAATAGCCTTTTTTAGTAAAAGTCTCAGAGATGCTGAACTGAGATACGATATAATAGAGAAACAAGTGTATGATATGGTTAAGGCTTTGAAGGCTTTTAGAACTTACGTGCTTCACTCTAAGGTAATCGCATACGTTCCAACCAGTTTTGTCAAGGATATATTGGTTCAGCTTGACAGTGATGAAAAAAGGGGTCGGTGGCTCGCTAAAATTCAAGAGTTCGACCTAGAGGTAAAACCGACGAAACTAGTAAAAGGACAAGGTCTGGCTAAGCTCTTGGCGGAATCAAATTTCAGAGAACTCAGAATAAATAACCTGCAAGGATACGAAGGACATGGGGACATAAACAAGCTCAACGACCAAATAGCTATCTCCAGAATCGAAGAGAAGTTTGCCTTATCATATTGGTATAAATATATAGTGTCCTACCTACTAACCCTGAAATGCCCTAGAAATCTGACTCCAGCTAAAGCTAGGACACTGAAGTTGCATGCGGTGAAGTACTGTATCTCTGAAATTCAACTGTACTGGAAGGACCCCTTAGGCTTCCTACTGGTTTGTTTGCTAGAATCAGAAACAGGGGGGGTCATAAATGAATTCCATGAAGGAGTGTGCGGAGGGCATCACGCCTTGAGGGAAACAACTTATAAAATCGTGAGGGCAGGATATTATTGGCCTAAACTTTTCTCGGATGTCAACGTCAAAGTCAGAGCCTGTAACCCTTGCCAGTTGTTTGCAGGAAAACAAAATCTCCCAGCGCTACCTCTGGTTCCTGTCAAAACCGAAGCCCCTTTTCAACAATGGGGGTTAGATTTTATAGGCGAGATCAACCCAAATTCCATTGCTCACCACAAATGGATCATCATCGCCACAGATTATTTCACCAAATGGGTGGAGGCTATTCCGACTAGGAAGGTGACCGATTCGGTGGTGATAGATTTCCTGGAAGAGAGCATACTGTTCAGATTTGGTTGTCCCTGAAAGATAGTAATGGATAATGCCTAGGCATTCAAGTCTATGGCAATGGTCAGCTTTTGCCAGAAATATAACATCGTATTGGACCATTCCACAACATATTACCCTCAAGGTAATGGGTTAGCCAAATCATCAAATAAAAGTTTAATTACCATAATTAAGAAGGTGTTGAGCGAAAACAAAAGGTCTTGGCATGTACACTTAAGGTACGCTTTGTGGGCAAATCGGATAGGTACGAAGAAATCCATTGGTATTTCCTCTTTCCAAATGGTATATGGGACTGATGCGGTATTACCTATAAATCTGTCCCTCCCTGTAATGAAGCTCTGGCAAGATGAGAAAGAAGAGCCAAACCACGTCACAAGAAGAATAAATCAACTGATTGAGGTCCAACAACCTAGGAACAAGGTGGATGCAAGGATGCAAAAATACTAGGACAACATAGAAGTGTTGTTCGATCATAAAGCCAAAAACATGGATTTCCTCCCCGACGATTTGGTTTTGAAATGGGATGCTAGGAGGGAAGATTCGGAAAATAATGGTAAATTTGATCATATCTAGTACAGAATGTTCAAAGTCTCAACTTTTGAAGGGAAGAATTCATTTATGTTAGAGAATTTGGACAGTAAAACTCTCAGTGCCCCTGTCAACGGGAGTTATTTAAAGCACTATATGCAATAAATGAGTTCCAAATATCCATTGTATATATCGATTTGTGTTTCTCTTTTTTCTTTTTTATAAACTTTTCGGTAAGTTCACTTTCATCGCGAATAAAACAGGCTGTTGATTTCCTAGAAGTAGAGACATAAATTTTGACACCCAGAATCCCATAAATCCTGAAGACCTGATATTCTTCGTGTTGTTTCATACAGGCCTATGAATTACAACCTAAACTACGAAAGGAGAAAAGGACGGTCAAGTATCCAAAAATTAACCCACCTGAAACAGGTGACAAAGAATATTTTTTCAAGAAGAAAATGAAGTGGTAAGGCAAAGGGATGAATTTCTGAAGTATCTGGGTTTTCAAACGAATATCAATTAAACGCAATAGTGGTCTCACAAGTATGATGTATTCACCTGAGTCAGGGTTGCATGATAACATCCGGTTTTTGAGGTCCATAGCCTTCTCTCTTTCCAGTTTTCACCCTTGGTCCTCTCTCCTTAAGCTCTGACACCTACCCATACCATCCACAGAGGAAAAGAGATTCTGCTTCAATTTGGGAATCTAGCAAACGTCTTCGGAAGTGAGCTGGTCTTCACAGCTCCTTGGTCCCCTGTTGAACAAGGCCATGCATAGGTCGTAGGTGGATCCTAACTCTCTTAGTTCATTTAACAGTTTTCAAATGGTTAAGTCTTGCTCAAAAGAAGACCCCTGGAAATGAATTCCCACCTATTTTCCTATGGACTAGGGTGTTGTGAAGGTTAAGAGAAAGTTGGTCCAGAGCACTCAAAGCAAGTTGACAGGCCTCTTTTGCAAATTTTACACAGATATCACCCCTGGTATAATTTATACAAATTAATTGCCCCCACTTCATTTTCCAAAAATAAAATATAAGACAGATGGTGAAAGGAAATTCATAATTGATTGCCCCCATCTAGTCCAAAGAGATGATGAAAGGAAATTCATAAAATGATTTCCCTCGTCTCAGCATTTAAATGCATAATTACCTTTTGAAGTGGTGAAAGGAAATTCAATAAAGGGAACCAGATAACTTCACCAGGGTATTGAACAGGCTCGCTGGCAGTGAAGCAATGTCTAAGATATCTGTAAGGTTGTCATACATAAATCGTACTATGCTGTGGTAATTAGCTTTCTCAAAACTGGATCTACATCTTAGGTTCATTGCAGGTCTCCCTGATTAAAATCATGGATTTTACTTCGTTTTGATGCAAGCCAAAACCTACAGGACCTGTTGAATTTCATAAGATTTGTTTGGACCATCTTGAGAAGACCCGATTTCAGTGTCGAGGAAGGGAAAGTTACCGTGGACTGCAGCTGAGCTTAGAAAGCGTTTCAATTTTTGAAATCTTTCTAGAATTAAAATTGAAACCTCAAGGTTCTCTCTGTATCCTCTTTCCCAACCAGTTTCTCAGAGGCAAACTAATGACCCCATTTACCCATACAGGCACTCGGTCTGCTGTTCTTCTTGTCCTGCTAGGAGGCAGGATCCCTAGTTGGAGCACCTTTATGTTCTTCAAAAAAAAAGGTTGGAGCCGCCTTCTTCTAAATAAGTGAGATGTTATACTTAAGCCCAAAAAGCTAGTTTCGGGATTTCGTTTATTCTGTGATGCTACCCACTGAATCCTTAGTATCCCGACACGCGAAATGGCGATAACGGTTTTAAAGTTTACCCAGGTTAGTGTCAAGAGTAAATCACTTTAAACCTTATTTAAACACTATCGTGATTTCGCGACTCGACGATTTCTCTCCCAAAAAGAAGTACCTTCATAGCTCCGAGTCGCGAAGTCGCGATATTCATTAATTGAGCATGGGTTAATTAAGAGCTTAAGTAATATCACGAGTAATCAACTAAATCGCATCATCGTGATTTCAGGTTTTGGGGGCTCAAAGGCTAGGAGTGAAATCTTTCGATACGACGAACGCCGAAAAAAGGAGATTCAAGACTAATACGCGCTTAATTAAAGGAACTAAACTAGATTATTCAACGCTTTAAATAACTTTTAACACATCGTCTACAGAGTAAGTTTTAAATGTTTTTGCGTTTTTTCGTGTCACGAATCGTCAAGCATTTATAACATTTATTTGAATTGCAGTGAGGTGACAGATAGTAGGATCTCATTTTTACTTCTAAAATCTTTCCATTAAGCGATTTGACCATTCTGTTGGCAAGGACACCGAGGGTTTAAATGACCAAGATAGAGAGTTTTTCCTTCATTATTTCAGTTTGCATTTCTATTTGCGAGCAAAGCCATTTTACCAGGATAACCGTTGTTTGTGATTTTCAATTTTTTCGACAGGTGGTCCAGTTGCAGGTTTCTCTATCATGGCTCCACAAAAAACGCCCAAGTCAGCTGCCTAGAGTTCAGGTCAGGGTTTAGACATTGTTTCTGATACCTCGCCTCGAAGTATTAATTCTGTCAAGGCATGGTCATACGTTTCCAACATTCTGCAATCCGAGTTGGTAAACTGTTCGGATGATTCTAGTGACAATGAGAAGGATGACTTATCAACCAAATACAAAATCGTCGCTCAAGCAGAGATGCACAAAATAGAGGTGAGGCCCTAGCTTCTTCCCTATTGTGATATGATCAGGTGGGCACTGGACCATGTGGACATCCTGGCCAGGACGATTATCAGCGAACAGAAGGTGACGATTGGGACTTTCAGGCCAGAACATTTGCGGGCAATGTATAAATTGTCACCCACACCGAACCTTACTAACAATACATAATTTCTAGAAGGTTTCAAGAAGAAGGAGTGTGAGCAGTATGCAAAAAAATTATCCGATCTGATCAAAGATTAGGTCTCACACCCCGCGAAATTCAGGGCTGATACTAACGAGATCTATTCAATCTCTTCCTTGGAGCCACAATTCAAGTACATATCGATGATGACTTGCAGGTTGTATGGGAAGGAAGACACTACCCATTTTTTCCTCCCATGGGTGTCGCTCATTCATACAGTCCCTAAGGGTTTCTCCTTCGACTGGACCAAACTGTTGTCTGACATTTTGACCAGTCGAATTACCGAATATCGAGCACAGAGGGAAAGTAAGAAAGAAACTTTGTTCTTTATGTCTGCTTACATCATGGATTCCATATGCTTCATGATTCCCACTAATGAACTGGAGTTGGGCTCCATCAAATACAGAGCCTATTCATGTCTACCACTCGAAGCTTTGGGAGGATAAATCCAAAGAATACATCTACGAGATCTTCAACTAGGTAATGGTGCCATTGCATGTCACCATCTTTGGACAGTCGCCTTCTAGGATTTCAGATATCGTCACGACCAACCTAAGTAGCGTGGAAGATTGGTATCTAGAGGCAGAATTTTTGTATATCAGGGTTTTCGGCACCTTTGTTCCTCCATATACTCTACCGCTATTCTTGCCAGATAAGCTATTGTGTCGCGAGATCGCCAAACAGACTGTGCTCGGCGGAATAAGAAAAGAGCTCAATGGAGTATCAAAAAGGGTATGGCCACCCTTCCCCATTCATATTGGTGTATATTCCTTGTTATATTTTGGCCACGCCAAAGCCGAGGCTACGACTTTAGAGGAAATGAAGCTGGTGGATATTGAGTTCAAGAAACATGACCCTAGTAAGGTTGTGAGAAATCACCTGGCGAGTTGTGGTTTGAAGAGATATGAACACGAGGATTCCCCTCATGATGAAATATTCCGGGGCACGAGGTCCTTCTCTGAAGTCCTAAGTCAGATTCAAGCCCTGCCACCCGGAGATATGGTCGATTTTTTGAAATTCCAGGAGCACCGACGGAGTTGTCTCCCCTATATTTTACAGGATGAAGCCCCAAAGCTTCCAGTTACACCGCAGACGGAATCCAAAGGTGCAAAAGACTTGAGTCGTAATAGGGAGAAGAACCAAGGGAAAACAGGGGAGGCTAGAACTTCAGAGAAAGAAGCCGAAGTGCCCTACAAATAGGAAGGAAACCCCGAAAAGGGTACGCCAGGCAAGCAGGTCCAAGGTCAAGTGGAGATACCCTCGCAAGGATCAGGCAACTCACTATCACTCATGTCAAATAAGTTGATCGCAAATGTTACTCCGAAACAACCATCCAAGGAAGTCGACAGTCTGATTGTTATTATCACACCCTTACAGTTCACAAAGGGGAATCCCGATGCGGGGTGGATTTTCAATGAAGAACTGATGCCCATTTCTGTAGAGGAGCTGCCTCCTAACGAATTTTTATTTGATAAAAAAAGGAAGGCGGTGGTGAGGCAAGAATTATATTAAAAAGAGGGCGTAATGGCTAAAAACATTAAAATCATGATAGATGGGAAGGCCGTGAAAGAGGAAGAATTCACAGACGAGATAGCAAGAACACTAGGGGCTTATGCTACATCCAATCAGTACTCAATTGGGACTTTAAAGGCCCAGTTGAAATGAAAGAACCTCGTGATCAGTAAATTGGAAGCTAAAGTGGCTACTGCTGAAGCAAATGCCAAGGATGAGGTGATCAAAAGCCTCGAGCAAGCCTGAATAGTCGATCTGCAGGAGATCGAGAAACTTAGATCCGACCTTGAGCAAGTGCGCCAGTCGACGCAAATTAGCCAAACAAAGGTAAGTCAGCAGGGGCAACAAATTATAGAGTTACAATCGAAGTTGGATGTTGCCAAGAATCGGGTTTTAGACATAAAAATGTTTAGATCCCAAGCTGTCGAAATCCGACAGAAGGTATTAACGACTCAACAAGACTTGCTTGTAAAAGTAGGAACCATTCAGAACCACTTTCAGATGATAGATCAAGGGTTAGAAAGTATTTCTTTGAGGGAAAAAAAAGTCAGGGCATCTCAGGTTGCTTTCCAAGACGTTGTTATAGCTACGACGAAGATAGAGATGGTCGGCAGCTCCAAATTATCCATCGCAGAACAAACTAGAGGGAATATCTTGTTGAAGGTCTGGGAGCAGAATATATCAGAAAGCAGAGGGAGAGCTAATGAAGTGATGAATTCTTATGAGGAAACGTTCGCCTTGATAAGTAAAAGTTTGCTAGACCTTGATAAGGAAAGAAGTGCTGGGATGCTGGGCAAAATCAATATAGCTAAACACCTGCTGGACATCAAAGAAAACGTGGAGAAAGAGCAAGTGGAGATATCCCAGATAAGACAGGTTGATATGGTTCAAGTGGACAAATGGCTAGTACAACCAAGTTTACAATTATGCTCTATCATCACAGAAGACCGACAAGTAGGGAAAAGGTTTCCACAGTTGGTGAAGAATTGTTACACCTTTGAGGCTAGCAACCAAGCAGAGCATTCTAGGTTGATAGCCCAATTGGTGGAGAGGTGTGTCATTTGCATCGAGCAGGCGAAGGGGTAGGTTTCTGGTGCTAAATAATGACAAATGTCAACTCGTTCTATTTCTAGAGCCGGAAGGGCGGAGAAAGGAAGGTGATGTGCCCTTATGAGGGAAGACAAAGATGAGGAGATGAAACGCTCCAATTTTCCATTTGTAACTGACAGGTTTCCAGAACGATCGAAATTCTAGATGTTCAAAAGTTTGTTTAAATAACTGGGAGATTGTAATAGAAAAGGATTTTTTGCCAGTAGTAGATTGTATTAGAGAAAGTTCTTTTTAGCCAGGATTAATACAAAGCGAATTGAAGACTCCATATTCCGTCAAGATTGAGTTATGTGTTTTTCCTCTGTATTTCATGCTTCATGTCATTTTTTACATATATGTCTTTGATGAATGTTTTAGCTGCAATTTAGTATAACTTCTACTGTGGTGATCAGGTTCTAGGTATC
>ML798619.1:345414-412069 GCA_009831015.1 Picea engelmannii | reverse complement strand
TCATCATGTTATTAAATTTATCATTGAGCAGATATAGAATAATTGTGTAAATGAAAATGGAATTATGCTAAAACAAAGTTGTTATTGTGTAAGTGTTGGAATAAATTGTTAATTGCTTAGCATCCTGTGGACGGGTGCTACATCCAACAATGCATCATATATGAATGAAACCACATCAATCCATCTTGATCATGTATCAATGATAACTCATTGATCCATATTAATCGTATCAATGACAACTCATTGATCCATCTTCATATATGCATTCTCATCAAGGAAAATACATATTACATTACATCAATCATCAATCAATGAATTATTTGGCATCAATCAATCACTTGAAATTAATCAATAAAACCATTGGCATCAATGAAAACATGATCCAACAATCTCCCTCTTTGGCATTGATGGTAATACCAATATTAATGTCAACACCAATTACCAATTATTAATGTCAACATGTAGATAAGGCATGTTCTACATCAATAGTCAATGTGATTATCTCTCCCAAATGTGACTATCTCTCCCAATCAATAATCATCAATCACATTAATGTGAGTATCTCTCCCCCTTTGACATCAATGGAAAAAGGCCATTTTCCTCTTGGGGTTTCTCCCCCTGTGTGAGTACCTTTTATCTTCCTCTAAATAATTTCTCCCCTTTTGAATAAGGCATATCACTATGATGTAGTGCTGAAAATACATCGAACATACTCCGCCTGTGACCATTGCTCCTCCTGGAATTATTCCTCTGTGCTCTTTCTTCAAATATAGGGCTCTTTTCTAGGTATGCATCTATTAAATATCTCCTCCTAGAATCATGGGAATAAGAATGACTCCCCCTATGAGTATGTCTCTCATATCTTCTCTGTGAGATGAACAATGTGCTACCATATAACGATCATTGGACCTATTCATGCATCAAACTCATGTTATACCAAGCATCATGAAGCAAAATATATGTCAACAATGAAATAAAGAATCATGATAAAAATATCAACCAAGTACATCCTGTACAAAATGTGTGCTCATCATGCACAACACCTATGTACATCAACCATGTACATCAACATCATGCAATGTGCCAAAAGATATCATCCATGGAATGTACCAATCATATGCCTCTATCAACATTCCAACATGTGCATCTACCAATATGCCAACCATGTCCATCCACCAATATGCCAATCATGTGCATCTACCAACATGTCAAACAATGTATCATATCACTCATGATATGTCTCCATCATGAACCAAGTGCCACAATAATGTATCTTAAACAAATGACAATTGTTGTGCTAATAAAGTAGTACCAATGGTGTAGTATCATCAAGCATATTCCATATACGAGTTTATCAAAACATGTACACCATCATGCACCAACACCACAAAATGATGAATTCCATATATGTATGCCAAATCCTCCATAAAAAATGTGTCAATCAACCTGCTAGTAGGTGCCTCCACCAGTGTACTAGAAACGTACCAATCATGTATCAACTATAGGTCATCAATATATATCACATAACCAAGGTGCCATAACTTCACTATTATAACCAACATTGTTCTTCAACAGAAATGCATCAATCCATACTCATGGGTTAGTGCCATGCACCCAAGATTTTATTTTACATCATCACCTTACATAATCCAATATACAATCATGAGAACCTACAAAAAACGGTGTCAGAACCTGCAACAAACCATGTCACACCCTACATCATAGATTTATACCATCACATCAAACTCCAATCCCTGTGCATAGCCCTTAGGCTTCACCACATATACACAACATGTTGCACAGAAAACTCATGTATGTACGTGACCTATACAAGGTTAGGCTATGTATGTACATGACTGATACAACTGTCACCCGTGTATGCCTCAATAGATGACACTTTTGAACTTCCCTTCAGTATTTCATTATGTTATGGTTGCTCTGTCTTCTTAACCCACTTATGTAGATGTCTTTGTTTTTCAAAACTTGAGCTCTTAGCATCCATGTTTTCAAAGATGTCTCCCTTCCTTACTTCATTCCTTCTTCCAACCATGCTATGTGAAGTCCTCATCATGGACTTTCTTCTTTTGTTCCAACACTCCTGGGATTTTTGGCCAAATCCACTACAGTTGTAGCATCTCATGGTGTTACAGTGAACAACAATTTTTCCTACTTGATCACATCTCCAACACCTTATGGTGTTATGAAATCTTCCATTATATCTTCTTTCATAAGATCTACATTCAAAAGCTTTGTGACCATATTCATTACATGAATAGCAATGCCCATGAAAAATACTTTCATACCTTTTATTTGGTGTCCCAAAAATAGCTTTTTGATGTCTTCCTTGCTTTGTTCTTTTGAAATTTTCCTTTCCTTGTGTAGATGGTTGCTTTGCAACACTGTCTTCCTTCTTTGATGGACTTACCTCATGATTATTTAGGGTGCTTGCTTTAGCATGTGTAGCTTCTTCTTTGTATCTAAGTCTTGATTTATCACATGGTGATCTTTGACTTTCCAACATCTCATCCAAGATTCTTGAGCTATTCAAGAATTTTTTTGACTTTTCTACCTTTTTTCTAAGGTCAACAACTTCAGCTTCTAACTTATGACGTGACTCTTCCTTTTCATTTATTTGATCCTTCAATAGTTCATCTACCCTTTTGGCTTCTTCAATTTGGGTCTTGAGATGGACAATAGTTTCAAACCTTTTGTTAATCTCATCATCTACCTTCATATCTTCTTTTTAATTCTTTAGTCTTGTGATCTCTTCTTCCTTTTCTTCTAATTGAGTCTTACTACTTTCTTCTAGTTATTTAAGCATTTCTTTTAAGTTCAAGATGTTCCTTTGACTTTTCTTGAGAAAAATTTTAGTGTTATCCGAAAGATAGCTATATTCTATATAATAGTGGTCAATGCTATATTCATATAGACCTCTTTCAACTTTCTCTTTAATCTCCAATAGTTTTTCCTCTACTTCTTCCATGGGATAACAATCAATTGATTTTATCCAAACTACTTCTAGATTTTCTTCTTCACTTGTAGAGACAAATTCAACATCATCACATTTTGAATTATTGCAATCAATGGTTTGTGTAGATTCTTTACCTTCATTTGAAATGTGTTCAATATATTCCATTTTTTCAACATCATCACTTTTAGAAATAATTCAACCAAGAGTTTTTGGAGATTCTTTACCTTCATGTGTCTTGATGGAGTTTTCTTCAAAGTCTTTCTTCTCCCTCTTGCTTTGATATGTCTCCTCTAGCTTTAGCCATAGATCTTAGGCGAAAGTGAATTGTTCCATGATTTATTTGATAGGGCTTGAGAGTCCACTACTAATGGTCTTGATATCCAATGCATCATTCTTCTTTCCTTCTCTTTGAGCTGCAAACTTTGAATTGTTCTTCAAGGGAACCAATCCACCAATGGTTGCCTTCCAAATAACTTATCCCATTGTCTTCAAATGTAATCTCATCTCTATTCTCCAAGTAGAACAGTTTTTATCATCAATGATTGAAACTTAATCATACATTTGTGTGTCTATGGATCTCCTTCAATCTTGTTAAGGATTGTAGTGAGGGCCCTCTCTGATACCAATTGTTGGACACACCAACTACACTGAGAGGGGAGGGTGAACAGTGTAGGGCTCTTTTTCTCAAAACTCCTTAGTTAACAATCACCATTAACTCATTACTCATTGTTGTCATTTATAACTAGTTAAATGTCAATACATATGAGCAAGATATATCAGCAATATATCATTAACAAGTCATCACCACAAGGAACACAAAGAACACAAGATGTATGTACAATTTTCTTTTTATTACAGACTACAATCTTTGGGGTTTTTCAGCAACAACTGAATAGAGTACAACTCTACAAGAGAACCAGATCTATGATTCAAGACTCAACTTGCACCCTTAGCACCAACTCAGATGAGGCAACAATCCTCAACAGATATCAATCTGTACCATAAACAAGTGCATCAACCATGCACCAACCTATGCCAAACTACCTGTAATCAACCTGTACCATAAACAAGTGCATCCAACCATGTACCAAGTATATAAAAATCATGTTTCAACTATTCATCAACAATGACTCATCAATATGTACTAGCATCATCAACTATAAACCTCATGTATGTGCCAACTCATTAACTGTTTGTCTCAACCATGACTAGTTTTGGATTAGTCATCAACCCTAACTTGAAATAATCATAACTTTGTACATGTAATGAATAAAGATTTTCAACTAATACACATTGTTCTTCAGTGTATTTAATGCAATTCCTCCAGGTGTCACTACTTGGAACCTCTCAGAAAATGAGTTATAGAAAAAATGACATACCTTGTTGAATTATGTCTTATTCTAAAGAGAGACCTTGCAATCTAAATATTAAATATCAATTCTAATGACTTGGAACATCGATTCATCTTCATCATGTATCAATGACAACTCATTGTTCCATCTTCATCATATCAATGACAACTCATTGATCCATCTTCATCTATGCATTCTCATCAAGAACAATACATATTACATTACATCAATCATCAATCAATCAATCATTTGGCATCAATCAATCACTTGACATCAATCAATGACATCAATCAATCAAACCATTGGCATCAATAACAACATGATCCAACACTTGCGAGGCGAGTTGGGAGCTAGCTTTCTTTGGCATTGTGTGTGTGGCCCTTATCATCTCAGGGGGCTAAGAAGGAAGAAGATTACTCCTAGCATTGGCTGGGAGGTACCATTGAGGTCTCATTGGTTGGCAAGTAGGACTTGGATGAAACACGAGAACGGGACAACAATAGTGGTTGACAAGCAGGACTTGGACGAAACACGAGCGTGGAACAACGACAACAGAACCTTCTCTTAAGGTACACATGTTTAACTTTCGCAAGTGTAAATATTTTAATTTATGTGGATTTACATTAGCTCGAATGCGATAAAGTTTTTTGGTTCTGTGGTGTAATATTTGGGTCTGCACTTTGTTATTTGCAGTCTAACTTTCCTAGCTTTGGTGCGAGCACCTTCAAGTATTTCCTAGACCCCATAGATTTTACCTTGCGCCTTCCTTGTTCCTTCTGACCCATTAACTCTTCCTTTTGTTTATTATCTTTGCTTGGGTTGGTTCTTTTGTCCATAACCAGGCTTGACTCCGTGCATCTCTGGGGGTACCTCAGAAATCAATCGTTTATTCCTTCCCTGTAAATCTATTGTTAGTGGATGGATAGTTTTGTCCTTATACGTGCCTCCAAATTTCGAATAAAGCGATAATTCTTGGGCGATTTATCAATAGATATAGGTGTCGTGGTTAAGTACATCTTTGTCTTATCTACTCTGTTAATTCAGTCCTTGCAATATCACTATAGATGGTTGGATATGAGAAATATTAAACCCTTGCAATTGATTCATATATTGAGACGTTTGGCTGAACCCATCTGATGCATGGGCCGTTGTGGCAATTTATTATCAGTATAAATGGGTACTGAGAATATTTGTAATAGGGCTAGTTTAAATGACTGAAATTTCTGCAATCAATTTGACCATCCCTGGGGCATCTCTATTGAAAGGTGCGTGTATGGGAAGGCACCTTCGCCCTCGCCATTCCTCCCTGCGAATTGTTTTTAAATTTTTATATTCTTCCCTTATAGAAATTTGTTGTAAACGGAGTTACACCTTGTTTCATTATTGATATGGTGCGATAATGCTTTAGAGGTATTACTCGTTGATTGAGTTCAATGGATTTTCAAGGTTATAAGAATAAAAGAATTGACTTCCATTATCACTACTTGGTTACCACTCTAAATGGTTCCTCCTTATAGAAAATATTCACCGCCAGATATCTGTATATTCCTCCTTGGGCTCGATGATTTTTCCAGAATGCCAGGCGCATAGACATCTGTTTATTCTTCCTTGACATTAGCAATCCGTCCCCTCCGTCTTAGCCTGGCTCTCCTCGGCGAACTGACAACTTCATTTGTTCTCAGAGCTACTAGCGTGCCCCTCAGCGCCATCCCTCTCTGGTTTGTGAGTGCCTTTATTTCTTAGCGGGTGTATCTAATGTTCCTCCGTGAGAACCCACCTTTTAATCTCTGTGCCTATTAATTTCAGAGCGTAAACTGGGTGGACTGTTACTGAAATTTCCCATTGATTGCGATTTCATTTTTTGGTTTCTCATTTTTTTATTGAATCCACATTCTTGCATGACGCCTTGCCTCCACTTGTCAAAATTTCAATTGTTGCAAGGACCTGAGATGGGTTGGTATATGGAATGCGGATTTAATTTCATCGTGTGTAATTTTTTTTATTTATGGAAATTTTATTTTAGAACTTTGGTTAAGTAAGTGTAGGAAGTGTTTTTTTTTTGACGTCCCTTGGTTGTTGGCTCAGCAAAATGGCCACTGCCTTCGCTGCATTTTTCCACCTTTAATTCACCTCGGACTTTTCCGGGGGTCCTCCTCCCTGGCGAATTATGTTTTCCGTTGTGAACTGAATTAAGTACTAACAACTCAATCACCCAATTGATCCCTTTTCTGTAATCACTGTTGAAATTTCTCTTCCCAAGATAGTGGAATATATCACTGGCAAAAATTCGTTGCTTTTAATAAATTTATAATTGTTGGAACATTAATTAATTAAGAATCGGTGGCATGGCAGCGTGATTAAGTTGCTTTTAACAGTTTATAATTTTTTTAGAACAGTGAATTAATTCAGAAGAGGTGGAATGGTCGCATGATATAATCGCCCTTCAATAGTTTTAA
Source organism: Picea engelmannii (assembly GCA_009831015.1). Taxonomy (NCBI): domain Eukaryota; kingdom Viridiplantae; phylum Streptophyta; class Pinopsida; order Pinales; family Pinaceae; genus Picea; species Picea engelmannii. Next base: position 405,290 of record ML798619.1, on the reverse strand, counting down.
TTGTTCTAGATCAATGAATTAATTTAATAACTGGAGGAAAGGCAGCGTGTTATAATTCACTTTTAATTGTTGTTAATTGATAGAACAGTGCACTCATTTAAGAACATGTGAATGGCAGTAGGAATATGCTTTCCTACATTGATTTTTATAATTGGTTATAAGGTCACTAAGCTGAAAAACATAGGGATGGCAGTAGATATTATAATGGCTTTTACATTAATTTTATAATTGTTTTCTTTTTATAGGGCACTAACCTGTTGAAATCGAATAGAGTGGATTGGAAGTATAGTTGATTGTCCTCGCCTAAACTGTTGTATACTATCATGATGTTAGTGTAATTCCATTATGTTTATTTTTAATGATAATTTACTATTAAAAGTTGTCCTTGTTCTTATTCATATATGTTAGAAGCGGTTGTAATTAAGATGAAGGGAGAGAAGAAATTTGCTTGAGGAAGGAACTAAGGTATTTACATTCAATTTGTCTTGTCTTAAAATTTTGAAGAGTTATAATTTAGATAGAAATTGCATTCTAAGGTTATGGTACGTGTTAATATTGAATATTAAACTGGAGAAGTGGTGGAAGGCATAGTTTCTTTTTTATTCTGAAACTATCTTTTACTGGAAGGGTATAAATGTCACTTGAAAATTGTTATATGTTTTAAATTTAGGTTGTGGTTGGTTACAATGTGCTATGACATGGTCCTTATGTTGGTAAAGTTTATTGAGATACTTCTAGGCTGGTGCGCAATTAAAAAGGGAACCACTTAAGAATGTCTCGTAAGAAAACAAGAAAACTATTTAAATGTTGCGCAATTTAAAAACGTATTGAATGTAGTTACCATGGGCTTTTCTTGGCATGATTGATATGAGGGATTTCGTTTATAGATTTCATTTAAAGTTTGACAGTTTAAGATTGAACCTTAGGCGCTCTGGTTTGTGTCATGATTGAAGGGTTAGAAGTTGTTGATGTAGCGCCTTAGTTACAAACACGCTTGTCGCATTGTGGCGTCATGATTCCTTATGATTGGATCATTGTGCGCATCAATCGATAAGTGTATAGGTTAACCTAGCATTGAGTCATGTGCTTCCCGATGTGGGTGTGGTTTTTCATTGTAATTAATGTTTGTACTTGCTGTTGTAACGTTTTAATGTGATTGGTTTCTTGCTTGCCGTAAATATTCTAGTTACTTGTTTCATTGATGTTGGTTGCGTTGGGTTGGTCTGATGATTATCCTTAGCTTAGTAGGCATGTCTTGCTTGTGTCATGCAGGATGTAGAAACCACCTTGTTCCTCAGAACAATCACGAGCCTTGAGACCTTAAATTGTCAAAATCGATGGGAACCTAGGCTTGAGCGTTGCTTATGTGTCATGGAGGTCCTAACCTTGTAGGGTAGGATGGGCGGGTAGTCATTTTTATTCTTCGTCTGATTGAATGTTGTATGTTGCTTCCCACTGCATGATGTGCTAGTATGCTAGGTCGTTATGTTTATTGTTGTGTTTTGCATGCGTTGTGTTCGTCATCGTGTTGCGATGTTTGAATGTATTGTCGTTATCACTTTCCTACACACACAAAAAAAATTTATGCAAGGCTTGTTGTCGTAACTATGGGGTTTGTTACATATGGTATCAGAGCGGCTTCGACCCATGACTTGGGATCACTATGACTTCCATTGATTAGATACTTGATTATAAAATGTCGTTAATTAAGTTGATTTGTATTCATGCAAGTAATCATGGTTAGAGGACACCACGGAGGAAGACGACTGGGTGCTAGAGGAGGAGGCACGATGACCCCAGTGGCATCCATGCCCGAGGGGTCTAACCCCCAGGGAGACAAACAAGTTGTTGAGTAGGAACAAATAACTTTGGGCGATGTGGTTGGACTGATGACGTCCTTTGAGAGGATGTCTGGGGCATTGATCATTTGTTTGGATAGAGATGAGGCTAGCGTGTCGACACCTCTTGAGGGTCAATTGTGCGCCTCGATTGGTACTGGTAGCATTCACGGCGAACTCAAGAAGGTCAAGTTTCCCGAGTTCCTCGGTGCCCTGGACAACACAGCCGCCGAGGCATGGTTTGAGAATATGGTGATGTGATTTGCACTTCACGACTATACCTCCAACTGTTGGGTATGTTTTATATTCTTTGCACGAGTAGTAGTGTCTGCGCCGGGCGTGGGGGTTCGGGGGCAGTGCCCTCGAAAAAAAAAAATTGCACCGGGACCGCATTTTCGGGACCACATTATATTTAGGTGGTTTTTCGGCACATGGTTTCTTTGCCGATATTTTTCTATTTCCGGTTAAGGAATTAGGGTTTTTTTTACTAATCTAGGTCATTGGGTTAGGGTTTTGGATGTCGCTGGCTCTTATATGTATTTTGTATTGTAAACATTGTAACATAATGAATGAATATAGAATATGTTGGTTTTCCCAGTTTGGGTTTCTAGGGGAAAAATCTTTGTGTAATGTTTGTATTTGTCATTGTATCTTTTCTGTTCTTTTATGAATATCTGTTTGCAGTAGATATTGTACAAGGTTAGAATTTACACCAACATGGAAGTCCACATGGTGTTCTTTCAACTGAAGGGGAAATCTCTTCTCTAGTGGAAGATGCTTCTATCACAATTGAACATGGTCGTCGAAGACGTGTCATAGGAATTATTCGAGGAACGGTTCCGAGAGAGGTATCTGTTTGAGGAATTCATTGAGCGTTAACTCAACGAGTTCAATTCTTTGCAACAGGGTGGTCATACAGTGCCCAAGTACGAGGCCCATTTTATGGAGCTGCTTCGGTATGCTCCACACCTGAATACCGAGAAACTTAAGGTCAACAAGTTCGTTCTCATCCTTAATGTCAGCATTCATGCAAAGTTGAGGATTTTGATGCCTCAAACCTTGCATGATGTTGTCCAGAAGGCCCTCATAGCAGAGGAGGATCTTATCAATGGGGGTCACAGAAGGACTCTAATGAGACCAGTGGGACAAGTGTAATCTGGTGCACAGCAACATCAGACACCAGCTAGACATTCACTAGGATATCGTGGCACCCAGAGAGGATCCACTTTCACTACACCTCGATGACCAACTCCTCAAAAGGGGACTCCTTACAGAGGACCATAACACCAACAACAACGTTGACGACAACAACAATAGTTTAGGCCTGTTCAATAGAACAGACCTGGGTTCCAGGCCGGTTGGTCATCAACTTCTAGTTCAGGTACTAGGAGTACTAGACCAAAAAAGGTTTTTGGACATGTGAAGAGCCACATTACCAGTGTGACTACCCAGTTGAGAGGACTAGAGCATCTGGATCAGTCGGACCCACTACTATGGGAAATTTGGGCAAGTCCCATTAGATTCATGCAGTGGCGAATAACCGGCAGGCAGAGCACCAGTCGACTGTGCTTGAGACGTCACGTACCATCGCTGACCAGACCCTTAGTATTTTGATAGATCGAGGTGCTACAGAGAGTTTTATTTTTGGGGCAGTGCTAAAAAGAATTAAGGTAAAGGAATTTGAACAGGATGAGTTTAACTTTGTAGAAATGTCTTTGGGAGCCAAACATAAGGTTGGATGGAAGGTTACGGGTTGTAGCTTTAACCTGGGAGAGTTTTTCATAAGGGCCAACTTGTACATCACAATCTTAGGGTCTTATGATGTCATGATCGATATGGAATGGTTGGAATCGCATGAGGTATTACTCAACTGTAAGACAAAATGGTTGAGATTGGTCAATGATGAGGGTCAGGGACGCATTATTGTAGGTAGGAACCAGGGAGTTTCCCTAAGGTGCATCTCTTACCTATAACTACGAAAGAGCATGCACAAGGGATGCTAGTTATATGTTATCCTTGCATTAAACAAAAAAGGTGTGGCAGAAGGATTGGAAAATCTTTCGGTAGTACGAGATTTTGTGGATGTCTTCCCAGAGGAGTTATCAGGGTTTCCACCCGAGAGGGAGTTGGAATTTACCATCGACCTAAAACTAGGAACTGAACCGATAGCAAGAACTCCTTATCGGATGACAACCCCAGAGTTAGAAGAGTTGAAAATGCAACTGAAGGAGTTCTTAGATCTAAGAATTATACGTCCAAGTGTGTCACTGTGGGGTGCGCCTGTGATTTTCATATGGAGTGTTGCATTGACTATCGTTAATTGAACAAGGAAATGATCAAGAATCAATATATTTTGCCAAGGATTGATGATCTGTTTGATCAGATGAAAGGCATGACGGTGTTTTCAAAGATCGACTTGAGATCAGAGTATCACCTGTTACATATCAAGGAGGATGAAATCCCTAAGACCGCATTTAAGAAAAGATTTGGAAATTATGAGTTTACTATTTTACCGTTTGGACTAACAAATGCCCCAGGGGTATTTATGAGCTTGATTAAAAGTGTGTTCCGTGAATGATTGGACAAGTTCGTCCAAGTATTCACTGACGATATTTTGATTTACTCTCGGATGATGGAGGAGCATGATGGGCACTTGAGCATGGTACTACATTGTCTACGAGAGAACAAATTGTTTGGGATGGTGTCGAAATACTCATTTTATGAATCGAAGATTCACTACTTAGGGAATCTCATCTCCAACGAAGGTATTGATGTGGATCCAACAAAGGTCGAGCCTATTATGGAATGTATATGCCGACGAATGTCTCAGAAGTGCGTAGATTCATGGATTTAGCGAGATACTATCAATGGCTCATCGAGCGTTTTTCGAAGATAGCAAATCCGATTACAAAATTGCAGAAGAAGAACAATAAGTATGTTTGGACCGAGAAATGCATGGATGCATTTCGGAGGCTGAAGCAGTTGTTGACTAAAACATCGATACTAAAGGTCCCTAACATGGATGAGGATTTCTTGGTATGCATGGATGCATCCAAGGAAGGATTAGGAAGAGTCTTGATGCAAGACGATTGAGTGATCACTTACATCTCAAGAAGGTTGAGAAGGAATGAGGAGAACTATGCAATGCATGATTTGTATTTGTTAGCCATTGTTTATGCCTTCAGAGTATGGAGATACTACCTTATTGAACAAAAATTAGAACTAAAAATGGACCACTGTGGTTTACACCACATCTTCATGCAAAGAGACTTGAATGCACGATAAGGACGTCGGTGGGAATTTCTGAGTACGATTTCAAGATTAATTTCATAAAAGGAACAATGAACAGAGTGGTTGATGCATTGATTTAGAGACCATGCATATTTTTGGTGATGCCTATTCAGAAGAATCTACGTGAAAGTATTATAACTTTACAATGCGACGATCACTGGTACAAGGAAGTCAAGGATTTTATCGAACAAAACACTATGATGGTACAAAAAATTGAGGGATTTACTGTGGACAATGACGGATTATTGAGATTTAAAAATTGAATTTACGTGTCTCCCAATGACGATTTGAGGAGTTTGATCCTAGATTAGGCTCATAGAGCAGTGTACATGGCTCGTCCTAGAGTCACGAAGATGAGGGAAGACCTTAAACACTTATTCTTCTAGAAAGGAATGAAAGCAGACATAGTCAACTACGTGGAAATATGTCTATAATGTCAGCAGGTGAAGGCTAAACATAGACATCTGACAGGACTACTACAACCACACGCTATTCCAAAATCGAAATGGGAGGTCATTTTGATGGATTTCATTGTTGGATTTCCACTGACGACGAGCAGACACGACTCGATTTTTGTAGTAGTTGACACTCTGACGAAGAGTGCACATTTTATTCCAGTGCATACGACATATTAGGCTCTATACATAGCTATAGTTCTCATCAACAATATTGTGAGGCTGCATGGCATGCCTAAGAGGATTATATCTGATCGAGGATTGGTGTTTACAGGACGATTTTGGACGAGTTTCCAAGAGGCCTTGGAAACCCAACTTAACTTTAGTACCGCATATCACATGGAGACAGATGGACATACCAAATGAACAAAAAAAATCTTGGAGGATATGTTGTGTATGTACATGATGGACCAACATAAGCATTTGGAGGAATTCTTGGCACTGGTAAAATTTGCATATAACAACAGTTATCAAAGCACCATTAAGATGGCGCCATTTGAGTTTCTTTATGGGAGACCATGTCAGATGCCTTTGATTTGGGATCGAATTGAGGATAGGGTCTTGGTGGGATAGTAAGTGATCCAAGAGATGGAAGAGAAAATTCAAAAAATAAGACAAAGGATCGAGTAAGTGCAGGATAGACAAAAGATTTATGTCGATGCGCATCGTGTCGAAATTAGTTATGAAGTTGGCAATTGATTCTTCTTGCGAGTGAAACCACATAAGAGTTCGATCAAGTTTGGGAAGAGTGATAAACTGTATCCTAGGTTTGTGGGACCCTTAGAAATTGTGGACAAGAAGGAGCCCATGGCCTATCAACTAGCCTTGCCTGATTCTTTGAGGTGTATGCATTTTTTCATGTATCTGTTTTGAGAAATTATGTTAGTGATCCTACACATGTGATTGACATGAGTTCCTTGCAGGTATCGACTAAGGGTTCTCTCACAGAGGATCCAATCCACATTTTGAACCATCGCATTCAACAGCTACGACGTCGAACAATAGATCAGGTCAAGGTCCAGTGGGACAAATATAGTCTGCACTCAACGACTTGGGAGGACACATACGATATGCATCAACATTTTCCATTTTTGTTTGATATCTAGACTTATACACATTATGAGATATTTATTTTGGCACTTTTATACTGTGAAACTTCAGGACAAAGTTTAAAATAAGAGGGGGTGTATGTAACATCCCACTCTTGCGTGCACTGATCAAACTTATTCTTTGAGAACACTTGTGTGCAAGTGATCTGGTTCATTATACGATTGGCTATTTTGATTATGATTATGAGATGTTGTGGATGTGATGATATGTTATTTTTCTATATTTACATTGATGGGTGTTATTGAATGGATTTCCCTGATTGTGCAGGTCTCGAAGTTAGAGGATGACGATGGCATCGATGGATATCCTTGGACTCTAGATCGAGTCAGGGAGTGTACATGTTATGGGTTGAATGTTTTTGATATTACAGATGTGACATAGGACTATATATTATGATGTTAATTGTTATCATTGACACGTTTCATTGGTGGATGCAGGATGATGGTAGCTTGCTAACTAGACTCACATTTGGATTAAAGGAGTCATGCATGACAACCAGATACATTGAGAGAGAGGTGTGGAAGTAGCCCTACCAAAGCCTACTAGCACTCTCGTTGTGTCTAAAACTATAGGTTAACGATAACCTATTTTGAGAGATCCAGGATTCCATGAGGGAAAACTCTGATAGTCTCTCATGATGATTCTAAGGGGCACACAATAAGGCAAGATCCTTATTCCTTAGAGTCCCTTTGTATCCCACAATATCACTTGATGAAGTATTGACTCCAGGGGTTTGATGTCTACGAAATTCAGTCAAGAGGTGAGTGGCACCCTTGGAGAACATAGTGCATCTTGAGGGGCATGTCGTGCAATTAAAACCAAAATCCAGGTGACTGACACCCTTGGAGCACGTCGTGCGTCCTGAAGGGAACGTCACGATTTTAAATATGGTAAGTTAATAAACATAGTGCCTAGAAAACTATGCCTCCTTAGGACCCAGTTGGCCTTAAAATGAATGATGGTATGAGTGATCTTTAATAAAAAAAAAATCCCTTAAGAACTGTCATGAAGCCCAGTGAATTTAAAACCTAGGTCTATGTAGAATATTTGAACAGAAAAAAAAAAAAAGCTAAATGGACGTGTAACAAGAAGGGAGTAAAGAAAATTCAAGCATTAATAATTAAAGTAAAAATTGCTAATTGTGAACTTAGTTAAAAAAAACAGGGGGAAACTTAAAGAAAAAGGGGAATGTCTAACTTAGTAGGGAATCTAGCCTTTGAACTTTCTATTTGTGAACTCAACTAGGCTTTAAGTAAGGCATAAGTCATTTAAGAAATGTAAGAGAATAAAGGGACACTGAGGAGTGTTTTTAGGAATTCTTTTAGGTGGGTGAGAGAAATAGGCTAATTTAATTAATTTTAAATTGTTTTTTGGTGCGACTAAGGGATCATGTGACATGTGTACTGGGGAGGTTTATCCTAATTATATTTAATAAAAATAATCTAATGATGGATTGGGAAACTAATCGCTAAGAAAACTATATAAAAAGTATGGCGGAGAAGGAGTATGGATCACGGCTGGTATGAGTAAGGTTACGCTGCCAATTTTTTTTTTTTTTGACTAAATTTATCTTGTGGGAGTTGGGATACCCAACTTGGATAACGAGTGGTAGATCGACCTTGAGAGGTGAGTTGCGAGATATCATTCTCTCATATTTTTTGCGTGGCCCCTTTGCGGATCAAGGGGCTCATGGGGAAGAAGAGTACCCCTAACACTGGCTAGGAGGTATCGGTGAGGTCTCAACGATTGGAAAGTAGGACTTGGACAAAGCACGAGCGCAGGACAATAGCAGTGGTTGGAAAGTAGAACTTGGATAGAGCGCGAGTGCGAGACAACAACAGTGAAACCTTCACCTTCTCTTAAGGTACACATGTTTAACTTTCACAAGTGTAAATATTTTAATTTATGTGCTTTTACATTAGTTGGAATGCAGTAAAGTTTTTGGGTTCTGTGGTGTAATATTTGGGTTTGCGCTTCATTATTTGTGGTCTAACTTACCCAGTTTTGGTGTGAGCACCTTCGAGTATTTCCTAAGACCCCATATATTTTACCTTGCGCCTTACTTGTTCCTTATGCCCCATTAACTCTTCCTTTTGTTTATTATCATTGCTTGGGTTGGTTCTTTTTCCATAACTAATATTGACTGCCTACTTCTCTTGGGGTAACTTCAGAAATCATTTATTCCTTCCCTGCAAATATATTGTTAGTGAATGGATAGTTTTTTCCTTATAAGTGCCTCCAAATTTCTAATAAAGCAGTCATTCTTGGGCGATTTATCAGTACATATAGGTGTCATGGTTAAGTACATCTTTGCCTTTGCTACTCTGTTAATTCAGTGCTTCCAATATATTAATCATTATAGATGGTTGGATCGTTATATATTGGTGGGTGCCTCAGAAGCTATGAGAAATATTAAACACTTGAAATTGATTCATATATTGAGACGGTTGGCTGAACCCATCTCATGCATGGTCCGTTCTAGCAATTTATTATTAGTATAGATGGGTATTGTAGGGCTAGTTTAAATGAATGCAAGTTTTTCAATCAATTTGACCATTCCTAGGGCATCGCTATTGAAAGGTGCACGTATGGGAAGGCACCTTGGCCCCATCCATTCCATCCTGTGAATTGTTTTTGAATTTTTATATTCCTCCCTTATAGAAATTTGTTGTAGACGGATTTACACCTGGTTTCATTATTGATATGGTGCAATAACTCTTTAGAGTTATTACTCGTTGATTTAGTTCAATGGATTTTCAAGGCTATAAGAATAAAATAATTGGTGTCCATTATCGCTACTTGGTTACCACTCTAAATGGTTCCTCCTTATAGAAAATCTTCATCGCCAGACATTTTTCGATTCGTCCTTGGGATCGACAATTTTTCTAGAATGTCAGGCGTGCATACATCTATTTAATACACATGTGTGCAAGAAAATACCAAATTGGAATTTAAAATAAGAAAGGAATAAATATGAGAGAATATGTGTATGCATAGAATGGTATCTAAAGTCTAACTACCACTAGTTTAACTAGAAGAAGACTCTTATTTTAACTCAACTCAATTTTATTAAGGCGTTAGTCATTAATTGGGAATATGGGGAGTAAAGAGACAACTAGGAGTGATTTAAGGAGCACATTTGGGAAATGTTAGGGAAAATGACTATTAATTTAAAAAAATATCTAATTACTTGTGCAACTTGGGGATAGGGTGACAAGTGTAAGGGGGAATAAGAGTATCCCTAGCGTTGGTTGGGAGGTACCAATGAAGTGTCTACAGTTAGAAAGAGGGAGGCCGAAAGGAATTCCAGTTGTTGAAGAACATCTCCAAGTCCAACCTCATCGGTGATGGTATTCTCATTTGCAATTGAATTGTAATGAGATTGGATTATATATATAGTTTTGTTGCATAATTGCAATTAAAATAACCCTAATATCGAATTTCTCCAGTTATTGAAAAATTTACAATGTGGAATGGAAATATTCTAGTATTACTACCTTTCATTTTTAATTATCTAAATATATGGGAGTTATATTTGTTGTATTCTTGTAATCCCTTGGATTCCATTATTTAATTTGCTGCTAAATATAATGTAACCAGATTGCATTTTCTTTCTACCATCATTTAGAACTGCGCTTAACATGCTTACCTACATGAACGAAAATTTAACATCTTTAAAAGAATTCATTGTATACATACCTGATCATTGCGATTGATTTTTTGGTAGGTATGATAGTTTTAATTAATGTGCTTCTGTGTTAAAGGGGGACATTATTTCTTGTGTTAGTCCCTTGCATATGATTTTGAAATGTTGATAACTTGGAAGGAATTTTGATTAAGAAACTAGTATCACTAACCCTTGATTTCTGAACTTGTTGTCTTTTTAAAATTTAAACTAGATTTCATTTTCATCTTCCCTTTGTACAATGAGTGTTTGGGAGAGGGGTTTTCTTGGTAGATAAATATCTTAACTGTTGGGAGAAATCACCTGCACAATCGAATAGGTAAGCTGGGTTTCTATAGAACCCAACCTTGTGACCGCCGTAAGTGTTTTTCCCACATGTGGCCATTTAGAAGCGCTGAAAATTGGCAAGGCGATCCATGACTACATAGTAGAAATGGATTCAATCAATGTAATGCATTGAGGGGAGTTCGTTGTAGCAATGTGTTTCTAGTGTGGGAAAATAGATGATGCCCAACACATATGGATTAATTACTTCAGAGAAGTGTTATCATATGGAACACAATGATATCTAGGTATGTAAAAACTGGGTATGCTAATGAAGCAATAAAACTCTTTTTCCAATTGTACATGACAATGTCTAACTTAATTTTGTAACCATTGTGAGTGTTATCCCAACAAATGCTTGCTTAGTATTTCTACAACAGGGTAAGGAAATCCATGGAGACATTTTTAGAAATGGTTTTGAATGCCACGTTGATGCTAGAAATGTGCTCCTAGACATGTAGTCTAAGTGTGGATCTGTAGATATGGCCTGCCACATGTTTGAGAAAATATTTCTCTAATAAATGAGATCTCATGGACCTCAATTATTTCAGGGTATGGAGTGAATGGATATGGAGAGGATGCTCTCGCACATTCTAGAAAATGAAAATGATATGTTTGATGCTCAACCACATTACCCTTGATGTTGTCCTATCTACACGCAACCATGAAGGTTGGGGTTTTCGAAGGGAATAAATAATTGAGTGCACGAGTGGATATTATCGGATTACAACAAGATTGGAACACTACGCCTGTGTGGTTGATCGTCTTGGTCACGCTGGGCTCTTTGATGAGGAAGATAGTTTTATCAAAGAAATGCTAGCAGAACCCAATGCCTATGTGTGGAGTAACTTGTTGGTTGTATGCACAACTCATGGAAATCTAAATCTAGGACAATATGTCGGAGAACAACTTCGTGAATTGGAGTCTGTCATTGAAGGAAATTTTATGTTTTTTTCAAGTATCTATGTTTTTGCTGGAAAGTGGGAGTGTGTAGCAAAGGTGAGAGCAATCTTGAAAGCTAGAGGATTAAACCAAAGGCTAGGATGCATTTGGATTCGATTCAATACTAAGGTTCATCGATTTTGTAGGAGACAAATCACACCCACATTCAGAGGATATATGAAATGATAGGAGAGCATGGCTAATCAGTTTGAGGAATTGGGGTATTTCCCTGATACAATAGTTGTTTTGCATGATGTGGATGAGGAAGAGAAGGAAAACATCCTTAATGAACATAGTGAGAAGATGGAAATTTCCCTTGGTGTTATAAAGGCATTCCCAGGGACACGTATCTGCATCATCAAGCACCTTCGTATGTGCAAAGAGTGTCACAATTCCACAAATTACATTTCCAGGATAGTTTTTATTAGATAATATCGGTAAATGCGGACATAAATTGATCTCCCTAGATCCACCTAGATCTAGAACAAAACAAGATAGGGAATTGCACTTTCCCTAAACTCTAATCATTGAATCTATTATCAAAGAAATTATGTGTGACATACCTTTGAGTATCTCTTCCTTATGTCTTTGTTGTCCTTGCTTCGCTCTAGTGCTCTTATGGTATTGATCCTGCAATTAAACACAAACCAACCAAAGTGAAGGAAATAATAGTATATTCAATGAAGACTTATACATGTGATCAAGGAATCATGTATTAAAATAAGAATTATTTTATGGGAAAGAAACATGCCACTGTATTATATTAAGAGAAAGTGGAAGATACAACCAAATAGCCTTGGTGTCGCTAAGTTTCCTTTCGGTAGCCTTTGCTCTTGACACACACACTTGGTCCAAGCTTGCATCAAGATGATCCACAATAACTTGATAAGATGAGATGAAGCCTTCAAGAATCTAATGTAGAGTACCTCACACAATTCACAGCCTATTCAACCTTAATGATTCCTTACTTACTCTTTCTTAATACTTTTTCTTACTTAATGCTTAACCTTTTCCATGAGAAATCCATCATTATATAGGATAAATAGATATGGTTAAAGAGATCAAGATGATCCCACCAAATCAGAGAGGCGAGTAGGATCTCAACCACACGGATGACACCTCGTATTCTAGAAGATTCCTTTAAGAAATTTCGTGAGCTTCTTCCTTTTTCTCAGTTTTAGAACATCGTCGCACCTTGTCTATATAGCAGCCTGTAGAAACCTTGCAGGATAGGTTTAGAGTAGCCTATGGAAATCAGGCATTTTCGCACTATATAATACTACTAGCCTGTGACGTCCTTCTAAAAACAAGCCTTGTAGAGAAGGAAACCAATTACTTTTCTCATGGGAAATATCCTTTTGAGAGGCTGGATACATGCTTGTAGACACATCACCAGGGTGACCAAAATAATGTGTAACAGAATTCCCCCCAAAGTATGAGGTTTGAATTTGTGACAACCAAAATAATTTGTAGAACGTGTGTGTGTGTCAGAAACAATGAGCGCACCAATCGGGAATCTGCAAACAATCAAGCATCTATGTAATATTATACCATTTCTGAGGTAGGCATTCCCATGCTTAGACTACAAATGATTTAAACCCTAAATTTAAGTCATGGCCACCAATCATACATTGTGGATCCATGTCATGAAGATTCTACATAGCCACCAGGAATACAATGTGGATCTATGCTCTAGAAAACTCAAATTTAGATGTAGCCATGAGACATACAAAGTTGATCTATGTGTCAATACAAATCATAAATATTCCATCGTAACCTGGATCAAAATGATGAGATCTAGGGTATTCAATTCCTTCATCTGTAAGTATGAATCTAGTCATGCGATTACATGTGTTGAAGTCAATCAACATGGTAGAAACCACTTGATTACTGGTCATTGATGAAAATCGTTAACAAGTGCGAGGGAAATAACCATCGATGTCAATGACTCCCAAGGTACCTCAGTACAATCCATCGAATGCAAATAAATGGCTTGAATTCGAACACTTGTTAGAATCTCTCGATCAGGGACCAATGATGTGAATCCACTGTCGAAAGCGAAGAAACCTGCCATTGAGGCATGCAATCTCTAAGGTACTAAATGATTTATAAGTATTATTCTCGGATGATGAGTTGAAGTCGACAGGAAAAGACTTGTCACAGGAGGGCCTTGATGTATCCCCCATCAGTGATGCAAAATAAGTAACATATTTAGGGTAGATCAAAGTATGAAAATGATTTGAAGCTGACATAGGGAAGGCCAACATGGTAAGAATTGATAACTGCAGATGGCTGACTCGATAGAAGGCTTGTGAAAGTTTGGACTTCTCTTGAACATATGAACGACACGACAATGGTCTTGGCAGCATTGACTCAAAGATGACCCAAGATATGAACTTGCATAAGGTCAGATGAGAGACAAATGAATTTCTCAAACCGGGTTCAATGATGAAGGGGGTGTCATGTTCAAGAGAGACTATTACTTGCAGTAAGACAAATATTGAGACACATTTCTTTCCCAAATTTTCCCCCACCATTTCTGGCGAGTACCTCTTTATTTTTACGCAATATTGAGGAGGATAAAATATGTTTTTTGATGTAATCTCATCCTTCAAATGAGTCCCTCAAAGTATATTTAATGAACCCTAAGAATGATTGGTTCGGTCCCATATGGGTCTTTCAATGTTTGTTTAACGAGTCCAAAGATAGAAAACTCAGGGTTTTTCATGTTTAGAGAGTCTGGAAAACACTTAAAGAGAACTCTCTCAATTCCTTTTTCATAAAGTAGTTTGATGAGACCGAAAAAGTAATAAACTATCACCCATCAAATGTTTTCTTCAAGTACTTTTATGAGTGTGAAAATAACAAGGTAGCTCGACAATCTTTTCTTTTTTGTGGAGCATGAAAAGAGCTTAAAGGATACTCCATTAGCTTCGCTTTTTTTGTGTTACCATGACGAGTACGAAAAGATGATAAAGGTATACTCAGTTGCATTCTCATCAACTTTCGAGCACGAGAATGAACAAATACTAGGCTCGTGGTTTTTCTGAAAACCCTTAAAAAGTACTTGTACATGTGACAGAAAGAAAAATAAATCAAGAAAAATATATGTATTTAATTGTTCAGGATCCTAGTTCTTCCATATGTGATAAAACAAAACACTCACAAGACCATTATACCTTTAGGTTTTGGAAAACATGCATAAAATAATATGAAATATTAATAGAAAAAAGTAAAAATTAAATATATATAGGTAAAATTGCTTTTTTACTATTTCATTTGCATTTTGCCAAAAACTTGCCTAAGAACCCTATTTTTACCTCAGAATTCGGTTGTCGATTGTGGGAGGTATGGGCGACCATTCAATGAACAAATTCCTTCAAAACGGTAATCTCTTTTTCCTCTTGCTTTTCAATGGATTAAATTTCATTTTTATTGGTGTAAAATTGATTTTTGAGTTGAATTTTAGGCCGGTAGGTGTGCATAGGGGCCGTCGCAGGTGACCTACGTCGGGACCTGTGGAAACCCCTCCTCATGTGTAATACTCAACCTATGGTGGTTGAAAATAAAAATTTATTCACATGCGTTTAGCCAATAAAAATTGTTCAAAGAAGCAAATGAGGATACTAATTTCCCTTTACTGTCCCAATGTAGGTTTTTGATATTTAAAATCCAGGGCATGAGGGCCCAACTGAGGTTGTTGGAGTACCTAGTCCACATGTGGGATGTGTACCAATAGGTGTTTCATGTGGGTTCCCACACATTGTACTTAGATATTGAGGATATCTATTTCTTGACGGGGTTATCTCGTCGTGGATCTCATGTGACTTTGACAGGAGGCATAGGTGGTGGTATAGCAATGAGTGAGTATCTTTGTTGATATTGTGATCTCGAGGTAGAGATACGCAAGGGAAAAGTTTCCATCAGGGGTGTCTGAGATTTACTCCTCTGGACTATTCTTTTTACCATTGCACGTATGGAGAGGAGTGCATCTCCTCACATGGCCCTCGAAAGCTACTTTCAATATGCAGTGGAGTGCATGGATCCTCATGTTTTTAACTGGAGTGACGGAGTTCTTCGTAGCATGAAGACACAACTAACAAAATGAAAGAAAGGGGACCTGAAACAATTTGGATACGGTTCTATCTTAGTGTCTTTATTCCTAGAGAGGGTCCCCCATTTATGTTTACAGGTAGAGTGGGGCATACTGGCTCCACGAGACCCAAGGATGAAGAGGTGGTGGGACCTCATGGCCCGGCCCCATCATGAAGTATAATGATGTATTTTTTGACTGGTTGAGGCATCAACTTATGAAGCTAGACGATTATGCATATGCTAGGTTGGATTTCAGATGAGACCCTGACTTGGTTCTACTTGAGAGATTTCAGTGGAGATACCTAGGTAAGAAATACATTTTGTTTTTATGATGTTTTTGTGAATTTTGAAATATAAAATGTTTTTTATGCTTTCAATACAATTACTAATCAAAAATTTTGACAATGCATATGTAGGGCCACACTGGCCTTTGGGTACATCCCCTATTTAGAGGCGAGGGGAAGCGGTTGTGGTAGAAGGATGGGATGTTGGTGATTATGAAGTGGTCGAGCAGAACCTAGAGGGATTGACAACAGATATCCTGGACATCTCCATCGATGAGATTATGAGGCGTTACTAGTGCCATATTGTGGGTGTATCTGGTTCACTTAGTCGACTACTTCGTAGGGTAGCACAGGAAGTAGTGTGCTACCGTGAGCAACATCCTTGATGTTATTTTGTATATGAAGCCAAGTGATTCTCATTTTGATATTTTTGGTCTTCGGACGAAAACACTTTTTTTTTGTAAAACACTTTTATTATTATATATATACATGAGGCTTCTACACTCTTACTTTGTTTAATGGGAATTGTGGTTGGATTTACATGTGTCTCAAATATTTGTCTAACACATAATTAGCTAATGCATTTGTTAATGTATTTAGCCATCTAAGAATATGTTGATATTCAATGTAATCGAAGTAACGTTCCAAGAGGTGAATTCATAGATATAACCGTAAAAAAGTAGGAATTCGAATAGCATAGACATTACTTAACTAGAGTACCACTAACTACAAATCAATCTGTACAACAAGGTGACGGATTCCAAGTGAAATAGCGTCGATTAACAATTCAATGACTGCACTATATTCTGCGATATTGTTAGTTGCATGACCGAGGGAGAGACCGTGTACACTAATTAACTCGTTCGTAGGTGCATAGATTTCCCAAGCAACAGATGTTAAGTCCTGAGTACTACGACTAGCGCCATCGGCGAAGCCAATGTAGGGTGGAGAAGGAACCGACATCTAGAAAACAAGCACAACGCATGGTAAGAATTTGGGGTTCGAAACCAAATAATGAAAAAGCACACAAAAGTAGCACACAATAGTATGATACAATAAAAATACAAGCACTCATGTAAAGATGGCCTAAGTATAATACTTCATTAAGTAAATCCCATTCCTAGGCTCACTCAAAGGAATTCCATCATAATCCACTAACTCATAAGCTCCCTTCTCCAACACTCGTTTGACAATATAAGGACTTCGCCACATACCCTCGAATTTTTCGGCCCCTAGTAAATCATAATCTTGTTCATAGAGGAAAACTAGATCACCTTCAGAGAAAACACGTGGCTTGGCATGCTTTTCGTATTGGGGTTTGACACACTTTTTCTGAGCTTCAATAACTAGGGTGGCATCACGATAAGTTTCATCTAATTGCATCAGGTATAATAGACGTTCCTCTTCGATAGAGGTGTTGGGAAGAAGTTCAATGACTAGCTTCAAATATATAGGGACCTTACTTAATTAAATCCAAATTTCGTACAATTAAACATATAATTCCTTTCTCATACATAAATAATTCATTCACCATCATATAAGCATAAATATTCAGTAGAAATTAAAATTTATCCACAACATGAAATAACTCAGCAATTCATAAATAAAATACCTGCTTCTGATGCTAATTCCCATCGATATGGTTGTCCTTTCCCTGTTGTCTTACCTAGACTAATGCACTGACCAACTCTACCCAAACCGACTAACCTCCCAGCCATCTAGGAGCAACCTGTCTAGCTCCCTAGCTCCAAGAAACCGAAAGGAATCCTAGCCCCCATCCCCAAAACCCCCAGCAACTCGGTGCCCCCCTGAAATGGTTCCCCAAAACTGTAGAACCCAACAACAGAACCAGAAAATCCCAACCAGAACTACAGTCTCTCCTCCTCCATAATTCTTCCTTCCCCCTCTTGTCATAATACCATCCCGTCAGACTCCTTCCCCATCATATCGTCCCCTTCACCGACTCTCCTCCCCCTCAATAATTTTCTTATCCCCTTATTTATTATCTTATCCCCCCCATTTAATGTTTCTTTCCCCCCCTCATACGTAAGTCTTTAATTAAATAAACTAAAAATTATTAACCCCTTTAATTCATTACTCAATTAATTAATGAGTCAATTAATTAATTAATTAATCATTGACAAATATGAACAAGTAATTAATAATTAATTAAAATTAATAAGAAATAATTATTGTTTAACTAAACATATTAGGACAGTCAGATTATCAAATTAATTATAATTAATCATCCTTATGCATCTATTTATCTAGGGTTGTGACATACATCCACCCTTCAGGAAACTTCGTCCCGAAGTTAAGGTATCTCATGGTACAAAGGAAAAGAAACATGGTTCACACATTCATAACAATTAACCGACACTATTACTAAGTAATCACGAAAACTCATACATACTAGTGTACATGTTCAAGAAATGCATGTGTAGCTAGTACATACAAGTCTCGTGCATGTACTAATAATCAATAACTATCACCCTTTAGTAATTTATGTATTCATCCAATCCAATCAACAAGACTAGTCTTTTATAAAAGACAATAAACCAATCAAATGTTTGAGAAATCCTTTAATTATAATTATCCGGTTCAACAATTTTTTTTAGACAACTGTGGTTTAGTTACGTAATTATGAATATTCATATATACACATTTTCTTTTTAGAAGGGAAAACATTAAATTTCACCATCAGACAAATCTCCATACTTTCTCAACTATTTCTACTCATCCTTCCTAACTTACTTCCATCTCCATTCCTATCCTTCCTCTGTTGGACTATCTTGGAGCGCCAACTATATTGACCTAACTCCAAATAGAACCCGCAAGCGGAAGTGTCACTATCTTGACCAAGCTTCCCCAGTAGGCAACTGACAGTCATCATCACATGTCTTGGGGAGCGTGAGCTAACACTGTCCTCCCATGACTTCAGGTTTCAGAGGATACACGATGGGACATGCCTCCACCCCTCCTAATCATAACTAGGGTCCACACCCTACAATGGAATATACAATGGCACCGTGTTGCTGGGATTTTTGTCATCGTTTATTCGGTTTTGGGTAGTCTCATCACCTGAAATCCTACACTGGTTCACATATCATACCAATGCATCCAAACCAATATAATCTCATATACAAATATTCATACCATAATGTTTCTCGGCTAGTAGTCATGACATCCACTTTCATCATTACTATCCCCTTGGCTATTTCATAGCCCATAACCTGCAGATTAGTCTGTAACACAACCTCATATATTTCTATGCATTATCATCATGCAATTGCATGCAATCATCATTTCAATTCGGTATCCATGTACCAACAACTTAACATCAAGTTTTCAAGTTAGAAATAGATCTCATAATATCCCATAATTCAATTTCGACACCCATTCATAAGATTATCATTTACCAAATAGATTGCATCATATCCAACATCATTCTAATAGCATTTAAACATTCATAAAATTTACATTCTCACAATATGTCGCATCATATACATCATCATCAATAACATTTAAACATTCGTAAAATTTACATTCACATAGTAGATCGCATTATATACATCATCATCAATAACATTTAAACATTCATAAAATTTACATTCCCATAGTAGATCGCATTATATTCATCATCATCAATAACATTTAAACATTCATAAAATTTGCATTCCCATAGTAGATCACATTATATCCATCATCATCAATAACATTTAAACATTCATAAAGGTTCATACATATTAAAGTTTAAGTGTATCATTTAATAGTTTCACTGTGACTAGAAAATAAAGTATATAGGCCTCAGGTAATCCTGGCTATCTAAGTCAAAAGGTGGTGTTACATACACCCCACCTTCGAGAAACATATTCTCGAGGTTCTACATGGCCTTCCATATAGAGCTTCGTAGGGTGGCATTCCGATGGAGCTATGAAAACTGTTATTGTAGGAAAACTCTACCAAAGGTACATACTTTTCCCACTGGGTTTGATTATCCATGACATACATCCTGAGCATGTCTTCCATGACTTGATTTACTCTCTTAGTTTTCCCATATGTTTCAGGATGATAAGTTTTTCTTAAGTTCAATTGAGTCCCCAATGTTGACTTCCAACTTGTTCAAAACCTAGAAGTGAATCTGGAGTCCCTATCTGAAATGATCTTCGTAGGTATCCCATGCAAATGGATAACCTCACTTACAAACACACGTGCCACTTCAGTGACATCGTAAGTGTCTCTAACCAGAATAAAATGAGCACTCTTGGTTAACTTATCAACTACCACAAGAATGGCATTGTGTCTATGAGATGTGAGCAGCAACCCCACAACAAAATCCATAGAGATGACTTCCCACTTGGACAAAGGAACATCATGTGGTTGTAGGAGGCCTGTCGGGTGATGGTGGTTGGCTTTCACTTGTTCACACTCTAGGCACTTGGTGACGAAATGGACTACATCGTGCTTAATGCCTACCCAGAAGAAGAGCTTCCTCATGTCTGCATACATCTTCTTCACACTCGAATGCACACAATAAAGTGCTCTATGGGCTTCCTTGAATATGATGCTTCAAATATCCCCACTTTCATGGATGTACATCCTTTCCCGATATCTTAATAGTCCATCTGCTTCGAGACTATATCCTTCATACTTTCGATCTAAATGATTCCCTCTCTGGAGGTTTGAAGTAACCTCTAAATACCAACTATCTCCTTGGAGTTGCGTCAACACATGTTCCCTCAAATTGACTTTTAAGGGTATCAAGGAGAAGACACATGGTCTCCTGCTCAAGGTATCTGCGACCACATTTTCCTTCCCCTTGATGTATGAAATACCAAAATCATACTCACTCATAAACTCACTCCATCACCTTTGCCTGGCATTTAGATCTCTTTGAGTGAAGAGATGTTTTAAACTTTGATGGTCCATTTTAAGCTCAAAGTTTCGCCCAACAAGATAGTGCCTCCAAAGTTTCAGAGCTAGCATTACAACTGCCAACTCTAAATCATGAGTCACATATAGCTCTTCATGTTTCTTCAACTTCCTTAACGCATAAGCTATCACTCCTCCATCCTGCATTAGCACGGCCCCCAACCCTTGCTTCGAGGCATCCGTGCAGACGGTGAAGTCCATTTCCATATCCGACACTTGTAGAATTGGTGCAGTAGTTAGTAACCTCTTAAGCTCGATGAATGCACTATCAAATTCTTTTGTCCATTCATACCTGACCCCCTTGCATTGCAAAGTTGTGATGGGTTTTGGTATTTTGGAGAATCTTTCCACAAATATCTGATAATAACCTGCTAGCCCCATGAAGCTTCTCACCTCATGGGCATTTTTCGACACTGGCCACTCCATAATGGCCTTTACCTTTTCTGGTTCCACAGAGATTCCTTCGCCGAAAATGATATGACCTAAATAGTGGATCTCTTTCAGGAAGAAGGAACACTTTGACAATTTCCCATACAATTTGTTCTCCCTAAGGCAGGACAACACTACTCGTAAGTGTTCCTCATGTTCTCTTTCATTCCTGGAATAGATGAGGATGTCATCTAGAAAGACTTGTACAAAACGGTCTAAGTACTTCTGGAATATGCCATTCATGAGGCTCATGAATACTGTTGGTGCATTGGTCAATCCAAAAGGTACTATGACAAACTCGTAATGTCCAAACCGAGTTCGAAAGGTGGTTTTTGGGATGTCGCCTTCCTTAATCCTTAACTGATGATACCCTGATTGCAAATCAATCTTTGAGAATACCACTGCTCCTTTCATCTGATCAAAGAGGTCATCTATTCGTGGCATGGGGTACCTATTTTTCACTGTAGCACAACTCAATTCCCTGTAGTCTATACATAGTCGTAAGGATCCATCCTTCTTCTTTACAAAAATTACTAGTGCACCCCAAGGTGAAGCATTGGGCCTTACTAGCCCTAAGTCCAGTAACTCTTTCAATTGCATTTGAAATTCACAAAGTTCTGGCATTGTCATCCAACAAGGGGTCTTGGAGATTGGTTCTGCACCAGGTTTTAGCTCAATAGTAAAATCAATCTCCCTCTTAGGAGGTAACCCTGGTAACTCGTTCAGAAAAAAATCCTTAAATTCCAACAATACTAGGTACTGATCCAGTGAGGGTCCCTTCCTTTCATTCACTGCTTCTACTACATAAAGTCGACACCCTTGTCTCAAGAATCGCTTAACCTTTATAGTTGATATAAAGCGTAATGACACTTTTCTCCGTACACCTTGGATCTCTATTGGCCTTCCCTCATCATCGACACAAAGCACCCTCTTTGCAAAACAATTTACCAAAGCTTGGTGAGCTGCTAACCAATCCATTCCAATGATTAGGTCATACGCCCTGAGAGCAGTGACGTATACCTTCAACCTGGTAGTACACACTCCCAGGTCTACTATACAATTATCAACACTAGGTCCTACTGCTTGTTTTCCCCCCAAAGCCATCTCGACTTGTTTAAAGTCATCATGCTCGTAGGCTGCCAACCCACTCTTTTCTAATGCAGATGGTGAAATGAAACTATCTATAGCACCAGAATCAAATAAAATCTTAACATTGATATGATTTAGCATACATGATGACTCCACCACCATGGATTGATGTTTGGCCTAGCGATTATTAACCATTGCGTAAATCTGGTGGCTTCTACTTGCTCTTCCCATCGGGGCCTTTCCTTCTCTATGCGCAAATCCTGATTGTAACTCTGGGGAGTCGTGTTAGTAATGGGGTCCTCCGCACCACCAACAGGTAACACGAGATTGAACCTACGCACTGTTATGTGACTATCTTTGAAATGAGTTCCTTCCCCTGGAACCCCTACCCCTACTAGTTGTTCCCTGAGATGGTCGTGGACCTGTCTACATCATTGGTGAAGAACGAGATGCTTCACTCGCTGCCATTGAAATCCCTACGAATACTGTCCTTGGTGTGACTTTGTTACCATATGGAGGTGGCCTTGAGCTCCCTCCCCTAAGAAATGTCCTAGGGGCCTTCTCGACGAATCCAGGATGATGCGGAAAGGTTGACCTCATACCTCCATTCAAGTTGATTTGTTCTTCCGTGTAACGCACATTTTCCACTACTTCTTTTACTGAAGATGGTTTCCACATACGCACCATAGCTCTAATCTTAGGGTTTATCCCATAGACGAAGCGTTCTCCCTGTCCTTGGTCATTATCCATATATGAAACATATTTGACCAATTCCATAAATTTGATCTCATATTCTTCTACAGTTCTGTTTCCCTGTACTAAGGCATGAAACACCCCTACCTGTTGTTCCTCATAGTAAGCTGGCAGATATTTCCTTTGGAACCTCTCCTCGAAAAGTTACCAAGACACTGTGTCTAGGGTAAGATGCAGTTGTCTTTCCAGGTTTCCACACCAGTTCAAGGCATTGTGTCTTAACTGAAAAATTTCTATCTTCACCTTTGAGTTGGACGCAGAGTCTCTTAAGGAAAAACACCTTGTCATGCCTTCCAACTACGCTTCCAGGCATTCATTGGCACGACCCCCGGCAAACTTTGGAAGTTTTATCTTCTGCAATTCTCGAGTGATGTCTTTGGGTGGAGGTCCTACCCCTAAATCCCTTGATGCTTCTGGATTACCCATTCCAGTTGGTGGGGGTTCCACTTTGGTCCCTGCTAGTTGTCGCCCCTTTAAAGTCTCATTTATGGCCTCCAACGAGTGCAGTAATAGAGCTAGTTCAGGTGATGGTGGCGGCAGCACTGGCTGTTACACATTATTTTCATCATCCCTATGACCATTAATGATGTAAACCTATATGATGCTTCAGAGGGGTCAATGGCCTGAGTTCCTGAAGAGAAAAGGGAGAAGAACTTTTCCTGAGAAAAGAAGTTGCATTTTCCCTTGTAAAAACCCTATTAAAAAGGAAGTTCACAGGTTGCTATATAGGCAGGGTGCAAGAATGCCTAATTCTCATAGGTTGCACCATAGCTAGGGTGCGAGATGTTCGCAGGTTTCTCTATAGGCAGGGTGCGAGAATGCATACACGTGGGGAAAACAAGCATTTTCTTGAATCTTCTAGAAGGAGAAACTTCTATGGTGAGGTGGCATCCTAATGGTTTGGATCTTACTCGCTTTCATGATTTAGTGGGATCATCCTAAACTCCTCACCTTATCCTCTTCAACTTATAAAAGGAGAGGATTTCTCATGGAGAAAGTTAGCTTTGGTTAGCTTTGGTCAGCTTTGGAGCTTTTGGGATTGTTAGCTTGGTTAGAGTGGCTTTGAGATTTGCTTTGTCAAGATAGATTGTGAGTAGTATCAGATCTATGCTCTCAGAATTCTTGGAGTGGAAGTGTGTGGGGAACGAAGGACAGTTGTAAGGGACCTTACAACATCAAGGCCATGGTTGTAATCTATATTTCACATTTAATATGATACAGTAATATGATTCTTTCCTATAAAGCTTGTTTTGTTTTATTGTATGATTCCTTGATCACATACATAGGTTTATATTGAGTTTATGCTATTACTATCACTTTTGTTGGTTGTGTTCTTTTGCAGGTTCATCATTGTATGAGCGTTGGAATGGAGCTAGGATGGATATGGCGAGAGGAAGAGACATTTAAATGGTATGTCACTCATCCCTCTTTAGTTAGTAAATTCAATATCTAAAACTTAAGGAACGCGTCATGTTCTGGTGTGTTTTGTTCTAGATCTAGGTGGATCTAGGGAGATCAGTTAGTGTCCACACCTACCGATTAGTCCGATAAAAAAATTGGCGACCATGGATCTTCCACAGACTCAGAGACTAGAAAACAATGAATCAAAGGATTGTTTCCTAGTTAGTTTCCTAGTTAGTCTAGTTTCCCTTTCTTTGATTGCTTGTTTTCTGGTCTCTGAGGCAACCTCATTAAAAAATGAAACAGAGGTCTTTGAGCATGGTTTTTTGATTTCAATCTCATTAAAAAATGAAACCACTTACAAGGATAGTTTTTTGCATCTCTATAGCAACCTCGTTAAAAAATGAAATAGAGGTTCTGAGCATAGTTTTTGTTTCTGTGTCAAGCTCGTTAAAAAACGAAATAGTTGTCCCCCTCTCTATTTGAGTCAAGTCCTTCGTCTAGTATTTGAAGCTTCATTTCATTCTCCTTTGTAGTTGGATGAAACGAAGTTTGGGGGGCAATACTTCCAGCCTCTGGACTTCATGCTAAAGTAGAACCGTTAGTTTCTTAAGCTGGGGGCTAAGTACCAACCTTCCATGTGTTATGCATTGGGAAGTCACAAGCATAGTTTTATATGGTTCAAGCTTGTGTAAAAATGAAACCAGGTCCAAGCATAGTTTTGTTTAGTTTTTAAGCTTGTGTAAAAATTAAAATCTATCTCAAGCATAGTTTTGTTTTGTTTTAAAGCTTGCGTAAAAATGAAAACAATCCCGAGCTTAGTCTTTGTTCTTTCTCATGCTCGTAAATCAATGAGAATGTAACCGAGTATAATTTTATCACTTTTTTGGACTCGTAAAGGTTATACGAAAAAGGAACCCCCTGGAGTTCTCTTTAAGCTCTTTTTAGACTCTCTAAACATGAAAAGATTGTCGAGCGATCTTGTTGTTTTCACGCTCGTTAAAGTATTTGAAGAAAACGTTTGCGATAGTTTATCTCTTTTTTAGTATCATGAGACTAATTTATGAAAAAGGAACCAGGAGAGTTCTCTTTAAGTGTTTTTTAGACTCTCAAAACATGAAAAACCTCTGAGTTTTCTTTCTTTGGACTCATAAAACAAACATTGAAAGGCCCATATGGGACCTGAGTTTTCTTTAAGTGTTTTTCAAACTCTCTAAACATGAAAAACCCATGAGTTTTCTTTCTTTGGACTCGTTAAATAAACATCAAAAGTCCCAAATGGGACTGAACCACTCCTTCCTAGGGTTCGTTAAACATACTCTGAAGGACTCATTCGAAGGATGATCTTACATTACAAGCATATGTTATCCTCCTCAAGCTTGTGTAAAAATAAAGAGGTACTCGCCAAAAATGGTGGGGGAAAAATTGGGAAAGAAATGTATCTAAACCTGTATTCTATGGAAGAGTCTCTTTTGAACATGACACCCTTTCACTCGCCTTGTGTCTAGGTTGGAAAATCCTATCGTCTCTTGGTCATACTCCCTTATAAGGTTACAAATCGATCTGTGATCCCTGTTGTTGAGTCAGTGTTTCCAAGACAGTTGTCGTATCATCAATATGTTCAAAGAGAAGTTCAACCCGGAAATCCTTCTATTGTGTCGGCCATTTCTGCAGTCCTAAAGCCTTCTATTGCGTCGGCCATCCCCGAGTCAGTCCTAAATCACTTGTTACTCTGATCTACATCAAATCTTGTTACTTTTTTTGTTTTATTGATGGGAGATACATTACGGCCCTCCTATGACAAGTCTTTTCCTATCGACTTCAACTCATTATCTAGGAAATAGACTTAGAAACCAATTGGTACCTTGGAACTTGCATGCCTCAATGGCAAGTTTCCTCGCTTTCGACAATGGATTTTCATTATTGACCCCTGATCGAGATATTCCATCGAGTGTTCGACTTCATCTCATTAATTCACATTCCTTGGATTGTACTAGTGTAATTTGGGAGTTATTGACATTAATGGTGATTTCCCTCGCACTTGTTAACGGTATACACTAATGACCAGTAATCAAGTGGTTTCTACCATGTTCGACTTCGACATATGTATTCACATGGTTAGATTCGTACTATAGAGTGGTGGAGATGAAGACCATGGATCTTTTCTGACAGATTCAAGTTGCGTTGGAGTATATTCAGTTTGTACTATTGCATAGATCCACATTGTATGTCTGGTGGCTATGTTCAAATTTGAGTCTTTAACACATAGATCCACAATGTATTTTTGGTGGCCATGTTCAGATTTGAGTCATATAGGCATGGATCCACAGTGTATGTTTGGTGGCCATGACCTGTCTTACTTGACATGGATCTTCGCATGTCGACATTTATGATTTGAGTCATTTGTATTCTGAGTATGGGAATGCCTACCTCAGTGATGATATATTATTGTATTGTATTTCCTTGTTTGTTGGCAGGTTTCCGACCGACTGTTCCTTGTTCCCTACACACATCGACAAAGTATTTCAGCTATCACTATGTTCTAACTTCATACTCTGGGAGGCTCTCTGTTACATATTATTTTCATCATCCCTATGACCGTTAATGATGTAAACCTATCTGTTGCCTTCAGAGGGGTCAGTGGCCTGAGTTCCTGAAGAGAGAAGGGAGAAGAACTTTTCCTGAGAAAAGAAGTTACATTTTCCCTTGTAAAAACCCTGTTAAAAAGGAAGTTCGCAAGTTGCTATATAGGCAGGGTGCGAGAATGCTTGATTCTCGCAGGTTTCACCATAGCTAGGGTGCGATATGTTCGCAGGTTGCTCTATAGGCAGGGTGTGAGAATGCCTACACGTGGGAAAAATAAGCGTTTTCTCGAATCTTCTAGAAGGAGAAACTTTTATGGTGAGGTGGCATCCTAATGGTTTGGATTTTACTCGCTTTCATGATTTAGTGGGATCATCCTAACCTCCTCACCTTATCCTCTTCAACTTATAAAAGGAGAGGAGTTCTCATGGAGAAAGTTAGCTTTGGTTAGCTTTGGTCAGCTTTGGAGCTTTTGGGATTGTTAGCTTGGTTAAAGTGGCTTTGAGATTTTATTTGTCAAGATAGATTGTGAGTAGTATCAGATCTATGCTCTCAGAATTCTTGGAGTGGAAGTGTGTGGGGAACGAAGGACAGTTGGAAGGGACCTTACGACATCAAGGCCATGGTTGTAATCTCTCTTTCACATTTAATATGATACAACAATATGATTCTTTCCTATAAAGCTTGTTGTGTTTTATTCTATGATTCCTTGATCACATACATAGGTTTATATTGAGTTTATGCTATTACTATCACTTTGGTTGGTTGTGTTCTTTTGCAGGTTCATCATTGTATGAGCATTGGAATGGAGCTAGGATGGCGATGGCGAGAGGAAGCGACATTTAAACGGTATATCACTCATCCCTCTTTAGCTAGTAAATTCAATATCTAAAACTTAAGGAAAGCGTCATGTTCTGGTGTGTTTTGTTCTAGATCTAGGTGGATCTAGGGAGATCAGTTAGTGTCTGCACCTACCAATTTGTTCGATAAAACTGGCGGTGTTGGCAGTGCCTGTGACGATGCTCCCTTTCCTCGATTCCCTCGAGTCCTAACCATCCTGTATGATTTAACCTGCATCAACCAAAGTTGTCAGAGTGAGTTCAAGGATGTTTCAATTTTGCGCTACTTAAACTAGAAACAGGGTTAGGCGTAAGTTTTTCTTTACTTGTCTGTAAACAGACGTTACTCTCTTTATAGGATTGGTTGGGTTAGGGCTAAAGCGTCTAAGCTTGATTTCTTCACCTAAAAAAACTATTGACTCCTTCGCCTGGTAGTTACGCTGGCACTATACCCCACTTGCTAATTTCTCTAACTTACCCTCCTAGCACGGATGTCGCCTCCTTCCCGCTTGTCCTAGTCTAAGTCCTTTAAACTTTTCGCTTACAACTAAATATCCTTCGATGCTTGACTCGTGGGCTCTCCTTCGCGCGTTGTACATATGCGTTGAATTATGTGTCTCGGTGGCTGCAAGTGTGAATCTTGAGGATTGTAGAGTGGCTTTCAGGCATTGGAGCTTGGCGCTTGGCTTTGACTGGTGGAATGGAATGGAAGGGCTCGGTGATTGGCTCGATGAGTTGTGTGTAAGGTCTCGTGAGCTTGACGCTTGGATAATCGGAGTTTATACTTCAGGATAACACTCTGCTACCATTAATCTATTTAAGTATATGAATTTATTTGTAAAGACTCATGTATGGCGCATTGGTGTTTGATTGTTTCTTAAGGCTTAGGCGGTTGGTGGTTGTATGATGTAGTGAGCCTGAGGCTATGCATTGAAGCTTGGTGCTTGTGCCTCAAGCGCAATACGTTGAAATTTCTTATTAAATTAATAACCCTTTTACATTATTAAATTTATTTTTAAATTAAACACCCATAGTGTGGTGTAGTGGTTGGCGCGAATGTGTAGGGCCTTTGGGCTACTTGGAGGTCATGAGGTTGACTCTCGAGGAGTCAAATAATATTTTATATTTTTTTCTACTTATACATTAATTAAGCCTAATTAACTCAATTAAGTTTATATTATTTTAATGAATTCAAATAAGTAAATATTTTAAAAAGAAAACAAATGTAAAANATATATATATATATATATATATATATATATATATATATATATATATATATATATATATATATATATATATATTAAAAAAAAGTTATTTTAAAATAATATTAATTTATGTTTTATAATTACATTGTTTTGAAAGTTATTAATATATAAATATGTACAAATATCTATATAAAATAAAAACTGTATACACGGATCTTAATTAATTTTAATAAAAAGATAAAACAAATAATAATAAAAAAAACCAACTTGAATAACCCTGGGGCATCGTGGGACCTTGCATGAGGCCCACGTGCCCCCTCCCTCTTTTCCTGGCTATCCAAACCTAAAATAAAATAATAGTAAAAATAGAAGGCTATACAAACCCTAAACAAACCCTAAGCCCGAATTCATTCCTTCGTTTTCTAATTCCAGAACATGGTTTTACTTCTCAGCTCACTGCTTGGGCGTTTGGTCTCGGCTTGGCTGAGTGCTCAGCTCGCTCGGCTTGATGTATAGTGCAAGAGAAAATGCCTCTTGCAGGCTCTTCTCTTGGTCATGGCTCGTTCGACCCGACGCTTGTGCGTTTGGGCGTTAGCTTGTATGCTTGTAGTGCAGTCGTTATGCACATGGTGGCATCTCTTCTCGGCGCTCTGTCTCGAGCTCTGGATAGGAGTTTGGCTAGTGTGCTAATCTGGTGCATTTTTTTTTGTTTTGATTTATCATATGAAATCCGTTAATGGTTCTATTAGCTTACGGCATTTGAAGATTTTGGCACTTTAATTCGAACCTAGTACTTAATTTCAATATGATGGAGAATTAATATTTATAAAAAAAAATTGGAAAGACATGGGTTACTGTAAAGTGGCCCTGACTGTACTGTATGGTTCTGTACTTTTCACAGTAGTTTTATTTCTGGGAAGAAAATGTTTCCTATAATATTTACTTACAAGGCATATATAAAAACATAGCTTTCAGTTTTTCTTCCAATTGTCATCGGTTCAATTCTCATGGACTTGTTACCGCCTAACCCATCGGGCCTTGGCCTTGGCGGCCGGTGAATGCACCGGTTCACTTTTTTGAAATTTTTGAAACAAAGGTCTATCGGGTTATGGTGGATTAAGACTTGTAATGTCTGTCGGACATTGTTGCAGTGTTTGAACAGTGTAAGTATATGATCTTTGAGTATACGATATTAGGTTACGGAAGGTCCCAGTCAGGTCTTTTCGTTAAAGATTCATATACAAGTAGAAGTGGTTTTGAGTTGTTTACTTCAATAAAACTATCTATTGTGAACAATTGTCGTAGTGTAGGGTTGTTGCTGGCTACGGTGATCCAGAGACCATGCCCTTTACTATCTTGTTCTGTCCCGTGCAGAGACTAGTTCATGTATATATTTTTGTTTGTTTATTAGAAATTACTTCGAAAAACACTCCCTGCATTGGGGTCGTGCTGTATATCAGAAACTTCCATCAACTTAGGGACCCAGTCTGAGGGGTATCTATTTTTAAATATTTCCCCTGGACCTGCACCTGGCCTTGCCTGGTTTTTACATGCCTTTCAGGTGGGGCATAGTACATATTAGTGTTGTCAAAATTGGACTTGTTAAGGGCGCAGATCAACAAAATTGGACTTCTGACTATGCAGAGATTATAGGGTTCGTGCAGTGCGTGGGTGAATTTCTCAGCCTAGAGACTATATTTGTGGAGTGGCCAGCCACATGTAATAACCTCCCATATGTGGACCGCACAATCAACCATCCCGAGTAGCTTCAGCTTGTAGTTGATTGCAGTTTTTCAAATAGCTATTAGGGGTAGATACCGATTTTTTGATTCTCTGTATTTTAAAAAAGGGAGAAAATAGTTCACCCAATAGATGGTGCATTTAATCTTGTAACATTCCTTGTATTTTATATTAAAATTTATTTTCATGGATTGGGTTTTAAAATCATTATTTAGAAATGGCTCTAGCCAAAATTATTTATTTATATAGATCTTTAATATATTTCTTTTCATCTCCATACAATTAAAATTATGAAAAGTACACTTCTAATCATCTGATGAAGCTATAGTCTATAGGGTTTCAAAGTGCAGATCAACATAATGAAAGAAAAATAGCATTAGAAGTAACACAACACAACTCTTTGTTTGTTTAATTGAAGCTAGTGTTAAAATTCACTTAATACTTCCACTGTGTAGAATATTATGGGCATATTGTTTATATATAGATCTATGTAACTAACAAAGGAAATGTGTTTTTGGCTTGTAGGCTAGGTGAGACTGGAGTTGGAGCTTGGATTTTCATCTAATTAAGGGTTTCAGGGTTTCACCATAACTAAACAGAAGTGTTTAAATTCTGGGTGGGGTTTGTTTAAATTTTTGGGTGGGTAGGTAGGCCCTTGGCTTCAGATTTTGAACCAGGGCTCTAATACCATGTGTAGGGACCTTACTTAATTAAATCCAAATTTCGTACAATTAAACATATAATTCCTTTCTCATACATAAATAATTCATTCACCATCATATAAGCACAAACATTCATCAAAAATTAAAATTTATCTACAACATGAAATAACTCAGCAATTCATAAATAAAATACCTACTTCTGATGCTAATTCCTGTCGATATGGTTGTCGTTTCCCTGCTGCCATGCCTATCCTGATGCACTAACCAACTCTGCCCAAACTGACTAACCTCCCATCCATCTAGGAGCAGCTTGTCCGGCTCCCTAGCTCCAGGAAACCGAAAGGAATCCTGGCCCCCATGCCCAAAACCCCCAGCAACTCGGTGCCCCTTGAAATGGTTCCCCAAAACTGCAGAACCCAACAACAGAACCAGAAAATCCCAACCAGAACTACAGTCTCTCCTCCTCCATAATTCTCCCTTCCCCCTCTTCTCATAATACCATCCTGTCAGACTCTTTCCCCATCATATCTTCCCCTTCACCGACTCTCCTCCCCCTCATTAATTTCATTATCCCCTTATTTATTATCTTATCCCCTCCATTTAATGTTTCGTTCCTCCCCTCATACGTAAGTCTTTAATTAAATAAACTAAAAATTATTAACCCCTTTAATTCATTACTGAATTAATTAATGAGTCAATCGATTAAATTAATCATTGACAGATATGAACAAGTAATTAATAAATAATTAATTAATTAAAATTATTAAGAAATAATTATTGTTTAACTAAACATATTAGGACAGTCAGATTATCAAATTAATTATAATTAATCATCTCTATGCATCTATTTAACCAGTGTTGTTACAAAATATGGTATCTCACATTCAATTGGCAAGACAACATCGATACCATACACTAATTGGAAAGGTGTAAACCCTGTGGAAGACTTTACAAATGTTCGATGGGCCCATAATGTTGAAAACAACATCGTGTTCCAACTTGTCTTGTGAATTCCTATTATCTGTCAAAGCATAGTGATAAGAGATTTGTTTATTGCTTCAACCTGACCATTGGCCTGTGGGTAATAGGGGGTTGAGTTTTCATGTCGAAGACCCAAATTTTCAGTAAGCTGGGACATCATGAAATTTTGAAAATGGCTACCG
Source organism: Picea engelmannii (assembly GCA_009831015.1). NCBI lineage: Eukaryota > Viridiplantae > Streptophyta > Pinopsida > Pinales > Pinaceae > Picea > Picea engelmannii. The sequence continues at coordinate 372,467 of ML798619.1, read as the reverse complement.
TGATCAGTAACGATATCTTGTGGGATTCCAAATCGAGTGATGATATGATTGAATATGAAAAGTTTTGCAGTGTTTCTGGTGTTATCGAATGTAGGCATTTCCTTGGCCCATTTAGTGAAATAATCCATGGCTACGATGATATATCCATGCCCTCTGAATGAGTGAGGGTTACATGTCATGAAGTCAATGCCCCATTTTGTGAAAGGACCAACGGAGACTACAAGGTGTAAAGGAGAAGGATGAGAGCATATCTTGTGATTATACGTTTGGCAAGCATGACACTTCGAGATGGCAGTAATACAGTCTTTAAACAGAGAAAGCGAGAAGTACTCGACTCTTAGGATATTTTGGGCAGTGGCATACCTAGACATATGACCACCACATGCTTCATAGTGGCATTCATTCAAATATTTCTCAGCCTCATCATAGGTGAGATAACATCAAAAAATAAAATCAACACCAAGGCGATAAAGAGTGTCACCTAGAATTATGTATTGACAGGCTTGATACCGTATACGATGACGGTCTATGCTAGAAAGGTCAAGCCAAAAAGTTTGAGTCTGGAGATTCATGATAATATCTCTGTACCAAGCGTCATTAGAACTGATCATAAAAAGGGATTCATCAGGCAAGGAATCCTCTGCCACGTTTTTTGTCTCAGTGGAAGGAAGGTCACATGTCAGTTCGGCGAAAACCAGTGATTTCTTAAACTTAGCACGTGTAAACTCTAAGTCAAACTCCTGGAGAATCACAATCCATTTGGAGTACTTTCCCCCTAGAAATTGGCACGTAAGGATATGCTGCATAGGGTTGCAATCGAAAATGACAGTGGTCTTGTGTAATAGGATATAATGACGGAAACGTTGGACAACTTGAACAGCTACCAAGGCTAGTTTTTCCACATGTAGGTATTTGGATTTGGTAGCCGTGAGGCTCCGAATCAAATAATAAATTACATGTTCATCGTGCGAATCATCTTCTTGGACTAAAACCATGGCAATGGTAGAGTCCAGAGTGACGAGGTAGAGGAAATAGTCTCGACTATAATCGGGTGGGAAAAGTAGTGGAGTACGAGTTAGGGAAAGTTTCAAAGCTTCAATGTCTTTGTTGGCAGTTTTTTCCCATACGAACTCGTAACCCTTCTTCAATAGTTGTGTAAATCCTAATGTTAACTCAGCATAATTGCGGATGAATCGATGAAAAAAGTTTACCTTCCCTTGCAAACTTTGGAGATGGCGAAGTGTAGAAGGAGGAGGTAGATTAAGGATAGCCTCAACCTTCAAAGCGTCCACCGTAATTTCATGAAGTGACACAATAAAACCCATAAGTCGGTCGGACTCCACTCATAAAACACATTTGTGTGGGTTTAAACAAATACGATAGTAATGACATCGAATGAAAATGGCTCGGAGATGGTCTGGGTGATCTTGGCGGTGCATGGAATGGGATGATATATCATCGATATACGGTTGTACGATGTGCTTGATATCGTGAAAATAATAAGACATAACGTGTTGAAAAGTCACTCCAGTTTTCTTTAAACAGAAAGGCAGTTTCTGGTAGGCAAAGGTACCCCAAGGAAAGATGGAAACACTCTTGTGTTGATCCGCGGAAAAAATATTAATCTGATTATAGCCGAAGAAACCGTCCATGAAAGAGAATATTTCACTCTCGGCGCAATCATCGACGATCTGGTCAATGAAGGGGGTTGGATAATTTTCCTTAGGACAATATTTATTAATATCCCTATAATTGACACATACACGGATCGTGCCTTGTTTTTTAGTGACCGGAACTAGATTGGATACCCAATGGATTAAATCCAGAGGATAGATAAAGTCTACTTTAATAAGTTTTTCAACTTCGATCTTGATAGGGGAGGCTTTACGAGGGTGGACAGGGTGAAGTATATTTTGAATGGATTTAGCGTCCGGGTAGGTCTTAATTTTATGAACAATGATATCGGGGTCAATACCCGACATCTCTTCATAGCTCCAAGTGAAGATGTCACAAAATTATTGAAAAATAGATTTATAAGTGACAACCTAAACATTGGAACATGCAGCTCCAATGTGAACATTTTCGACAACTCCAAGTTTAATGGATATGTCAAGAGGAACAGTGGGTTAAATATTACTCAGGTTCCCTTCATAAATCACATCATGTTTTGACTCGAGAACAGAGTTAATGATGACAACAGTTGACGGAGTAGAAATCTATTGGTAACTCTCTATGGTGTGTTTCTCCAGGAAGAGAATATAATGATGATGTCCATCATCCCATGGGGTGTCTTCCATAGACACAACCGACATGATAATCTCATCCATAGGAAAGATGATGTGAAACAAATCGGGAGATGAATCACTAAGAGAGGGATTGGAAGGGGTTTCCAATTGAATGGCTTGATAAGAAGATTCAACTGGACTTAGGCATTTTTTCACCATAGCGAAGATAATCACCGGGGTCGGGTACTATACATGGGTCATGAAACGCGGGGGTTTCGCAGACGAAAGTGGGAATCATGTTGATTGAGGCGACAAAAGGAGGTGGAATATCGGGTGGTGGTATGGGGAAGGTACCCATTAAAGTGGAATATTTCAAGAGACCCATGCTAACATTATCATACCCAGGAGGTATCTTTGAGATAAATGGCATGTTGCTAGTATGAGAATCAGAGTTGAAAAAGGCCAGCTGGTCAACTGTGACGAATTTTCCTTGATGTGGGAAACGTAACACATAGAAAAGGGTTGGCATGATGGCACGCATGGAATCAATACAGCTATGGCCAAGTAACAAGTTATAATCAAGAGGTGCATCAAAGACCTCGACCTCTACGTTGACCGATTTTCCTTCCAACGTAATGGACAGTGAGGGAAGAACACCATAGGGATCAAACATGAACCATTGAAAGCCTTAAGTGTATTGTGTGATTCAGTGAGGGGGGGAGATTCAATGGATTTCCAACAAGAAACATACATTACGCACGTCAAGTCACCCTTGTCAATAATGGTTCTACACATGTTCTTGTTCTCGACAACAACTTGAATCCGAAATGGTAACTGAGGAGGTAGCCTTGGAATGTGATCTTCCAAGTCAAATATTATCAAATTCGTATATGTGGGATCAATTCCATCGATGGCCTTTAATAGGGCCTTTTCTCGAGCGGGACAAATTTAAAGGATTTCGAGAGCTGACATCGCAGAGGGTGGCTGCGTAAGATCTTCTACAATACTATAGTTTTGAGCAACACATGCATGAGGATTGAAGGCAGACTTTTGAACGACGCCCTTTAGAGGAGGGTGAAGAACTGTATCAGGACTCGGTAGTTCGAGATGAAGAGGACCGTTGGGAGGTGAAGTTGAAGGAGGTGATTGAATCAACAAAGGTGGTAAATCGTCAACTTTCTTTTTTTAAGGAGTATAATATTGGGCTCGAGTGGTGATGGCAATGTCGTTCTTGCTAGAATTACCAATACACATAAGGACATATGAAGTGATGGAAGGAGAGGGTTGGTCATGGATGACCAATTGAGCCTGTATTTGAGAAGGGAAAGGTTGTGACAAAACAACAGGTGTGGGAGGTTTTCCAGTCCCTTGAAGGAACTTAGTGACCTCAACGCGTCTTGTACAGTCTTTCATGTAGTGATAATCACCACAGATAAGGAAAGGATATCGAGGTTTATGCTTATTCTTATCATCAACACACTGGGTCTTAGGTTTATCAGATTGCGGATTATTATTTTTATCTTCCTTATTCTTACCCTTTTATTTTTTAGACTTATTTTTTCCGACAGGGGTGGATTGAACAAATTTAACCTCATAAATTTTTTCGGTGGAAGGAGTAGGAGTCAGAGCACTTGGAACATTAGAATCATGAGATTTGGGATTGATGTGAGTGGTCGATGTGGATTTAGCATCAGCATGGAAGGTGCCAGTCACACCATTAGCAGCGTGAGAAGTTGATGGGGTTGTTGAGGTAGTGGTGGTAGAAGGGCAAGGAGAATCAAGGTGCAAGTCGTAAAGAGTGTCCATTTGCGAATAAATGAGATCTAGGTACTGAGCATGACTAATCGCTTGTTCTTCAGTGACAATGCCAAACATGGAAATATCATGGGTGATTTTATTGACGAATTATTTGGTGAACCATTCAGCCAATAAATGATCAGGAAGGTTGAGTTTGATCAAATGTCGTCTATGTCTCCACTCATGTATGTGATCAGAAATATGAGTGGCCGAAGATTGCTTAAAATAACTCAAAATCGTAGCATATGGGAAATTGATAATGTGTGAGAAAATCCATGGCAAGGGTGTTGAAGTTGTTAAAGAAACTTTGTGGTAATAATATATACCACTTTGCAGTTGAACTCGTGAGAGTTCGTTGAAAGATACATAAGTGAATGGATTCGTACATCAAAGAGTTGGATGAGCACCAAAGGTGAAAATTCATGACATGGTTGTTTGGGTCTTCTCCCGTTTTATCGTCGAATTTGGGAATTTCAGAGGGTAGCTTTGCTGGTATGATGGGCCAATGGGGAGAATGTAAGATAGGATCATTCAAGATTCTAGACAAGCCAAGTAGATCCAAAGTGGCTAGAAAAGGAAGTTGTCTATTCACATGAGGGTACTGGTGACTTTGGGGAGGAAGTCTCATCGGTATACTAGTAGGACTGTAAGTAGTCTCCATGTACATGGAGTGTCCTGACAGAGTTGGCCGAGGATGTGGAGGCATGTAGCCCATAGTTTTGGGTTGGTTGGGAATGTTCCCTTGAAAAATGACACTATATTGAATGTGTAAACCCCAAGTGGAACCCAAAGAACCCATATATGGCTGGCCCGAGTGAGGGGGTATAAAAGGGTTTCTTTTAGGATGTTTCCCCCCTGATGATTGTGGATTTATTTGGGAAAGTATATTCCAAAGGTGGGCTAGTGATCCAGATGTGTTATGTCCATACAATGGGTTATAGAATCCAACCTAAGGTTGTCCTCCAAGTGGAGGACACCCCCCAACGTTAGCTTTCCCTCCAACGGGAATCTGGTAACCAGAAGTGAACAAATGATGGGTGATTCTAATTGGATTGGAGCCACTGGGGCCATATTCCCCAGGAAAAGGTGGAAAATACCCTTCGAAGAGGGCCTAGGAAGGTGTAGGAACAAAATTGATAGCAGCATTGTACCCAGGTAGAACAAAAAGTCCAGAAACTTTGGATGGAACCTGGATAGGGATAGCAGTGGAAGAATTCAAAGTGTGATACCCAGGAGGGAGTGACGGGATAGCTCTAGACGAGAGTGGTGTACCAATAGGAGCTTGGCTAACCACCACATTCCCGGTATGAATGGTCGCAATGTGTGGTACCATAGTAGAATGGTCCATCCAGAGAGAAAAAGTCGAGCTAGGACCAATGGACTGTGTGTCTGGAATGACGATGATATGGTTGGTTGCACCAGAAAAGTGGTTTGGTGGCACTGTCTAGGTAGCAGACACTTCGGGTATTTGTGATACGATAGGTATATCAGCACCTACCCCTAAGCCATAAATATCCCACACCGTGCGAGGCAGGCTTCTAAATATGTTGGTAGTCCAAAAAGGATCCATGAATTGAGGGCCTGAATGGGGTCTGGTCGGTATTCTAGAAGTGTCAACAACAAGTTCTTTAGATGAATTTAGTTGGAGAATACGTCTCTTGTATCCAAGAGGAATGCAAAAGGCCTCTAGAGAATCAGAAAAAATTCAGAAACTTTCTAAATAGGTGGAACCTTCCTATTGTGAGGTTACAGTGTCATGGACCTCACTCTGTTGAGGAGATCCCTACGATGAATGAGGAGGTAGAGGGAGGTAATCCTCCATATTTTTTGGAGGAAGTCCCTGGACCCTACGTGAACGACGTGGAGGGTTGATGTTGGCCGAGCCAAATATTTTACGAAAAAAATCTATGGCCAAGTACAAAAACAAAAAACAATCGCTAATAAAATATAGGAATCAAAGCAAGCAAACAAACCTTCTTATTTCGAAGTCACTAGTTGGTGATGAAATCCAACGTCACGAAGTCAAGACAATATGGGGCTAGGATAGAGCGGATGGAAAAGTTACATTGACGACCTGCTTAACGGACTTACACCCTGGTGCATGCTCCCACACATAATCATGGGTATACCCTCCAAGGAGCTCGAGTGATTCTAGCCAACATCGATTCCAGGTACCCTGAAGACTTGCCCCTCCATAGTCACCTCATGCAAGACCCTAAAAATATAGGCAACTAAGACTACCAAGAACAACAACGATGCATGGTGAAACATTCGACAATCCGATCCACACGCAAAGGCAGGGTATCTGGACCGAAATCAACTTGAGAGGCTTCCACTCATGATTTTGGGTATACCTTCAAGCGAGCCCCATAATACACTCAATCTCTACACCAAGAACAACAAAGCAAGGTGAGTAACTCTGCCAGTCTCAATGCGACCTTAGGTTTGTCCTTGTGTGAGAAGGGCTTCCCAGGACAAAATGTTGCAAATGGATTTGAACACTCCCTATCACAAGATGCTATTGTGTGTTTTTTTATTTGGAGAGTGTGTCTCATAGCCTATCCCAAAGCGCTAGCCTAGATAATGTTGGTGTAAAAGATCCCAAGAAAATAAAAGTTACTAATTAAATTTTAAATTACGCAATGTTTTTTAGAGGTTGTTGTTTACTCAAGAGGGAGATGGAGATGAAACCAATGTTGTGAGAGACCTTGACCCAATAATATGAAAATAGATATGAATGATGCAATCTTTCATTCAATGAATTCTATCTACAATAGGGACAAAATATATTTTCGGAAACATGAAAGCTATGGAATATAATTTATTTTCTTGAATGAACTACAATTCCTAACAATCATAAGCAATGAAATTTCTCAATTTGTTCTTTTTCAGTTTTGAATGCAAAGTTTTTTTATGAATGATTACTTAAAAAGAATGAATGAATTTAGTTTTCCTTTCCAGAACTAGATCTGAGGTATACTAAAGAAAGGAAATGCGGACATAAACTGATAATATCGCCAATGGAGTCGCCAATTTTTTTATTGGATAATACCAGTAAATGTGGGCATAATCTAATCTCCCTAGATCCACCTAGATCTAGAACAAAACTAGACAGGGCATGGCGCTTTCCCTAAGCTCTAATCATTGAATTTATTATCAAAGAAAGGATATGTGACATAACCTTGAGTATTGCTTCCTTATGTCTTTCTTGTCCCTTCTTCTCTATGATTCTCTTGTGGTAGTATTCCTGCAATAAAACACAAACCAACCAAATTAGTGAAAGAAATAATAGTATATTCAATGAAGACTTATACATGTGATCAAGGAATCACGTAATAAAATGAGAATGATTTTATGGGAAAGAAACATGCCAATGTATTATATTAAGAGAAAGTGGAAGATACAACCAAACATTCTTGATGTCACTAAGTTCCCTTTCGGTAGCCCTTGCTCTTGACACACACAATTGCTTCAAGATTGCATGAAGATGATCCACAATAACTTGATAAGTTGAGATGAAGCCTTCAAGCATCTGATATAGAGTACCTCACACAATTCACAACCTATTCAACCTTAATCATTCCTTACTTTCTCTTGCTTAATACTTTTTCTTACTAAATGCTAAACCTTTTCCATGAGAAATCCATCATTATATGGGAGAAAGAGAGATGGTTAAAGAGATCAAGATGATCCCACCAAATCAGAGAGGCGGGTAGAATATCAACCACGTGGATGCCACCTCATATTCTAGAAGATTCCTTCTAGAACTTTTATGAAATTCTTCAGTTTTCTCAGTTTTAGAACGTCGTCGTACGCTATCTATATAGTAGCCTGCAGAAACCCCGCAGGCTAGGTTTAGAGAAGCCTGCGAAAATCAGGCATTTCCACACTATATAATACTACTAGCCTTTGACGTCCTTCTAAAAACAAGCCTTCTAGATCAAGAAACCAATTACTTTTCTCATGGGAAATATCCTTTTGAGAGGCTGAATACACGCTTGTAGACACATCACCAGGGTGACCAAAATAATGTGTAACAATAGTCTCCCAAGAAATATTTATTAGAGACACAACCCGCTTTCATTGATTTAAGGATGGTGTGTCTTCATGTGGAAATTATTGGTGACATCCTTGAACAAGTGCCCAATTCCTAGAAATAATTTTTTTTTGTGCAGTTGTATCTTGTTCATTATCCAAGGTGTAATTATTTCAAGCACAACAAATGATTTACATGGCCATTTGTTCAGACTGTAGGCCAAATCAAGCATTGGATGAATTTGTACACTAAAATCACAAGGCACAAAAATTTACATTTTTACCACTTTTGGGATATAAAAGTACAATTCTCATATAAGAGATAGAAATGTACAAGAACATAATTTATGTGGATAGCATGCTTCTCAAATATACATAGGAGATCATCAAAAGTTGCAAGTAAAAGATAAATGATAGTGGACATGAGATCATGTTTTGTTTAATAGGTCTAGTCTTCATTTGAATTCACTTAGGTTGATAAGTTAGCATACGTTCTTTCATTGTTAAAACAAGAGGGTCCCTTTTAAAAAAAAATAGGTATAATAGCTTGAATCCTTAAATTGTTTATTTTAGTTGGGTCCCTTCCTAGGTCCTTTAAAAATGGATGTGCAATAGTTGAATTCTTATTAGTGAAAATTGATTTAATTCTTCATTACTTGCTTTAACATTATTTGGTCTTTTAAGGGATTCTAAATGGGATTGTAAGTGATATTGATTCCCTTTTCATATTCTTAAGGATTCCTGTATTAAAATAAAACATAATTGAACTATTCTTAGAGTGTTTTGTTTACAAAACTTGATCAACTGATAATTGATGTTGACCTTATAAAATCTAATTGGAAATTCACTTACGGGGGTTAGTATAAACTATTATCTATCTCAAAGTTGTACCCACTCTCGTGGATTTTATTATTCTCATGCATTTTTCGTACTTAACCTTGCACTTGATTGATTGAATTATTGTAAAATATTTAAGTTTTTCTATTTGGATCATGATGAATCAATGGTTGAATGGTTGATGATGCTAGTTGAATTTGGCTTATGATTGGATTAGTGGGATTTAGACACCTCCTTGTTCCACAGAACAGTCACCAGTCCTTAGACCTTAAATGGTCAAAATAAATCGAATGAATGTTGGAATTCAACATTTCTTATGTATCTTGGAGGTCCTAACAATGCAGGAGAGTTTGGGCAGGTATTTTCCTTAATATTCAGTTACATCGTTGATCAATTATTTGTATCTTGCTTCATTTGATAATGATGTGTTGATTTTGTGTAGTTATTAATTAGGTTAATGCTTGGATTATGTGTCGTTATTAATTAGGGTGAAGTGTCGATGGGTTGATATTCATTATATGGTGACGTTATAATTTCCTAATGAAAAAAAATATACCTATTGTACGCCACAAATGGTTGTCGTAATGGAGGGGTGTTACACTCACAGATTCCTTGTAGACTATATAGACTTCTTGTTTTATAAGTATTTGTGAAAAAACAAATTGTTAGGTTAATGGACACCGATATATTTAATATTTGAAGTATAAATCCAAGTTTCTGTTACATTTAGTTATAGTTCAATTATATTATGCTTGTCTCAATAAATCATGTTTTCTAACAATTTATGCTATTCCTTATTTATCTCAATAAATTATGTTCCTAACAATGTATATTATTCCTTATTTATTTCTCCACTACATGCCAAATTACATGAATGAATATACAAAAGATATATGATGAATTATAAATTTTAAATGTATTAAACATTAAATGTAAAACTATATTTTAAATGGTTGAAAATGGTGTCTATGGAAACATATCAACCACTTTACTAATGTGGTTGTGCTAGTATTAATTATATTCCATGAATAGCTTCCCCTCCCCTCCTCTAGATATATTACATATTTAGTTTAGGGATATCTAAAGGAAACTAGGAAGCCTTGACATTGGATGATCAAACATAGAAACTTGTCTTTGCATATTCTAGGAATATGTTTCATTCATATCCAGCTTTGATGGATCTCCTTCAACTCTAAAAAATGTGCAACAAGTGAGCCAATGCAAACTCAAGTGAACCCATGCAAACTCAATAATAAGAAGAGCGATGGTGGATCATGGGCATCTTATCCTTTGGGGGTCAAATTTGAAGTGAACATTTATAGTTCAAATAGAAAGGTTAACTTCATTGTAACCCTTTTACGTTGACAAAAGTCAAAATAAATTATTCTTTTCATATGAAAATGAAAAAAAAAAAACATTAAAATCTCACCCATAAAATGATTATTTTGTAATTCATTCATTGTGAAAATTTCAAGTCTTAAATAATCATTTTCCAAACATAAAATTTTAATCATCAAATTAAACTCAAATAATTTGACACACCTTCAATTTTTGTTAACTAAATAAATAGAATAATAATGTTTTTACACATTGAGATAAAATAATCATTTAAATGCATTATTCAAAATACTACATATTACAAAATTGAATAAAGTATCATGACATATAAACTTCATACACTTAGAGAAAGAGGTCATCAATGTGAAAGTAATTGTGACTTGTTTTTGTCAATTTTTATAAATATTTTTAAATTTTAATTTCCATTATCAATTTATAAAATTTATAAATTTCATTAAAAATAAAAATTATTTTTTCTTTAATTGTATAGATAATTTTGTATTTAATAGAGAAAAGTATAATGAAAGTTACATAAAAAAAAATTCACGTGGTTATAAAAAAACTAATAATGAAATAATTGTACTTCCCCAAAATGGTCATTTTTAATTCCACTTATGTTGACACTTGAATCCATTAGGACCGAAAAAACAACCTCATGAGGAAATTAGTCCCCCTTCATTTTTAGAGAGGTGGTTCTCCTCTTTGGCTAAAAGATATATCTTTGAATATCTTGGAGTAGGGAGATTGCTAGACAACACACCCCAAATCTGTATTGCTTGGATTTAAATGAAAATGGTTCTTCGATAACCCAATATGATCGTTATGTGCAAAAAAAGTATTTTTACAATAATAAAATATTGAAGGAGGTCTTCAACATTAGAATTAAATTGTGATCAACATCACACACAATCTTCTTAATCATATATAAATACATCCATGTCTTCTTCATGAAAAATATGAGAGAATAATTTGATCATCTCAAAGAATTTTAAAATAGTACTTCTATCAATATCAAAAGATAATAACCCAATATGATCGTTATGTGGAAAAAAAAGTATTTTTACAATAATAAAATATTGAAGGAGGTCTGCAACATCAGAATTAAATTGTGATCAACATCACACACAATCTTCTTAATCATAGATAAATACATCCATGTCTTCTTCATGAAAAATAGGAGAGAATAATTTGATCATCTCAAAGAACTTTAAAATAGTACTTCTATCAAGATCAAAAGATAATTTTATAGTTCAACCTCAAACATCTCGTAATTAAAACTCAAAGTTACAAGATACAGTCAAGATCAACCCTAAAGCAATTCTTTATTGAGTTTTATTCATGAGATATGTTCTTCATTACAAAAGATTTGAAAACCATGTATGTGGCTGCAAATACTCCATGATCTTATAAGAAAATATCTTAGAATAATACAAGAAGAACACTCAACAACCTTGTGCCCAACTCTGAGATTCAAGCATGAAGCTATGAGAAATGGTGTAGAAGAATAGAAATAATGGAGAAGATGGAGATTTATTTCTTTTGATCAGAAGCTTGATTGTGTATCCATGGATGTACGTTCTTCTTCCTTTGATATTATTCCATGTCCCTCTCACAATATTGATTCTTGGACCTCTCGATGAAGCCTCTCTTCTCTTTTTACGAAGAGATTTTCTAACTACTCGAGTAGTTAGTGTTTCTCCATTCTAGAAATTACCATAGAATTTTCCTCTTGAAGAATTTTCTTTAATTAATGCATAATTAATTACTCATTAATTAAATCACATAATTAATATAACTGTATTGAAAATGGGTCCCTCTCCACTTTTAATAAAAGTTTTAATTAAACTTTTATTTTTTTTAATTTAATTCATTTTCCATTAAAAGTGGACAAATGTAATTTAATTTTTTGGAAGTGAAAACCAACTTTTTATCCATGTAAACCACTTCCTATGTTCTCTTCATTGTATCATATTTCCAAATCCATCAACCAGATCTTAAGATATGAGCTCATGAAGTTAAGTTGTCATGCAGGCCCATTAAAAATGTAGTTTGCTGATATTTTAATTTCTAAGAAAAATGTATCAACTTTAGCACTTGAAACCTATACCACCATATTCTAGATTGAAATATATTTCCAACTGCATAAAGTTTGTATGATTCTGACACCGGAAGCTCAAGTTATGGCTTTTGTAAGATCAACACTCAACCACCATCGATCAAAATTGATGGGCAAATGTGGGCCCTTGGATGAATTCCATGCTTCCCTTCATAACATTTGACTTCTTGGCTTAAAATTCTATCCCACATGCATTGGGATATTATATTTTTCATGATATATAATACTAAGTGTTTGGTACACTTAGCAAGAAGCATGAGAAGATAAGAAATTATGGAGCTTGGAGGATTCGGCCCTTGGAAAATTGTTGAATAAAATAATATTTTTTTGGAATCCTGTCATAATCCAATTCATTCCATGTCATCAACAAGTCACGCCCATGTGTCATCATGGGAATGGTCCACATCATATCCACATGTAATATTCTCATTTTCTAGTTTTCATGCCATGGAATAGCTTTGAGAATTTGACTAAGTATGTGAGATGGGACAAGAGGGGATGAAGGAGAGGCAGGTTGGAAGGTTTGTGGGTTCACAGGTATGAGAGAAGGGAGGTCAGTGAATATAACCATGGAATTTTAATGAACCCGCCAACCTATGAACCCATGGTTGGATGAGTGATCCAAAGAAACTAATTATAGAAGGGTCGTCGATCGAACAAGAGTGATTTTGAATATGTAGCTTTTTATGAACCTACCAACCTGTGATCCCGCAATTATAGATGATTGAAAATATGTTAAGTGTGCAAATGTGGTAGGTTGTAATTTCTTGCAAAAGGGATAAAATAATTTAGGGGCTCGTCACCTGCAACAAATCCAATGGTCCAAAATGTAGATCATGAAACTTTGGGTGAAAAATGGAGATCATGGAACTTGGAGGATCAGGGTTTGAACCCACGAACCTGTGAAGTTGAAAAAATGGTTAAGTGTAGTGGAATAGAGGACTTTTGAAATGGTAAAGTGGATGGATATGAAGGTCTGCCAACTCGCGAACCTGATGACGAGATGAAGGAAGGGTCTCAAAAATGTCTAAGTGTAGAGACTAGTAGAGCATAAGGAGAAGAGTGGTGAAAAGAGAAAAATGGTTAATTGTGGAGATGGAAGGTGAGGGAGATAAGTAATGAGAGTACTTCACAATTATAAAATGGAGAGAATAACATGATACTTAGAAAAAATCTCCATAATCTCTCCTTCAGACCTTTAGACTAGATCTTGAATAACTTAGGTATGCAGAAATGAATTTATGATCTGAAAAGTGCATGATGAAGCTGAGACTGAGGGATGCAGAGTGAACTTATAAAATTTCAAAAAAAAACTTATTTTTATATCAAGGCTTTTATGAATCCAAGAGAGGAAAAATATAGTTACCAAATTTTGCTCAACAACTAGATCCAACTGCAGGACAATGACCCCCTGTCAGTTACTGAGAACATGAGAATATCAAGACCAACTTCCTTATCCATTGCGATATGGAGTCTTATTCAAAATGAATTCTTATAATTCTTCTTATTTCATGGATTTATCTTCAAACTTCAATACAAATATTGCCTTATGATGCAAAAATGAATTGAAGAAACAAAATATATACATACATGATCTACCTAGTCTAACTTACTTGAAAAAAAGGGGAACCTTAGGTATAGAAATATTTCCAATGGAGCCATTCGAGTATCCAATTGAATTGTGAAATGGGATCCAATAGTAAGAAAAATATTGGGGTTGCTACCAATAAATCAGGAGCATTCCCAAAATATACCACAATGGGATCGAGAAATGTGTCCAGAAGACTTGTTTGTGTTGGTAGGCTGGCAATACTTTTCAACCAATATTCAATATAATATACTCTTGGTTGCCCCAGAGTGCTACTGACTTCAATAAAATGAGGATTTTTTTTCTTGAAAACATTCTATTTTTCTTCTTTTTCCACATTCAAGATTATTGTTTCATTGGCAATGTCTTGGCAATGTTATTCTTCTATGCAATGGATATCTTATTTGTTCTCAAAATTGTTTCTTCCACCAATTCTTTTTTATTTTCGTTGAATTATTCTTGCATATTTGGCAGAGACTCTTTAATTTCTTACTCATATGGATTATATGATATGCTTATATCATTTTCTTGGTCTTTGGAATTCTTTCCTTCAATCTCAACAACAAGATTTGATTTAGCAAGGTCTTGCAGTGTTTCATGATATTCTGCTTCCGAATCGTTCATTTCATCTTTTTGTGTCCATGTGGGAGATGGTGGGTGGGAAGAAACATTTAAAACATCATAAAAAACATATGAATTCACCTTTGGGATGAATTTTTCCACAAATGAATCTTCTAACACATCCCATCTATTAATGGAGTTATGAATTAATTAACTATACCATTCAAGAGCATCCTCTAGCAGAGTTTGCATGAATAATCTACATGTAGCATTGTCTTCAATGAGGTTGAAATCATAACATGTACCTTTAAAATTAATCAAGTGTTTGTTTGCATCTTCTAAATCATTCCCAAAGAATCTAGAAAAAATTTCAATGGGAATATTGGGCATTTGAAAGTGTTTTTTCTGGTATATTTAAAGGGATATTATGAAATCGCCTCCTTCTTTGAGTATTTATACCTTCCGTCGAGTCTTGCAAATACATTTATGGGATTGATGAAGAATATGAAGAAGCATTATGACATGAATGAAACCCTTCATTTTTAATTTTTTCAATGGATTTTCTAGGGAGTTCATTCTCCCAAATATTTGGTGCTTCTCGTGTCTTTTTAAAATTACAAAAAAGGTGAGCCATGCTTAAAATAAGAAACAATTTTCTTGAATATTCTTCTCGAAAGTTTGAGCCATCGATATTTATGGTTCCTCAAATATCTTGAAAATAAATTGTTCCCCAGTATGGTAGCCAAAAAGGTTGACGCTTGAATCCGTTGTGACCGAAAATACAACCTTATGGGGATACAAATCCCCTTGAGTTTTTATAGAGGTGGTACTCCTCTTTATTTCAAGATTTTCTTGGAATTCTAAATTTTAAGAATAATATACGACTTTGAGAAAGTCCTTCATGATATTCAAAGAAAGATAAATATTGCAGTAAAATAAAATAAAAAAATTCCAAAAAAATATTTCCTGGGAGATGACCAGGAACCGCACACATCATATATTTCAAAAAGATAGATAAAATTTCCTCACATCCATTATAGTTAAACTAAATATTTATGATCACATAAAATAAAATAAAATGGTATTTATGCATAAGAAAACTTTAATAGAGTAAACACATGGGGATCTGAAATAAAGATAATGATATATCAATCTCAAATACTTTATACTCAAAACTCAGAGTTATAAAGTACAGTCAAAACTTATCCCGAAATAGTTCTCTTGGGATTTCTGAAAAATATATAGTATGTTACAAACCTTGAAATTTAAATGTGTTTGTCCTTATGAATGATATTGGGGCTCCCGCGAACCATAAATAAAATATAAACAAGAAGTAAGTTGTGGAAGGAGGATGGTGGGAAATGACAGAGTAGAAAGACCTAGAAAGAAGACAAAGATAAGTTATCAGATTTCAATTAAACCTTTCTAGTCAAAGAAGCAGAGTAACTGGATGAAAGAACTGATAAAGAAAACAAGATGTGATCAACATAAACTTACTATGATGGTATCTCTCTCTTTTACTTTCCTGTTTTTGTACTTTTATTGTCTTCATTGAAGGTTATAGGAACCGTCTCAATTGTTTCTTGCCCTTCTTTGGTTAATTTGTCAATTTCCTTTTTGAACCAATATTCAATGTAGTTTTTCATTGATGCGACATTTATTTCATGCCTGATTTTAATGTTGAAAAATTCACCTTCCAAGTCTCTCAAGTCAAGAGAAATACCATGTACTTGTTTCTCAATATATTTATTTTTCACGGAATAATCAACTATCCAATTGTCTATTTCTTCTTCATTATATTCAAGTATGCCATAAAAAAATTCAGCTGATAACCCCTTAAATATCTCAGCTTGTTCGTCAAGTTGTTGCTTTGTTAGAAACATTGAATTGAGAATTAATTTAGGGTCTTGTACCTTGTTAGTACCTCCTTATATATCTATCTCCATGAATCTTTTGAGAAGTTCTTCTCTTTTTAGTATGGCTTCACTACATGCTTGAACAATGTTACTCAAATTCTTAATCTTTTCCTTCCAGCAAATATTTAGTTGTTTTATTCGACTTGGAGAAGGCAGAACCTCCTCTCTTATTCTCAAGTATGTCATGTTTGAGACTTTAATTCCAAATGGTAATACAATATCAATGTAGGAACCTTCTTTTTTCTTTAAATCGTCTGGTAGATATTCATGAAAGCAATGTGCCCTTGATCCAAAAGAAAAAAATATTTTTTGATACCTCACATGCTTATGTTATTAGTGACATTCTCTTCTTAATATTTTTTCTACATAACTCTTGATCGTTGTCAGTAGACATTCAAATCCTTTCAACATAATGACATGTGTGGTTGGTTTTACCATTGACAAAGGACTTTCCAGGATTGGAAGAGGCATTAAAGCATTTCCCAATTCTATGATATTTTTTTTTAACTTAGCATTTTCAGTTTCTAATCCATCAATAGATTCATAAAGAACATCCCTGGTTGCTCTGTGAATTTTAGAAATTTGGGATGGCCGCATGTCTTTCAGGTCAATCTCTGAGAGAGATTTCCCCTTTAATTTTTCTAATCACCTCTTTCTACAATCAATTTTTTAGACTCCTTATAAAAAATAGCACTTTGAAAAGTGAAGGATTCCTATTAACCAAAAATCTCATTTGCAACAACTTCCAATAAATAATTTTGTTGACTTATATTTTCTGGTTGTTCCGTTGTGGGAAATGTTTTCTTAGTATCCATCTCTAGCTCTATGTCATCTACAGAAAATTTTTGGATGTCATTTTATATAAGGTTTTCCTCTTCCTCTTGTATTAAATTCTTCATTTTCTTTCTCACACGTAACTTATGTGAATTCTCGAGTTTCCTGGGGAGGGGATTCTTCTCTACTCCACTGCTTGAACTATTGTTGGCAATCTTTCTAATTGGGTGAGACATTGGAGCATTGCTCCAAGATGTGGTATTTTTGGGAGTAGCAATTGGAGACTGGGTGCTCCTTTCACTAGGACCCTTTCCTTTTTTCTTATAAAACTCATTAGTATTGATTATTGTTTCTAAGTCACCAACATTGTGTACTGGAGCACTTTGAGTGTTATCTTCCTCTTCATTCAACATAGTATGGATGAATGAGTTATTGAATTCTATTGATAGCATATGTTCCACAAATATTTTATTAGGATCAAACCCCTTTATCTTTTCAGCATACTTTAAATTTACATTTTTGAAGTCATTTGCAAACTCATTGATTTTATTTATGTTTCTGAAAATGAAATCTCCAATCTTCCATGGCAAGGGGATGAATTGATTTTTCCTTTTTAGTGGAAAAAAAGTAGTTAGAGGTTGTATTTCTTTGCCACCTCTGTAATGAATAATTTTTAATATACATGATATGGGAGAAAAGAAGGATTTTCTTTGGAACAAAATATCCTTATGACACTTTGATTCTTCATTTGTTATATCATTCATTTTTTTCTCTAGAAATTTGTTATCCTGGTCATATCCTTGAAGTATTCTCGCCCAACAATAGCCTTTTGAAGATTGAGACAAAATCATTGTGTAATTCGTAAAAATACAGAGAGGTCTTGTGTCTCGAAAAGGCCTGATACCAAAAGGTAACTGGATCTATTTCATAGTTCACCCTAATACTTATAGTCAAGTTTGGAAATTGACAACAATACACTATACAAAATACAAAATAGGAAGCCATAAAGAATTTTTTGTCCCTTTTGTAGTGTGATAACTGGGATGATATTTTGATAGAAAACAATTTTCCCTAGTCAAAGATGGCATATTTTTTTACTGTAAAATATAAAATATACAGAATCATCTGAGAAATGGTAGCAGTGATTTCCTGACCTATCAACCTGGTGAATAGCGAAGCAATCTCTCGAAAGGGGTTTTTAAAATAATCGACCTGGATCTGGGTTATGTCTTCTGGAATAGTCGCAAGATTCTCAAAATATTCAGGTAGGAGGACCAAGCCATTTTTATGGTTCTTCATAAAATATTTGCAGTCTTTTCCTTTGAAGGTAAGTGTTAGATCTGGGAGCTTCAACATCTCGCGAATGTCTTGGAGTAAAAGGGAAATAGGAGAATGATATTGGAGTTGTATAATTATTTGTCTTGGCATGTACTTCTCCATGCACCATGCAATAAGTTCTTTACAGTCAAATACATCAAGAACACATCCTGCACGAGCGATTTCGACTGCCCAGATTACATCTTCCTATGTAGGAGGAGAGAAGTAACAGGAATATGCTCTAGACCACTCAAATTTATGGTCTTCATGAGCAATTATATTTAAATTATCAGTACAGAACTGTTGTCTAGTTGTTGCTACCATATGTTGACGATAGTTTTCTTTCAGCTGGATAATAACTTGAAATGAATCTTTTTAGAGACATGACAATAATATAACCTTTGGAAAATAGAGTTTTAATTAAATTTAATGAGTAATATCCTAGAGCCCTTCGCTATTAATGACATTATTTTAGGAGCGTTCATAATCAATTATTAACATTAAACCACAATTAATGCATATTGGGAAAAGAACAGAGATGGTGGAAACAGATGAGAGCAATTTTGAATATGGAGCTTTTCATGAAGTAGAAAAAAATGTTGATGCTTGAATACGCAGGACCGAAATGGAAACCTTGTGAGGACATTAGTCCCCCTTCATTTTTTGAGACGTGGTTCTTCTCTTTGGTTAAAAAATATATCTTTGAATAACTTGGAGTAGGGAGAGTGCTAGAAAACAAACCCCAAATATTTATTGTTTGGATTTAAATGAAAACGGTTCTTCAATAACCCAATATGATCTTTATGTGTAGCAAACGTCCTTTTCTAATAATAAAATATTGAAGGAGGGCTTCAACATCAAAATTAAATTGTGATCAACATTACACACAATCTTCCTACTGATATATAAATACATCCATGTCTTCTTCATGAAAAATAGGAGAAAATAATTTGATCATCTCAAATAATTTTATTTTAAAAGAGTACTTATATAAACATTTAAAGATAATTTGATAGGTCAGCCTCAAATATCTCATACTTAAAACTCAAAGTTACAAGATACAGTCAAGATCAACCCTGAAGCAATTCTTTGTGGAGTTTTATTCATGAAAGATGTTATTCATTACAAAATATTTGACAACCATGTATGTGGATGAAAATACTCCATGATCATATAAGACAAGATCTTAGAAGAATATAACAAAAACACTCAACAACTCTGTCTTATGCCGAACTCTAAGATTCAAGCATGAAGCTATGATAAGTGGTGTAGAAGAATAGAAAGAATGGAGAAGATGGAGATTTATTTCTTTTGATCAGAAGCTTGATTGTGTATCCATGGTTGTACATTCTTATTTCTATAATATTCTACCCTATCCCTCTCACAATATTTATTCTTGGACCTCTCTATGAAGCTTCTCTTCTCTGTTTAAGAAGAGATTTTCTAACTACTTGAGTAGTTAGGGTTTCTCCCTTCTATAAATTCTTGTACAAGTTTATTCTTGGATCATTTCCTTTAATTAATGCATCATTATTCCTCATTAATGAACTCACATGATTAATATAACTAAATTGAAAATGGGTCCCTCTCCTTTTTTGATAAAAGTTTTAATTAATTTTTTTTTTTTAAAATTTAATTAATTCTCCATTAAAAGAGGACGACTCTAATTTGTTTTTATGGAAGTGAAAACAAAATTTTTAGCCATGTAAAACACTTCCTGTGTTCTCTTCCTCATCTCATATTTCCAACTATATAAATTTTGTGCAAATCCATCGCCCGGATCTCAAGATATGAACTCGTGAAATTGAGTTGTCATGGAGGCCCATTAAAAATGCAGCTAACTAATATTTTAATTTTTGAGAAAAATGTATCAAAATTAACACTTGAAACCTATACCACCATATTTTATGTCGAAATATATTTCCAATGGTATAAATTTTGCTTGATTCCAACACCCAAAGCTGAATTTATGCCCTCTGCAAGATCAACGCTCAGCTGTCGTCGATCAAAATTGATGGGTAAATGTGGTCCCTTGGATGAAATTCATGCTTCCCTTCATAACATTTGACTCTTTGGTTTAAAAGTATATCCTACATGCATTCATATATTATATTATTCATGATATATAATAATAATTGTTTGATACACTTAGCAAGAAACATGAGAAGAGAAGAAATTATGGAGCTTGGAGGATTTGACCCTTGGAAAATTGTCGAATAAAATAACAATTTTTCAGAATCTTGTCATTATCCACCTCATTCCACGTCATCAATGAGTCATGCATATGTGTCATCACAGGAATGGTCCAAATCATTTCCATGTTTCATATTCTCATTCGTTGGTTTTCATGCCTTGGAATAGCTTTGAGAATTTGGCTAAGTATGTGAGATTGGACAAGAGGGGATGAGGGAGAGGCAGGTTGGAAGGTTTGTGGGGGTGAGGGAAGGGAGGTTAGTGAATTTAACCATGAAATTTTCGTGAACCTGTGAACCCATGAACCCATGGTTGGATGAGTGATCCAACGAAACTAAGTATAGAAACGTGGTCAGTCAGACGAGAGCGAGTTTGAATATGGATCTTTTTATGAACTCGCCAACCTGGGAACCCACGAACCCATGATTATGGATGATTGAAAATATGTTAAGTGTGGAAAGGCGGTCGTTCGGACTTGCATGAATAAGGGATAAAATACTTTAAGAGCTTGACACTCATGAAAAATCTGATGATCCAAAATGTACATCACGGAACTTTGGGTGCAAAGTGGAGATCACATAACTTGGAGGATGAGGGCTTGAACCTGTGAACCTGCGAAGTTGAAAAAATGGTTAAGTGTAATGTAGCAACAAACTTATGACATGGGAAAGTGGATGGAGATGAATGTTCTCCAACCTGCCAAACTATGAACCCAATGAGGAAATGAAGGAAGAGTCCCATAAATGTCTAAGTGTAGAGACTAGCGGAGCATATGGAGAACAATGGTTAAAAGAGAAAAATGGTTAAGTGTGGAGATGGAAGGTGAGGGAGATAAGTGATGAGAGTACTTCACAATTATAAAATGGAGAGGAGAACATGATACTTAGAAAAATTCTTCATAATCTGTCATCCGAACCTTTCGACCAGATCTTGAATAACTTAGGTATCTGGAAACAAATTTTTAATCTGAAAAGTGCATGACGAAGCTGAGACTAAAGGTTGCAGAGTGAACTTATAAAAGTTCAAAAAATTTCTTCTTTTTATATTAAGGATTTTATGAATCTAAGAGAAGAAAAATATAGATGACCAATTTTTGGTCAACAACTTCCATAGCCTTCATTCCCAAATAAGGATGGAAAAACATTCAGGGATTTCAGGTCCATCTCATGTTGTAACATTATATATAAAATTATATCTAAGATATTTGTAGGAAGGATGAAACCAATTTTTCAGAAACATTAACTCGGAGGAGCAGGTCATGTTTTTACCCAAACAATAGATTCACGACATTGTGTCATTGGCCCAAGAAGATCTCCATATGACACACACCAATAAGAAAGAAACTTCCATTCTCAAGATGGACATTTCTATGGAATACAACAGAGTGAGTAATAGTTTTTTAATACTAGTCCTAATTCATATGAGAATGGAACTTTCACTAGTATATTGGATTTGAGGATGTATTCAAAATCGCTTGTTTCTAGTTCTTATTAACGACTCCCTTTCTAGGTTATTTGAAACTGCAAGATGCATTCCACAAGGATTCCCCTTGGCCCCATTCTTGTTTCTTCTCATCGTTGAAGGTCTGAGTATACTAATTAAATAAGCTAATAGAATAGGCATTTTGAAAGGAACTTTGGTATATGAGCAAGAGAATCTTACACATATTTTATTTTTTGATGATGTAATATGTTTGTCTAATGGCACTCTAAACGATGCATTGACTCTCTTTATAATTATTAATCTATTTTGTATGGAAAATAGAATGGTCATCAACGAAGAAAATTTGTGTCTTCCTTTAAATCATATTTATTCCTCTAATGAGCCTCTGATAAGATTTTCAATTGGCTTAAAATACTTGGGTTTCTTCATTAAACCCAACAAATACCATTTCAATGACTAGGTTTGATTAAGAAAGAAGGTAGAAAATAGAATCTCGCATTGGGCCAATCGGTCTTTATCTAGAGGAGGGAGACTCACCTTGGTTAAGTCTTTCTTAGAGATCATTCTAGTGTACTAGGCATCTATTGTCTCCATTCCAAAATGCATTCTCCATAGGATTAAAAATATCAGTTTCAGGTTTCTTTGGGTTCGTTCAAGAACTTCACAAGAATTTCCTATAGTGAAATGGTCTAGAATCACACTCCTTAAACATCTCGGAGGCTAGGGTCTTAATAATATCTTCAATTTCACCCAATAAATTGCATCCCGAAGTATGTGTAGATTGAATCATAATCAAGTGATGTGGGGACATATCTTGAAGTACCAATATATGAAAGGGATAATAGTTGAATACTAGTTTAGATGTCCTTGTAAAATAGCCTTAGGATCCATAGTATGCAGGGTCATTGTTTGTGCCTTCGCATTGGTCGTTCAATGGATGGCTTGGAAGATTGAAAATGACAGAAAAGTGCGAGTAGGACAATATTCATGGGTGGGCTCTGAAAACTAGTCACTTTTTGTGCCCTTGATTAGAAAGTTACCTAAAGCAGACATATTCTCATTGGGGGATTTAGTAACACAATCCCTGTAGGTCAGGATGGAAATCTGTAGTCGAGATTAGTCTCTTATATTAGGAGTCACTAGAATGGTCTTGTTATGTTGATATCCTAGTGGAGAATCACATCATAATCAAAGAGGAAGAAGAGGATTCCCTTGTTTGGACAAAAATCCAAGCTACTAGGAATTTACTGCCAATCTTGGTTACTAGGAGAACATAGAGGCCACACATGTGGTTGAAAAGAAGTGGTGGTGGGTTCCTATATGGAAGCTCAAGGCTTCTCTTAAGAGTAAGGTCATGTCTTGGTTTTTCATTAGTAACAAACTTCTTACATGGGATAACTATATCAAAGGAGGATGAATTATTCCCAACATATATAAATTATCTATGGAGGATGTAGAATTATCTATGAATTTTCCCAAGATCTTTGTTGCACAAGCCATGTCACCATGTCTAAAAAGGGCCTCCATGCGCTGGTTAGACATGATCTTGGGGGAACTTGTCGACATATCTCTCAGGACAACTTGTTTCCCATCCTTGTCCTAGAACTCCATCCTCATGTCTTTATAATGAATGTGGATATCTCCCGAAGAGTATAGCCACTGAACTACTAGAATCACATGAGTATCTTATAAATCGACAATGTAAATGCCATTGATCACTATGTAGTTTACCAATTTTACTTCTAGTCCTCTGATCCTATGAGTACACATCATGTTGTACCCATCTTCTTCTACAACATTGAATACCTTGAATTCCTCCACGAGGATGTTTCTCCTCATGACAAGTGAAACATCAACGAATTTGTTGGTAGCTGCCCCATCCACCAATGTCGTAACTCTTTTCCCTTGCACAATGCCTCTAACCTTGAAGGTATCATATTTAGAGACTCCTGAAAGTATGGAAACGGTAACTCCCTTAAGGTTATCTTTCAATAGTGTCTGCTTTGTAGTCTGGGATGGATCACCACTATCATGTCTAATACATTCATCATCACCGTCATCCTCCTCATCATAAACTACCTCAATGTAATAGAATTTACCTTTGCCCATACATCTATGACCTGGTTCCCATAGATATTTTCAACTAAAGAAATTTTTCTTCCTCCTTAGTTATCTCTAGGTATCCTCATCCATTATGTCCTTCCTTGTCCACGAATTCTGGGAAAGTTTGTTCTCCTTTCCTCCTTGAGGGATGAAATATTTTGTTGGAACCTTATTTTTTGCTGCATCCTTCATATCATGGGATCTCACGATGGCCTCATGCAATGTGTTTTTCATAAAGGAATTCACCCATCCTCTCAGGGGTTAATCCAGACCCTCCATGAATAGAATTACCAACCTTTCCTGAGATATATCGGTCACCATAAATTCCATCCTATGAAATTTTGTGATGTATGATTTTGGTGTGCATGTCTCTTTCAACTATTCCAACTCCCTAAAGTGTATTTTAGGGTCCTTCTCGTCAAACCTATCCATCAA
This sequence comes from Picea engelmannii, assembly GCA_009831015.1. Lineage (NCBI taxonomy): Eukaryota > Viridiplantae > Streptophyta > Pinopsida > Pinales > Pinaceae > Picea > Picea engelmannii. The sequence goes on along the minus strand of ML798619.1, from coordinate 347,789 downwards.
GATCTGATTGAAGTCCACATAGGAAGTGATGTTGTTGTTCCCTAATGTCACCAACCCATGGTATCACCATTCGTGAGCTTTTCCTTCCATGTGAAGAGTGGCATACTGAATTTATTCGACTTCGGTCATTGGGTTAATTTGGAGGTAAGTGTATAAATTATGTACCCAAGACTTGGTTGTGCTCTTTGTTGATATATCAAAGAGTGGAAAATTCAACCTTCCCACCTTGCTTATGATATCAAAATTATTTGGGATTTGTTCTCCTATATTCCCCTCCCTCGGGCTGTACTTATGTTTTAGGTAGTAGAAGTATTTATAGGGAAAATTATCACAGATATTTTCATCTATATGAGGTGTAAATATCAATCCCCTTATATGGTTTCTCCCGTGTTGTTGTAGGCTTCCCTGTCACGAACTGTGGTAATAAAGGCCTAGGGATATTTAAGCTCTTTTTCTGAGTTGGGGTATGATTTTTTCTATTCTTCGTGTGTATTCTGTCACTCCAACGAGATACGATGGTTCCAAATTGACCTGTACCATTCATTATCTTGCACTGGCCTAACAACTGTTCGAATGCCTCAAGTGATTATTGTTGGAACCTTATTATATATTCTTGTCTCATGACCATATCTTGTAGTGTCTAGATCACATCATGGTTGACTCCGAGGATTCCTTCTTGTTCTGACTCTGTGTGATTTACTTTTGTTTATATTTTTGGTGACTCTCAAGAAATTTTTCCTCAACGCCCCTTTCTTTTAGTCATCAATGTAGTCACATGATGGTAGAATCACCAGCTTTGGTACCACTATAATATCCCCAACTAGACTAGGTGGAGATATTATGTTTCTACCTCAAAATGATTGTTTCTTCTTAAGTGAATGTGTTGTTAACTTCTTATAGGATAGCTTACTCAATGATAAATATTGTGAAACAAATAGAAAGCATCTATTATACAATATTATATAAGATAACCATGGCATATTATTATGTATGGGAACTCCCAAACAAGTACAATGATAACTAATGAATTTAATAATAGTTTCATAATATTACTAATCACAAAAACTAATGGTTGACATACAACATCAAAATCTACTACAAAAACAACACAAAAAACCTTGAATGATGCCAATCTATGAAGCCCAAGGCTCTATAAGACCTCCATTACTTTTCTCTAGTGACGTTCATTCTACAAGCGGTCCTCCAAAATATTCAGAATGCATTCACAAACCTGATGTATTGCAAACCCCAAATATACATAGGTCCTCGTGCCATGCCTATGGGTTGTCTCTTGGGGCCTTGTGATACGACCCTTTCTCAACCCACGGGGGTGCCTCTGACTGTTGTTGCGTGAAACCCTATGGGTGTTGACAGATATAGTGATAATTATTCTCCTAAAATTTATTGTAAACACCCTATGTGAACTGATAAGCTTCCAAACTCTCTTCGGAATAGAGCCAAGCACCACAATGATTTCAAATGAGGACTCTAGATGAATCCTCCTCTCTGTCTAGCTAGGGTGGATATTAAACCACAAAAACTAAACATGCAATGGAATGGTTTGGCCCCGAAACCCAATGAAAACGTTGGCTACAAGAGCACTCAATAAGATATCAAATCATAATGAAAAGGGGAAGGGTTTCTCCTCTATCTGTCCTTCCTTTGTACCTTCTATATCTTTCCCATTTTTTGACCGAATTAAATATTCATTTTTCATTCCCTCCAACTCTATTTAAATATATATTTTTTATTTTATTTAATGTCACTTTTAGGGTTTGTCAACATTTTTACCTAGTGACACCTCCTTGACTCCATTTTTCCTTGTTGACTATATTCTATGGGAGTCGTATAGGCAATTGAGTTATCCCCTATCACGGTCAATTGGAAGGGGACATTACAAATACCTAAAAGAAGAATTTTTTATTTACAAAATATATTTTCCTAAATAGTTGACCACATTATGAGTTGAGTGTTGAGTGTTGAAAACAAAAAAATCAATAAACAAATTATGAATTGAGTGTTGAAAATAAATTGGAATATGAGTGAAAATTAAGTTGGAATTGAAAAATAAAAAGTTTAATTAAAAAGAAAACATAAAAGATCAAAATGTGAAGATTTTTTATTTTATCATCTTCCTTTAATTTGAATCAATTCAAAAGTAATAAAATAATAAGCAAATATTTTAGATTAAATTATTAAAAAGAAAAAAAATCAAGCAATAAATTAAAAACCCAAAAAAAATAAATATTATATATTAACAATATTTATATTCCCCTATAATGTTTTTATTGAAAATATCATTTAATAACATTAGTATGCAACCAGTATGAAGGGACGAAACATATTATAAAAATCCCAATCCAAAAACCAAAGTA
>ML798619.1:281097-312873 GCA_009831015.1 Picea engelmannii | reverse complement strand
TTGGACACTTTTGGTAGCAGGGCTGAATTATTGAGGGGCTTCAGCATTCTAGCAGGGCGTGGCACTTTCCATCTTGGAGGTTGAGCATTAGTACGGCTCAGAACTGCTTGATTCAGTCTTCATTGTATATCCAGCCTTTGGAGGCTTATTTTGTATTGTCGAGAGCATTTTGTAGTAGCTCATATCTATTGCTTGTACGACCATCTGAGGTTTATGCCAGATCGACCATCTATTGTATCAATCTTACATTGCTCATAATGAAAAGGTCATATCTTTGCTTGTTCTTCTACATCTTGAATACATTGTGATCTTCATGTGTTGATGAATCTTGTATGCACTTAATAACTCAATAAATACCTGCACATCAATAGATCAGTAGTAGTTAGTGATTCCAAGAAAAGATTTGGCTTGGGATCATTACATGTTTAGACACTTAGGAGTTAGTTAAGATCTACTTGGTCTAATATGTCGTTAGGTAAAAGTGTGTTTCTTAGTGTGTTTCTTTAGTATGCATTAGTATGCATTTGTAGTTAGGAAATCCGACGGTCATGATATGTTCCCAACATAGAGTGATCCGACGGTTCATACTCTCCTCGATCTTAACGACCATTGATCCATGGCTTAGCACCCGATTGGTCCATGATCTCTATTTAAAGAGCATGGAGGGTCATTTGCAGATGATCGATTGTGAGAAACTCTCTTGTAAAATCTCTCTGTAATCTTTTTCTTTGCATTAATAAACTTCTCCAAGTGGTTGTGTTGGTTGGGGCCGTGGATGTTTCCCCGTAGGGGTTTTACCATGTGAAAACATCAGTGTGTTGATCTTTGATCTAGTTATGTGAGTGGTTACTGAAGGTGTTCGTCCTCTGTTGGAATACCTGTGTTGTCGAACAGGAGGCAGTTGGGAATTCTATTGGATGGTTTTTAAATATAGATTAAACAACTTTGAGGTCTCTGGATAAAATAATGGAAAAAGTGGTAGTATAAGTGGATGTACATGCGGGGCTCCTGGAAGTTTTAGAGATTGAGTGGAGGGTTCTTTTGTTTGTATATCGTTTGGACTATTTGGGGCTACCATTTCACTGTACTATTTGCAGGAAGACTGGTCATTTGAGAAAGGAGTGCCCAAACATATTTGGTCTTTGTTTGATGATGATTCATCGGATGAATTTCTTGGTGACAGTGTCACTCCGTTGGAGGAAGCACAAGACCCACTGGATTATCCGGGGCTGAGTTTTGAGGATAGACCTGGTGTGTCGAACATAACTTTTGTTGGTAAGTTGAAACACTATTTCCCTCAGCTTTATTTCTCTTTATCTGCTTGGGAGTGTGAACATTTAAATACTATCCTCTTCCCTGAACAATCTCTAAGGAAGGTTCTAGATTATGATAAGACTTATTTCTTAGAACCTGAGCTCACTACTTTGGGCGGGGACAAAACTGTTATTTCTTGTGAGGTTTCACCTATCTGTGGGGTTACTACTAATACAATTAATCTGGTTGGGACTGAGGATGTTTATTTTATTGTTTCGGGTTATAGTGAGTCGGCTCTCAATGATTCTTTTTTGGATAGATTGATTTCTAATTTAGTTCCTTCACTTAACATGGATTCTAACCCTATTCCATTATCGACCTTTATGGGAAACCTTCTTGTGGATAGTCAGCCAGTCCTAAGGAATTATAAGGGTAACCAAGGCAATGGGGCACATACTATTACCAACCCTGCATGGTCAAGGTGTATGGGGTTTGAAGTCTCACCGATTAAAACAAGAAGTGTCTGTCGGAAGGTAGGGGCTAGTAGTATTATTTCAGATACTTTACCAATTACAATTACTGAACAAGGGGCGCTTGGAGGCATGAAAGCCCTGGCAAGGGATAAATCATGATCCTTCTTTCCCTTAACATCAGAGGGGTAGGAGGACCCCTGAAAATGGCCTCCCTACGTAGAATCTTGTCTAAAACTTATCCAAACATTATTTTTCTACAAGAAACTTTGGTGGATGCGTATAAGGAAAGAAGGTTTATGAATAAGATCAGGCCCGACTAGATGATCTATGTTGTTAGTGTCGTGGGGAATTCTGGTGGACTTCTAGAATCTTGGGATCCAATTTGTTTTGTTCTAGATCCTTATCTAAGAAGTGGTGGTATTTTTTTTTCAGGAACTTCCCTAATGGACAACATAAAGATAACTCTACTGAATCTTTACGGGCCCTGTCAGAACCGAAAATATTTCTGGGATTCTATGGATAGTACAGGTTTATTATCACATAAAGACATAATTACTGCTAGAGATATGAATTTCACAACTTCGTCTGAGGAGGTTTGGGGGAAATCAACACAAGTTGACTCGTTGGCGGGTGTTTTTAAATCACTTATTTTAAAAAACAACTTAGTGGATGTTGTCCCTATTGAGGTCGTTCCTACGTGGAAGAATTGTATGTCTAGTGTTGACAATATATAAAAATGCCTTGATCGGGTTTACGTATCGGAGGATCTCATCACCTCCACTATGATATGTAGGACTTGGTTTGAATACCCATTCCTGTATGATCATGCACCGATTTTCCTTGAGTTTGGTGTTAGGATTCCGATGATTGCATATCCTTTTAAGTTAAATCCATCATGGATTGGTGATGATTCTTTTGTTGGGATGGTTCGGGATGTTCGGAATGATCTGTGTATTCTACTTATTATAGGAGAAAAAAGGAGACCAGTAGGGAAACTATCTCTTTTAAAAGATCGAGTTAAATTGTGGGTTAATGAGAAGCGCCTCTGGGATCAGTTAGACTTGGTTAAGATTGAAGAGACACTTGTATTCAGTTATAAACATTTGACATAGGGCACAAGTTCTGAATCCCCTGTACAATATTTGTACATACTTGAGGCAGAGAGGAAGAAATTATTATTGGCGGAGGAAGAAAGGTGGTGTCAAAAGAGTAGGGAGATATGGATTAAAAGCGGTGATAAGAATACCAAGTTTTTTCACTGCTTCGCAAGCTATAGAAAGAATAAAAAATACATTTGGGAGACAAATGATGATACATGGGGAATTCATTCAGGGAAACAGGCCATCAAGGAAGAAGTAATTAAATACTTCAAGTCTTTCTTTAGTGATACAGGCTAGAAAAATATTGAAGATCAGATCAAATCTATCAGGTTGTTCCCAAACTTTGTGAGTGAGGAAGAAGTACTTACACTAGAAAAGGAATTTTTGAAGGATGAAATCTATGGTATTCTAAGGGGTTTTTCTAAGGACAAAAGTCTCGATTTGGATCAATGGACTGTTGAATTTTTATTAAACTTTTTCAAGTTGGTTGGACATGACTTGTTATATATGGTTGAAGAAACAAGAATCAAAGGGGAGGCTACCAGTTCAATTAATTCAACTTTTTCTCTCTTTGATTCCCAAAGTTAATAGTCCATCTTCATTCAATGATTTTCATCCTATTGCACTTTGCAACTTATGTTACAAGATCATTGCTAAATTTATTGCAAAGAGAATCAGGCCAATATTGTCTAGATCACTTTCAGAAGAGAAGTTGGGTTTTCTTAAAGGAAGACAAATACTTGATGCAATCGGTACTGCACATGAATTTTTACACAGTATTAAAAATAAAAAACTTGAAGCTACAATCCTGAAACTTGATTTAAAAAAGTCCTATGATAGTACCAATTGGGATTTCATAAGATTAATTCTGCTACAATGTGGCTTTGGGCTATCAAAAACTAATTGGATTATGGATTGTGTAACCTCTACAACATATGTAATTTTGATTAATGGAGAGGCTTCCAATTTCTTCAAGAGAAACAAAGGACTTAGAGAGGGTTGCTTGCTGTCACCCCTTATATTCATCCTGGTTATGGAAGGTCTTAGTCTTTCTTTAAAGAAAGAAAAAGCTGATGGTACTCTTATGGGGATAAAGGTTCTTCACCTTTTATTTGTTGATGGCATCCTTATAATGTCAAGAGATTTGTTGGCCAAATGGGAGAAAGTCCAAGTTAGTCTCCATGTATTCTGTCGGGATTTCAGATTGGTGATAAATGTACAAAACTCAGTTTTATTGCATTCAAGAGTCTCCCAGGAAACTTTACTATATTTAAAATATTTACTCATTTTCTCCTGTACAGAGATTGCTATGGGTTTTAAATATTTGGGGTATATGTTGAAGCCAGATAGTTATAAGACAGAGGATTGGCAATGGCTTATTGACAAGTTCGAGACCAGGATAAATCACTAGTGTAATAGATGGATCTCCCTTGGGGGTAACCTTCTTTTAATAAAAGCGGTTCTAGAGAGCCAACCGATATATTGGATGGCCCTTGCTCATATGTCTCTTTCGGTTCTCCACAAGATTCGCAAGTTGAGTATTTCATTCCTCTAGTCAAGAAACAAAAACAAGAGAAGTTATCATTTATGTAGTTGGAAATACATAACAAAACCCAAAAACTATGTAGGATGGTGCCTATGGAATATCTTTGTTTTCTACAGAGACTTGGAAGCAAACACCTTATGGCAAGCTTTTATGAGGTCAGGATTATTGATCCGGATTATTTTCGTCACGAAATGAGAGCAGAGATATAATAAATAAATTCATAGAGATATTGAAGATATTCAATAATATAACATAAATGCATCAAATATGCAACCATAAACACATATATATAGTAATACACGATTTCTATTAATGAAAGAAATGTATAGAGACTATAAAAATACAGAGTGAAAGACTCGCTAGAATGGTGGCATCGTATCTCTGAGAAATGATGTGATGGCTACTCACATTCACAAGAAGGTGATTACAATGAGGCTCTGAAGGTATTTTTACAATAAACATGAATTTCAAAAACCCTAGACATCCAAAAATCCAACCCTAGGAGATGAGGCGCCAAAAGTCATGTGGGCCCTGTTTGGGTAAGTTAGTACACTAACTTCCCGGGGTCGTAACTTTTGCATAGGATCTTCATTTTAGGCGTATGATATCCCATTGGAAAGGTATCATCGAGGAGATTCATTTTGGGGCCTAAATCATACCTTGGAATATCATTGAGTTGGGTCGATCCCAAAAAACCTTCATTTAGGCACTCAAAATAGCCCCGGAAGTTAAAAACTGCTAAAAATAGTAAATTGCCAAAATTGCCAGAAAGTTGTTTTGAGCCAGTCGGATAAGGTGGGTGGCCACCGATATCCACCTAGATCAATCCACCCTCCTTAGGAAGCAATGGTCTCAATTGCGTTGAGTTCCCATGGTAGAGGAAAAAGCGTTTGCTGAATCTGAATCTTGATGAGTTGCTTGCCTTGTTGGAGACATCGTGCTGCTCAGTTTGTGGAAGTCTGTCACGAACCTGTTGAGGCCGAGGCTATTAAAAAAGTAGAGATACATGAAAGGATAGTGTGAAGAAGGAATATTTTCACTTTTCTGCAGCCTTGTCGAACTGCTTCTATTGGATAGAAGGTTCTTGGGGTGAGGCTGTAGTGGTTGCAGTGTCCTTATGTTCTTCTTTTGAACATATTGTGAAGAAGCTAAATTTTTCAGTATGAGATACTACCTTGCGACACTTTTTATGTGGAACAGTAGTCAGAACTACGTATGGTATTATGTACAGATGATCCCCCAAAGTAACAATGACACTATGGGGTCGAGACTCATAAACAACATGGCACTTCCACATATATGGATGGCCCAAGAGAACATCATAGACATCCAGTGGGGAAACATCACATAATACCTCATCCTTGAAAGGATGGATGTCGTATGCCAATCACCATTTCTAGATGAAACGGAAATCCCATCCCTAGAGAAGCCACCCGATGTTGTATGGCTATGGGTGTGGTGTTGTTGACAATCATAATTGTTTGGTGACCTCTGCTGAGATGAGGTTCTTCTGGCTTCCGCTATCAACAATAAAATGCAGTGGGATCCCCTTCAACCACATTTGTGAATGAAAAAGGCACTCTTCCTCTTCAAGATTTGTTGGTTCTTCTGGTTGAATTGTTGCGGTCACAACAATAGTAGTGGGGTCTGCATCAATGATTTGTCCTTTACCAGTATTTTCATAATCAGATTATGAATCAAGGTTCAACTCCTTCTCTTTGATATTGACCACCAATGACTATTTTGAGTGACATTCATCAGTGTTTTTCCAGGGGATTTTGTCGAAATCGCACCATTTTATGGTGTCCTTCTTTGTCTTCCTGTGACCCTTCTTTTCCTGTGGCTTGGACTGGTTTTCGAGAGACTATTTGTTAAGGTTTTATTTTTCATACTTTGGTTTTTGCGGATTTGCAGACCCGAACTCCCATTTGTTCTAGTGCTTAAATTTCTGCTCGATTTTAACAACATATCGATAGGCAACACTGAGTGGTGAGATGTCTAGAAAATCCATTTCAGTTTGGATGTATCTGTGTAGAGCCCCATGGTATTTCAAAACCAAATGTCGTTCAGAGTCTTTGATACCCAACTTGGTGCACAAGGTATGGAAGGTATTGGTGAAATCCGGAACTGCTTGGCTCCTCTCTTGCTGCACTGTTGTCCATCTCATGTACTGGTCCTCATAGTTGCCAACAGGGTAATACTGTTCCTTTACCGCATCCACAAAAAAATCCCAAGTGGGCTCGGCCCCATATATTCTAGACTCTTTTGTGGAACTTTGCTCACAGTAAGTTTCCCACCAATGTTTGACATGGGGGAGAGCTTTAAGGAGTGCGAAGGTGATCTTTTCTCTGTCGAAAAAATTGTGAACAGAGAAATAAACTTCTAGCAGGTTTAACCATTTATCTAGGGAATCTGCATCTATTTGACGTTCAAATATAGGAATATCAACATTGAATTGTACCTTAAAAGGTGAGGTGCCTCCAAATTTTAATATTGATGAAGATGTGCCTGATGCTATTGGGAGACGTTGAAGGATGTGGGAAAAATTATCCATCATTTCATCCCTCTGTCGCGTGAGATCTTTCTCAAGCAACAGACTTATAGGATCATCTGTTGTGTCGTTTTTCTTTTCTTTCGCCATTGAGGGTTTCTTGGGTGTGCGAGAGAGATTTTCCTCAAGAGAGATAAGCTCAAGACCCAACTTTCTATACTCAGACCTCGTCGAGACATGCACTGAAAAAAAAAGATCAAGAACAACCTGCTCTGATACCACTGATCCGAATTATTTTCGGCATGAAATGAGAGCTTAGATATAACAAAGAAATTCATAGATATATCGCATATATTCAATAATATAACATAAATGTATCAGAGATGCAACCATAAACAAATATATACAGTAATACATCATTTCTATTAATGAAAGAAATGTACAGAGGCTATAAAAGTACAGAGTGAAAGACTCGCTAGAATGGTGGCAACTTATCTCTGAGAAGAGATGTGATGGCTAATTGAATTCGCAAGAAGATGATTAAAATGAGGCTCTGAAGGCCTTTTTACAATAAACAGGAATTTCAAAAATGCTATACATCCAAAAACCCAACCCTAGGAAATGAAACGCCAAAAGTCATGTGGGCCCCGTTTGGATAAGTTAGTACATTAACTTCCCAGGGTCATAACTTTTGCATATGATCTTCGTTTTAGGTGTATGATAGCCCGTTGGAAAGGTATCGTCAAGGAGATTCATTTTGGGGCCTCAATCATTCCTTTGGTTATCATTGATTTTTTTCGATCTCGAAAAACCTTCATTTAGGCCCTCAAAATGTTCCTAGAAGTTAAAAACTGCTAAAAATAGTAAATTGCCAAAATTGTCACAAAAATGTTTTGAGCTAGTCAGACAAGGTGGGTGGCCACCGATATCCACCTGGATCAATATTCCCTCCTTAGGAAACAATTGTATCCATTGCATTAAGTGCCCAGGGGAGAGGAAAAAGCGTTTGTTGAATCTGAATCTGAATCTTGGTGAGCTGCTTTCCTTGCTGGAGACATCGCGCTGCTTAGCTTGTGGAATTTTGTCACGAACCTGTTGAGGTTGAGGTTGTTCAACAAGTCGAGATACATGAAATTATGATGTGTAGAAGGAATATTTGTGCTTTGTTGTAGCCTTTTTGAACTTCTTCTATTGAATAGAAGGTGCTTGGGACGAGGCTGTAGTGGTTGCTGTGTCCTTTTGTTTTTCTTTTGAACAGATTATGAAGAAGATAAATTTTGCTTTGTGAGATATTACATTGCAGCACTTTTTAGGTGGAATAGTAGTCGGAACTACCTCTGCTATTCTGTAGAGATGACCCCCCAAAGTAACAATGACACTACGGGGTCGATACTCATAAACAACATGGCGCTTCCACATATATGGTTGGCCCAAGAGAACATCACAGACATCCAGTGGGGCAACATCACATAATACCTCGTCCTTGAAGGGATGGATGTCGTATGACAATCGACATTTCTAGTTGACACGACGATATCGTCCCTGGCGAAGCCATCTGATGTTGTATGGTTGCGGGTGTGGTGTTGTCTACAATCCCAACTGTTTGACGACCTCTGCTGAGATGATGTTCTTCTAGCTTCTGCTCTCAACAATAAAATGTAGTGGGGTCCCCTTCACCCAAATTTGTGAATGAAAAAGGTGCTCTCCCTCTTCGGGATCTATTAGTTCTTCTGGCTTAATTGCTCCAGTTGAAACAATAATAGTGGGGTCTACGTCAATGATCTGTCCTTTACCAATGTTTTCATAATCAAATTCTGAATCAGGGTTCGGATCCTTGTCTTTGATCTCGACCACCAATGACTATTTTGAATGACATTCATCGGTGTTGTGCCAGGGGATTTTGTGGAAATCACACCATTTTCCGGTTTCCTTATTTGTCTTCCCGTGAACCATATTTTCCTGTGGCTTGGACTGGTTTTTGGGAGACTGTTTATTAGGGTTTTCTTTGTCATACTTTGCTTTTTGTGGATTTGCAGACCTGAACTCCTGTTTGTTCTGGTGCTTAAATTTCTGCTCGATTTTAACAACATATCGATAGGCATCACCCAGTGATGAGATGTCCAAAAAATCCATTTCAGTTTGGATGTATCTGTGTAGAGCCCCACGGTATTTCAGAACCAAATGTCGTTTGGAGTCTTTGATACCCAACTTGGTGCGCAAGGTATGGAAGGTATTGGTGAACTCTGGAATTGCTTGGCCCTTCTCTTTCCCCAGTGTTTTCCATCTTATGTACTGGTCCTCATAGTTACCAATAGGGTAATACTATTTTTTTACCGCATCCACCCAAAAAATCCCAAGTGGGCTCAACCCCATATATTCCAGACTCTTCTGTGGAACTTTTCTCCCAATAAGTTTCCCACCAATGTTTGACATGGGGGAGAGATTTAAGGAGTGTGAAGGTGATATTTTCTCTGTCAGAAAAATTATGAACAGAGAAATAACCTTCTAGCAGGTTTAACCATTTATCTAGGGCATCCACATCTATTTGACCTTCAAATATAGGAATATCAAAATTTACCTGTACCTTAAAAGGTGAGGTGCCTCAAAAGAGTCTGCTTGATGAATATGCTCCTGATGCTATTGGGAGGTGTTGAAGGATGCGGGAAAAATTCTCCATCATTTTGTCCCTCTGTTGCGTGAGAGCTTGTTCAAGCAACAGAATTATAGGATCGTCTGCTCCATCGTTTTTATTTTCTTCTACCATTGAGGGTTTCTTGGGTGTGTGAGAGCAATTGTCCTGAAGAGAGATAAGATTGAGATCCAACTTTCTATACTTGGACCTTGTCGGGGACATGCACTGAAAAAATATGATCAAGAATAGCCTGCTCTGATACCACTCATCCAGATTATTTTCGGCATGAAATGAGGGCGGAGATATAAAAAAGAAATTCACAGAGATATCGCATATATTCAATAATATAACATAAATGTATCAGAGATGCAACCATAAACACCGATATAAAGTAATACACGATTTCTATTAATGAAAGAAATTTAAAGAGACTATAAAAATACAGAGTGAAAAACTCGCTAGAATGGTGGCAGCTTATCTCTGAGAAGAGATGTGATGGCTACTCTCATTCACGAGAAGGTGATTATGATGAGGCTCTGAAGGAATTTTTATAATAAACAGGAATTTAAAAAACCCTATACATCAAAAAATGAAACCCTAGGAGATGAAAGCGCCAAAAATCATGTGGGCCCCGTCTGGGTAAGTTAGTACATTAACTTCTCAGGGTCGTAACTTTTGCATATGATTTCTGTTTTAGGCGTATGATAGCCCATTGGAAAGGTATCGCTGAGGAAATTCATTTTTGGTCCTCAATAATGCCTTTGAAATTCATTTATTTGGGTCGATCCCAAAAAACCTTCATTTAGGCCCTCAAAATTGTCACGGATATTAGAAACTGCTAAAAATAGTAAATTGCCAAAATTACCAGAAAATTGTTTTGAGCTAGTCAAATAAAGGTGGGTGGACACTGATATCCACCTGGATCAATCCTCCCTCCTTAGGAAACAATGGTTTCCATTGCATTGAGTGGCCAGGGGAGAGGAAAAAGCGTTCACTGAATCTGAATCTTGGTGAGTTGCTTGCCTTGCTAGAGACGTCGCGCTGCTTAGTTTTTGGAAGTCTGTCACGAAACTGTTGAGGTCGAGGTTGTTCAATAAGTCAATATACATGAGAGGACAGTGTGCAGAAGGAATATTTTCATTTTGATGCAGCCTTGTTGACCTGCTTCTGCTGGATAGAATGTGCTTGGGGCAAGGTTGTATTGGTTGCAGTGTCCTTCTCTTCTTCTTTTCAACAGATTGTTAAGAAGCTAAATTTTAGAGTATGAGATACTACCTTGCGACACTTTTTAGGTGGAATATTATTTGGAACTACCTCTGCTATTTTGTAGAGATAACCCCCCAAAGTAACAATGACACTACGGGGTCGAGACTCATAAATAGCATGGCGCTTCCACATATATGGTTGGCCCAAGAGAACATCACAGACATCTAGTGGGGAAATGTCACATAATACCTCATCCTTGAAGGGATGGATTTCGTATGACAATCAAAATTTTTGGTTGACACAGAGATCTCGTCCCTGGAAAATCCACCCGATGTTGTGTGGCTGCGGGTGTTGTGTTGTCAACAATCCCAACTGTTTGACGACCTCTGCTGAGATGAGGTTCTTCTAGCTTCCACTATCAACAATAAAATGTAGTGGGTTCCCCTTCACCCACATTTGTGAATGAAAAAGGAACTCCCCCTCTTCAGGATCTATTGGTTCTTCTGGTTGAATTGTTGTGGTTGCAACAATAACAGTGGGGTCTGCCTCAATGATCTGTCATTTACCAGTATTTTTGTAATCAGATTTTGAATCAGGGTTCGGCTCCTTGTCTTTGATCTCGGCCACCAATGACTATTTTGAGTTACATTCATCGGTGTTGTGCCAGGGGCTTTTGTTGAAATCACAACATTTTTTGGTGTCCTTCTTTGTCTTCTTGTGACCCTTCTTTTCCTGTGGCTTGGACTAGTTTTCAGGAGACTGTTTGTTAGGGTTTTCTTTGTCATACTTTGGTTGTTGCATATTTGTAGACCCGAACTCCCATTTGTTCTGGTGCTTAAATTTCTACTCGATTTTGACAACATAACGATAGGCAGCATCGAGTGATGAGATGTCCAGAAAATCCATTTTAGTTTGGATGTATTTGTGTAGAGCCCCACAATATTTCAGAACCAAATGTCATTTGGAGTCTTTGATACCCAACTTGGTGCACAAGGTATGGAAGGTATTGGTGAACTCCAAAACTACTTGGCCCCTCTCTTGCCGCAGTGTTTCCCATCTCATGTACTGGTCCTCATAGTTGCCAATAGGGTAATACTATTCCTTTACCGCATCAACAAAAAAAATCCCAAGTGGGCTCGGCCCCATATATTCCAGAATCTTCTGTGGAACATTGCTCCCAGTAAGTTTCCCACCAATGTTTTACATGGGGGAGATATTTAAGGAGTGTGAAGGTGATATTTTGTCTATATGAAAAATTATGAACAGAGAAATAACCTTCTAGCAGGTTTAACCATTTATCTACAGCATCTGCATCTATTTGACCTTCAAATATAGGAATATCAAAATTTACCTGTACCTTAAAAGGTGAGGTTCCTTAAAAGAGTCTTCTTGATGAATATTCTCCTGATGCTATCGGGAGGTGTTGAAGGATGTGGGAAAAATTCTCCATCATTTCATCCCTCTGTCGGGTGAGAGCTTGCTCAAGCAACAGACTTATAGGATCGTTTGCTCCGTCGTTTTTATTTTCTTCTACCATTCAGGGTTTCTTGGGTGTGTGAGAGCAATTTTCCTCAAGAGAGACAAGATAGAGACCCAACTTTCTAAACTTAGACCTCGTCGGGGACATGCACTGAAAAAATATGATCAAGAACAGCCTGCTTTGATACCACTCATCCAGATTATTTTCGGCAGGAAATGAGGGAGGAGATATAAAAAAGAAATTCACAGAGATATCACAGATATTCAATAATATAACATAAATGTATCAGATATGAAACCATAAACATAGATATATAGTAATACATGATTTCTATTAATGAAAGAAATTTACAGGGACTATAAAAATACAGAGTGAAAGACTCGCTAGAATGGTGGCAGCTTATCTCTGAGAAGAGATGTGATGGCTGCTCGCATTCACAAGAAGATGATTACAATGAGGCTCTGACAGAATTTTTACAATAAATAGGAATTTCAAAAACCTTATACATCAAAAAACCCAACCCTAGGAGATGAAGCGCCAAAAGTCATGTGGGCCTCGTTTCGGTAAGTTAGTACATTAACTTCCTAGGGTCGTAACTTTTGCATATGATCTTTGTTTTAGGCGTATGATAGCCTGTTGGGAAGTTATTTTTGAGGAGATTCATTTTGGGGACTCAATCATGTCTTTGAATATCATTTAGTTGGGTCTATCCTGAAAAACCTTCTTTTAGGCCCTCAAAATGGCCCCGGAAGTTAAAAATGACTAAAAATAATAAATTGCCAAAATTGCCAAAATTGCCAAAAAACGGTTTTGAGCCAGTTGGTCAAGGTGGCTGTCCACTGATATCCACCTGGATCAATCCTCCCTCCTTAGAAAGCATTGGTATCCATTACGTTGAGTGCCTAGGGGAGAGGAAAATGCATTTTCTGAATCTGAATCTTGGTGAGTTGCTTGTCTTGCTAGAGACATCGCGTTGCTCAATTTGTGGAAGTTTGTCACGAACCTGTTGAAGCTGAGGATGTTCAACAAGTTGAGATACATGAGAGGACAGTGTGTAGGAGGAATATTTGCGCTTTCCTGCATCCTTGTCAACCTACTTCTGTTGGATAGAAGGTGCTTGGGGTGAGGCTGTATTGGTTGCAGTGTCCTTTTGTTCTTCTTTTGAATAGATTGTTAAGAAGCTAAATTTTGGAGTATGAGATACTACCTTACGACACTGTTTAGGTGGAACAGTAGTCAGAACTACCTTTTCTATTCTGTAGAGATGACCCCCAAAAGTAACAATGACACTATGGGGTCGAGACGCATAAACAACATGGCGCTTCCACATATATGGCTGGCCCAAGAGAACATCACATACATCCAATGGAGAAAAATCATGTCATACCTCATCCTTGAAGGGATGGATGCCATATGAAAATCAACATTGTTGGCTGACACGAAGATATCATCCTTGGTGAAGCCACCCGATGTTGTATGGCTACGGATGTGATGTTGTCGACAATCCCAACTATTTGATGACCTATGCTGAGATGAGGTTCTTATGGATTCTGTTATCAACAATAAAACACATTGGGGTCCCCTTCACTCACATTTGTGAATCAAAAAGGCTCTCCCCCTCTTCGGGATCTGTTGGTTCTTCTGGTTGGATTGTTGCGGTCGCAACAATAGCAGTGGGGTTTGTGTCAATGATATGTCCTTTACCAGTATTTTGATAATCAAATTCTGAATCAGGGTTTGGCTCCGTGTCTTTGATCTCGTCCACCAATGACTGTTTTGAGCGACATTCATCGGTTCTGTTCCAGGGTATTTTGTGGAAATTTCACCATTTTTTTGTGTCCTTCTTTGTATTCCCATGACCCTTCTTTTCCTATGGCTTGGACTGGTGTTCAGGAGACTGTTTTTTAGGGTTTTATTTGTCATACTTTGGTTGTTGCGGATTTGCAGACCGAAACTCCCATTTTTTCTGGTGCTTAAATTTCTGCTCAATTTTAATAGCATATCGATAGGCATCACCGAGTGATGAGATGTCCACAAAATCCATTTAAGTTTGGATGCATTTGTGTAGAGCCCCATGGTATTTCAAAACTAAATGTTGTTTGAAGTATTTGATACCAAACTTGGTGCACAAGGTATGGAAGGTATTGGTGAACTCTGGAACTACATGGCCCCTCTCTTGTTGCAATGTTGTCCATCTCATGTACTAGTCCTCATAGTTGCCAACAGGGTAATACTGTCCCTTTACCGCATCCACAAAAAAATCCCAAGTGAGCTTGGCCCCATATATTCTAGAATCTTCTGTGGAACTCTACTCCTAGTAATTTTCCCACCAATGTTTGACATGGGGGAGAGATTTAAGGAGTGTGAAGGTGATATTTTCTCTGTCGGAAAAATTATGAACAGAGAAATAACCTTCTAGCAGGTTTAACCATTTATCTAGGGCATCCACATCTATTTGACCTTCAAATATAGGAATATCAAAATTTACCTGTACCTTAAAAGGTGAGGTGCCTCAAAAGAGTCTGCTTGATGAATATGCTCCTGATGCTATTGGGAGGTGTTGAAGGATGCGGGAAAAATTCTCCATCATTTTGTCCCTCTGTTGCGTGAGAGCTTGTTCAAGCAACAGAATTATAGGATCGTCTGCTCCATCGTTTTTATTTTCTTCTACCATTGAGGGTTTCTTGGGTGTGTGAGAGCAATTGTCCTGAAGAGAGATAAGATTGAGATCCAACTTTCTATACTTGGACCTTGTCGGGGACATGCACTGAAAAAATATGATCAAGAATAGCCTGCTCTGATACCACTCATCCAGATTATTTTCGGCATGAAATGAGGGCGGAGATATAAAAAAGAAATTCACAGAGATATCGCATATATTCAATAATATAACATAAATGTATCAGAGATGCAACCATAAACACCGATATAAAGTAATACACGATTTCTATTAATGAAAGAAATTTAAAGAGACTATAAAAATACAGAGTGAAAAACTCGCTAGAATGGTGGCAGCTTATCTCTGAGAAGAGATGTGATGGCTACTCTCATTCACGAGAAGGTGATTATGATGAGGCTCTGAAGGAATTTTTATAATAAACAGGAATTTAAAAAACCCTATACATCAAAAAATGAAACCCTAGGAGATGAAAGCGCCAAAAATCATGTGGGCCCCGTCTGGGTAAGTTAGTACATTAACTTCTCAGGGTCGTAACTTTTGCATATGATTTCTGTTTTAGGCGTATGATAGCCCATTGGAAAGGTATCG
Source organism: Picea engelmannii (assembly GCA_009831015.1). Lineage (NCBI taxonomy): Eukaryota > Viridiplantae > Streptophyta > Pinopsida > Pinales > Pinaceae > Picea > Picea engelmannii. The sequence continues at coordinate 297,423 of ML798619.1, read as the reverse complement.
CTGAGGAAATTCATTTTTGGTCCTCAATAATGCCTTTGAAATTCATTTATTTGGGTCGATCCCAAAAAACCTTCATTTAGGCCCTCAAAATTGTCACGGATATTAGAAACTGCTAAAAATAGTAAATTGCCAAAATTACCAGAAAATTGTTTTGAGCTAGTCAAATAAAGGTGGGTGGACACTGATATCCACCTGGATCAATCCTCCCTCCTTAGGAAACAATGGTTTCCATTGCATTGAGTGGCCAGGGGAGAGGAAAAAGCGTTCACTGAATCTGAATCTTGGTGAGTTGCTTGCCTTGCTAGAGACGTCGCGCTGCTTAGTTTTTGGAAGTCTGTCACGAAACTGTTGAGGTCGAGGTTGTTCAATAAGTCAATATACATGAGAGGACAGTGTGCAGAAGGAATATTTTCATTTTGATGCAGCCTTGTTGACCTGCTTCTGCTGGATAGAATGTGCTTGGGGCAAGGTTGTATTGGTTGCAGTGTCCTTCTCTTCTTCTTTTCAACAGATTGTTAAGAAGCTAAATTTTAGAGTATGAGATACTACCTTGCGACACTTTTTAGGTGGAATATTATTTGGAACTACCTCTGCTATTTTGTAGAGATAACCCCCCAAAGTAACAATGACACTACGGGGTCGAGACTCATAAATAGCATGGCGCTTCCACATATATGGTTGGCCCAAGAGAACATCACAGACATCTAGTGGGGAAATGTCACATAATACCTCATCCTTGAAGGGATGGATTTCGTATGACAATCAAAATTTTTGGTTGACACAGAGATCTCGTCCCTGGAAAATCCACCCGATGTTGTGTGGCTGCGGGTGTTGTGTTGTCAACAATCCCAACTGTTTGACGACCTCTGCTGAGATGAGGTTCTTCTAGCTTCCACTATCAACAATAAAATGTAGTGGGTTCCCCTTCACCCACATTTGTGAATGAAAAAGGAACTCCCCCTCTTCAGGATCTATTGGTTCTTCTGGTTGAATTGTTGTGGTTGCAACAATAACAGTGGGGTCTGCCTCAATGATCTGTCATTTACCAGTATTTTTGTAATCAGATTTTGAATCAGGGTTCGGCTCCTTGTCTTTGATCTCGGCCACCAATGACTATTTTGAGTTACATTCATCGGTGTTGTGCCAGGGGCTTTTGTTGAAATCACAACATTTTTTGGTGTCCTTCTTTGTCTTCTTGTGACCCTTCTTTTCCTGTGGCTTGGACTAGTTTTCAGGAGACTGTTTGTTAGGGTTTTCTTTGTCATACTTTGGTTGTTGCATATTTGTAGACCCGAACTCCCATTTGTTCTGGTGCTTAAATTTCTACTCGATTTTGACAACATAACGATAGGCAGCATCGAGTGATGAGATGTCCAGAAAATCCATTTTAGTTTGGATGTATTTGTGTAGAGCCCCACAATATTTCAGAACCAAATGTCATTTGGAGTCTTTGATACCCAACTTGGTGCACAAGGTATGGAAGGTATTGGTGAACTCCAAAACTACTTGGCCCCTCTCTTGCCGCAGTGTTTCCCATCTCATGTACTGGTCCTCATAGTTGCCAATAGGGTAATACTATTCCTTTACCGCATCAACAAAAAAAATCCCAAGTGGGCTCGGCCCCATATATTCCAGAATCTTCTGTGGAACATTGCTCCCAGTAAGTTTCCCACCAATGTTTTACATGGGGGAGATATTTAAGGAGTGTGAAGGTGATATTTTGTCTATATGAAAAATTATGAACAGAGAAATAACCTTCTAGCAGGTTTAACCATTTATCTACAGCATCTGCATCTATTTGACCTTCAAATATAGGAATATCAAAATTTACCTGTACCTTAAAAGGTGAGGTTCCTTAAAAGAGTCTTCTTGATGAATATTCTCCTGATGCTATCGGGAGGTGTTGAAGGATGTGGGAAAAATTCTCCATCATTTCATCCCTCTGTCGGGTGAGAGCTTGCTCAAGCAACAGACTTATAGGATCGTTTGCTCCGTCGTTTTTATTTTCTTCTACCATTCAGGGTTTCTTGGGTGTGTGAGAGCAATTTTCCTCAAGAGAGACAAGATAGAGACCCAACTTTCTAAACTTAGACCTCGTCGGGGACATGCACTGAAAAAATATGATCAAGAACAGCCTGCTTTGATACCACTCATCCAGATTATTTTCGGCAGGAAATGAGGGAGGAGATATAAAAAAGAAATTCACAGAGATATCACAGATATTCAATAATATAACATAAATGTATCAGATATGAAACCATAAACATAGATATATAGTAATACATGATTTCTATTAATGAAAGAAATTTACAGGGACTATAAAAATACAGAGTGAAAGACTCGCTAGAATGGTGGCAGCTTATCTCTGAGAAGAGATGTGATGGCTGCTCGCATTCACAAGAAGATGATTACAATGAGGCTCTGACAGAATTTTTACAATAAATAGGAATTTCAAAAACCTTATACATCAAAAAACCCAACCCTAGGAGATGAAGCGCCAAAAGTCATGTGGGCCTCGTTTCGGTAAGTTAGTACATTAACTTCCTAGGGTCGTAACTTTTGCATATGATCTTTGTTTTAGGCGTATGATAGCCTGTTGGGAAGTTATTTTTGAGGAGATTCATTTTGGGGACTCAATCATGTCTTTGAATATCATTTAGTTGGGTCTATCCTGAAAAACCTTCTTTTAGGCCCTCAAAATGGCCCCGGAAGTTAAAAATGACTAAAAATAATAAATTGCCAAAATTGCCAAAATTGCCAAAAAACGGTTTTGAGCCAGTTGGTCAAGGTGGCTGTCCACTGATATCCACCTGGATCAATCCTCCCTCCTTAGAAAGCATTGGTATCCATTACGTTGAGTGCCTAGGGGAGAGGAAAATGCATTTTCTGAATCTGAATCTTGGTGAGTTGCTTGTCTTGCTAGAGACATCGCGTTGCTCAATTTGTGGAAGTTTGTCACGAACCTGTTGAAGCTGAGGATGTTCAACAAGTTGAGATACATGAGAGGACAGTGTGTAGGAGGAATATTTGCGCTTTCCTGCATCCTTGTCAACCTACTTCTGTTGGATAGAAGGTGCTTGGGGTGAGGCTGTATTGGTTGCAGTGTCCTTTTGTTCTTCTTTTGAATAGATTGTTAAGAAGCTAAATTTTGGAGTATGAGATACTACCTTACGACACTGTTTAGGTGGAACAGTAGTCAGAACTACCTTTTCTATTCTGTAGAGATGACCCCCAAAAGTAACAATGACACTATGGGGTCGAGACGCATAAACAACATGGCGCTTCCACATATATGGCTGGCCCAAGAGAACATCACATACATCCAATGGAGAAAAATCATGTCATACCTCATCCTTGAAGGGATGGATGCCATATGAAAATCAACATTGTTGGCTGACACGAAGATATCATCCTTGGTGAAGCCACCCGATGTTGTATGGCTACGGATGTGATGTTGTCGACAATCCCAACTATTTGATGACCTATGCTGAGATGAGGTTCTTATGGATTCTGTTATCAACAATAAAACACATTGGGGTCCCCTTCACTCACATTTGTGAATCAAAAAGGCTCTCCCCCTCTTCGGGATCTGTTGGTTCTTCTGGTTGGATTGTTGCGGTCGCAACAATAGCAGTGGGGTTTGTGTCAATGATATGTCCTTTACCAGTATTTTGATAATCAAATTCTGAATCAGGGTTTGGCTCCGTGTCTTTGATCTCGTCCACCAATGACTGTTTTGAGCGACATTCATCGGTTCTGTTCCAGGGTATTTTGTGGAAATTTCACCATTTTTTTGTGTCCTTCTTTGTATTCCCATGACCCTTCTTTTCCTATGGCTTGGACTGGTGTTCAGGAGACTGTTTTTTAGGGTTTTATTTGTCATACTTTGGTTGTTGCGGATTTGCAGACCGAAACTCCCATTTTTTCTGGTGCTTAAATTTCTGCTCAATTTTAATAGCATATCGATAGGCATCACCGAGTGATGAGATGTCCAAAAAATCCATTTAAGTTTGGATGCATTTGTGTAGAGCCCCATGGTATTTCAAAACCAAATGTTGTTCGAAGTATTTGATACCAAACTTGGTGCACAAGGTATGGAAGGTATTGGTGAACTCTGGAACTACATGGCCCCTCTCTTGTTGCAGTGTTGTCCATCTCATGTACTAGTCCTCATAGTTGCCAACAGGGTAATACTGTCCCTTTACCACATCCACAAAAAATTCCCAAGTGAGCTTGGCCCCATATATTCTAGAATCTTCTGTGGAACTCTACTCCTAGTAATTTTCCCACCAATGTTTGACATGGGGGAGAGATTTAAGGAGTGTGAAGGTGATATTTTCTTTGTCGGAAAAATTGTGAATAGAGAAATAACCTTCTAGCAGGTTTAACCGTTTATCTAGGGCATCCACTTCTATTTGACCTTCAAATATAGGAATATCAAAATTTACCTATACATTAAAGGGCGAGGTGCCTCCAAAGTGTCTGCTTGATGAAGATGCGTCTGATTCTATCGGGAGGCATTGAAGGATGTGGGAAAAATTCTCCATCATTTCGTCCCTCTATGTGAGAGCTTGTTGAAGGAATAGATTTATAGGATCGCCTGCTCCGTCGTTTTTATTTTCTTCTACCATTGAGGGTTTCTTGGGTGTGTGAGAGATATTTTCCTCAAGAGAGACAAGCTTGAGACCCAACTTGCTATACTCGGACCTCGTCGGGGACATGCACTGAAAAAAATGATGAAGAACAGTCTACTCTGATACCACTGATCCAGATTATGTTCGGCAAGAAATGAGAGAGGAGATATAATAAAGACATTCATAGAGATATCACATATATTCAATAATATAACATAAATGTATCAGATATGCAACCATAAACACAGATATATAGTAATACATGATTTATATTACTGAAAGAAATGTACTGAGACTATAAAAATACAGAGTGAAAGACTCACTAGAATGGTGGCAGCTTATCTCTGAGAAGAGATGTGATGGCTACTCGCATTCGCAAGAAGTTCATTATAATGAGGCTTTGAAGGAATTTGTACAATAAACAGGAATGTCAAAAACCCTAGACATCCAAAAACCCAACCCTGGGAGATGAAGCGCCAAAAGTCATGTGGGCCCCGTTTGGGTAAGTTAGTACATTAACTTCCCGACGTCGTAACTTTTGCATATGATCTTTGTTTTAGGTGTATGATAGCCCATTGGAAAGGTATCATTGACGATATTTATTTTGGGGCCTCAATAATTCCTTTGTCTAATTTTGATTTGGTTCAATCTCAAAAAACCTTCATTTAGGCCTTCAAAATGGCCCCGTAAGTTAAAAACTGCTAAAAATAGTAAATTGCCAAAATTGCCAGAAAACTGTTTTGAGCCTGTCAGACAAGGTGGGTGGCCACCGATAGCCACCTGGATCAATCCTCTCTCCTTAGGAAGAAATGGTCTCCATTGTTTTGATTTCCCAGGGGAGAGGAAAAAGCGTTTGCTGAATCTGAATCTTGGTGAGTTGCTTTCCTTGCTAGAGACGTCGCGCTGCTCATTTTCTGGAAGTCTATCACGAACTTGTTGAGGCCGAGGCTGTTCAAAAAGTCACGATACATGAGAGGATGGTGTGAAGAAAGAATATTTGTGCTTTCTTGCAGCCTTTTCCACCTGCTTCTGTTGGATAGAAGGTGCTTGGGGCGAGGCTGTAGTGGTTCCAGTGTCCTTCTGTTCTTCTTTTGAACAGGTAGTGAAGAAGCTAAATTTTGCAGTATGAGATACTAACTTAAGACACTTTTTAGGTGGAACATTCGTCAGAAATACCTCTGGTATTCTGTAGAGATGAACCCCAAAGTAACAATGACACTACGGGGTCGAAACTCATAAACAACATGGCGCTTCCACATATATGGCTAGCCCAAGAGAACATCAGAGACATCCAGTGGGGAAACATCACATAATACCTCTTTCTTGAAGGGTTGAATGTCGTATGACAATCAAAATTGTTGGTTGACATGAAGATCTCATCCCTGGCGAAGCCACCCAATGTTGTATGGTTGCGGGTGTGGTGTTGTCGACAATCCCAACTGTTTGATGACCTCTACTGAGAAGAGGTTCTTTTGTCTTCCGCTATCAACAATAAAATGCAACGAGGTCCCCTTCACCCAAATTTGTGAGTGAAAAAGGCACTCCCTCTCTTCGGGATTTGTTGGTTCTTCTGGTTGAATTACTGTGGTCGCAACAATAGTAGTGGGGTCTGTGTCAATGATCTGTCCTTTACTAGTATTTTCATAATCAGATTCTGAATCAATGTTCGGCTCCTTGTCTTTGATCTCGGCCACCAATGACTTTTTTGAGTGACATTCATCGATGTTGTGCCAGGGGATTTTGTGGAAATCACACCATTTTACGGTGTCCTTCTTTGTCTTCCCATGACCCTTCTTTTCCTATGGCTTGGACTAGTTTTTGGAAGACTATTTGTTAGGGTTTTCTTTGTCATACTTTGGTTGTTGCATATTTGGAAACCCGAACTCTTGTTTGTTCTTGTGCTTAAATTTCTACTCGATTTTGACAGCATATCAATAGGCAGCACCGAGTGATGAGATGTCCATAAAATCCATTTCAGTTTGGATGTATCTATGTAGAGCCCCACAGTATTTCAAAACCAAATGTCGTTCGGAGTCTTTGATACCCAACTTGGTGCACATGGTATGAAAGGTATTGGTTAAATCCAGAATTGCTTGGCCCCTCTCTTGCCGCAGTGTTGTCCATCTCATGTACTAGTCTTCATAGTTTCCAACAAGGTAATACTGTTGCTTTACTGCATCCACAAAAAAATCCCAATTGGGCTCGGCCCCATACATTCCAGACTCTTATGTGGAACTTTTCTCCCAGTAAGTTTCTCACCAATGTTTGACACGTGGGAGAGCTTTAAGGAGTGTGAAGGTGATATTTTCTATGTTGAAAAAATTTTGAACAGAGAAATAACCTTCTAGCAGGTTTAACCATTTATCTAGGGCATCCACATCTATTTGACCTTCAAATATAGGAATATCAAAATTGACCTGTAACTTGAAAGGCAAGGTGCCTCCAAAGAGTCTTCTTGATGAAGATGTGATTGATGCTATCAGGAGGCGTTGAAGGATGTGGGAAAAATTCTCCATCATTTCATCGCTCTGTCACGTGAGAGCTTGCTTAAGCAAGAGACTTATAGGATCGCTTGCTCCGTCGTTTTTCTTTTCTTCCACCATTGAGGAATTCTTGGGTGTGCGAGAGCGATTTTCCTCAAGAGAGACAAGCTCGAGACCCAACTTGATATACTCGGACCTCGTCGGGGACATATACTGAAAAAAAATGATCAAGAACAACCTGCTCTGATACCACTGATCCGGATTATTCTCAACACGAAATGAGAGCGGAGATATAATAAATAAATTCATAGAGATATCGAATATATTCAATAATATAACATAAATGTATCAAAGATGCAACCATAAACACAGATATACAACAATACATGATTTCTATTAATGAAAGAATTGTACAGAGACTATAAAAATACAGAGTGAAAGACTCGCTAGAATGGTGGCATCTTATCTCTGAGAAGAGATGCGATGGATACTCGCATTCACAAGAAGGTGATTACAATGAGGATCTGAAGTAATTTGTACAATAAAAAGGAATGTCAAAAACCCTAGATTTCCAAAAACCCAACCCTAGGAGATGAAGCGCCAAAAGTCATGTGGGCCTCGTTTGGGTAAGTTAGTACATTAACTTCCCAGGGTCGTAACTTTTGCATATGATCTTCGTTTTAATCGAATGATAGCCCATTGCAAAGGTATAATCAAGGAGATTCATTTTGGGGCCTTATTCATGAATTTGTATATATTTTATTTGGGTCGATCCTGAAAAAACCTCATTTAGGCCCTCAAAATGGCCTTGGAAGTTAAAAACTGCTAAAAATAGTAAATTGCCGAAATTACCAGAAAATTGTTTTGATCCAGTCGAAAAAGCTAGGTGGCCACCGATATCCATTTGGATAAATCCTCACTCCTTAAGAAGAAATGGTATCCATTGCATTGAGTGGCCAGGGGAGAGGAAAAGGCGTTTGCTGAATCTGAATCTTGGTGAGCTGTTGAATCTGAATCTTGGTGAGTTGCTTGCCTTTCTGGAGACATCACACTGCTCAGTTTGTGCAAGTCTGTCACGAACCTGTTGAGGCTGAGGATGCTCAACAAGTCAAGATACATGAGAGGACGGTGTGCAGAAGGAATATTTTTGCTTTGCTATTGCCTTGTCGACCTGCTTCTGTTGGATAGAAAGTACTTGGGGTGAGGTTATAGTGGTTGCAGTGTCCTTCCATTCTTCTTTTGAATAGACTGTGAATAAACTAAATTTTGTAGTATGAGATACTAACTTTCGACACTTTTTAGGTGGAACAGTAGTCGGAACTACCTCTGGCATTCTATAGAGATGACCCCCCAAAGTAACAATCACACTACGGGGTCACGACTCATAAACATCGTTGCACTTCCACATATATGGCTGGCCAAAGAGAATATCACAGACATCAAGTGGGGAAACATCACATAATACCTTGTATTTGAAGGGATGGATGTCATATGACAATCGACATTGTTGGCTGACACAGAGATCTTGTCCCTGGAGAAGCCACCCAATGTTGCATGGATGCGAGTGTGGTTTTGTCAACAATCCCAACTATTTGACGACCTCTGCTGAGAAGAGTTTCTTCTATCTTCTGCAATCAACAATAAAATGTAGTGGGGTCCCCTTCACCCATATTTGTGAATGAAAAATGCGATCCCCCACTTCGGGATCTATTGGTTCTTCTGGTTGAATTGCTGCAGTCGTAACAATAGCAGTGGGGTCTGTGTCAATGATATGTCATTTTCCAGTATTTTCATAATCAGATTCTAAATCAGGGTTCAACTCCTTTCCTTGGATATCAACCACCAATGAATGTTTTGAGTGACATTCATCGGTGTTTTGCTAGGGAATTTTCTGGAAATCACACCATTTTATGGTGTCCTTTTTGTCTTCCCGTGACTCTTCATTTCTTGTGGATTGGACTGGTTTTCAGGAGACTGTTTGTTAGGGTTTTCTTTGTCATACTTTGGTTGATGCGTATTTTCATATCCGAACTCCCATTTTTTCTGGTGCTTAAATTTCTGCTCGATTTTAATTGCATATCGATAGGTAGCACCGAGTGATGAGATGTCCAGAAAATCCATTTCAGTTTGGATGTATTTGTGTAGAGCCCCATGGTATTTTAGAACCAAATGTCATTCAGAGTCTTTGATACCCAACTTGGTGAGCAATGAATGGAAGGTATTGGTGAACTCTGAAACTTCTTGTCCCCTCTCTTGCCGCAGTGTTGTCGATCTCATGTACTGGTCCTCATAGTTTCCAATAGGGTAATACTACTCCTTTACCGCATCCACAAAAAAATCCCAAGTGGGTTCGAACCCATATATTCCAGAATATTCTGTGGAAATTTTCTCCCAATAAGTTTCCCACCAATGTTTTACATGGGGGAGAGCATTCAGGAGTGCTAAGGTGATCTTTTCTCTGTCGAAAAAAATGTGAACAGAGAAATAACCTTCTAGCTAGTTTAACCATTTATCTAAGGCATCCGCATCTATTTGACCTTCAAATATAGGAATATCAAAATTGACCTGTACCTTAAAATGCGAGGTGCCTCAAAAGTGTTCGCTTGATGAAGATGCACCTGATGCTATTGGGAGGTGTTAAAGGATGTGGGGAAAATTCTCCATCATTTCATCCCTCTGTCGCATGAGAGATTGCTCTAGCAACAGACTTATAGGATCATATGCTCTGTCATTTTTCTTTTCCTCCACCATTGAGGGTTTCTTGGGTGTGCAAGAGTAATTGTCCTCAAGAGAGACAAGCTTGAGACCCAACTTTCTATACTCAAACCTCATCGAGGACATGCACTGAAAACAAATGATCAAGAACAACTTGCTCTGATACCACTGATCCAGATTATTTTTGGCATGAAATGAGAGAGGAGATATAATAAATAAATTCATAGATATATCATAGATATTCAATAATATAACATAAATGTATCAGAGATTCAACCATAAATACAGAGACTATAAAAATACAGAGTGAAAAAATCGCTAGAATGGTGGCATCTTATCTCTGAGAAGAGATGTGATGGCTACTCGCATTCGCAAGAAGGTGATTACAATGAGGCTCTGAAGGCCTTTTCACAATAAACATGAATCTCAAAAACCATAGAAATCCAAAAACCCAACCCTAGGAGATGAAGCACCAAAAGTCATGTGGGCCCCGTTTGGGTAAGTTAGTACATTAACTTCCCGGTATCGTAACTTTTGCATATGATCTCCGTTTTAGGCGTATGATAGCCCGTTCGAAAGGTATCATAGAGGAGATTAATTTTGGGGCCTCAATCATGCCTATGACTATAATTAATTTGGGTCGATCCCAAAAAACCTTCATTTAGGCCTCCAAAATGGCCCTAGAAGTTAAAAACTACTAAAAATAGTAAATTGCCAAAATTGCCAGAAAACTGTTTTGAGCCTGTCGGACAAGGTGGGTGGCCACCGTTAGCCACCTAGATCAATACTCGCTCCTTTGGAAGAAATGGTCTCCATTGTGTTGATTTCCCAGGGGAGAGGAAAAAGCGTTTGCTGAATTTGAATCTTGGTGAGTTGCTTGCCTTACTAGAGACGTCGCGCTGCTCAGTTTGTGGAAGTCTATCATGAACCTGTTGAGGTTGAGGCTGTTCAACAAGTTGTGATACATGAGAGGACGGTGTGCAGAAGGAATACTTGCGCTTTGTTGCAGCCTTGTCGACTTGTTTCTATTGGATAGAAGGTGCTTGGGGTGAGGCTGTAGTGGTTGCTGTGTCCTTTTGTTCTTCTTTTGAACAGATAGTGAAGAAGCTAAATTTTGTAGTATGAGATACTACCTTGCGAAACTTTTTAGGTGGAACAATAGTTAGAAATAGCTCTAGTATTCTGTAGAGATGAACCCCAAAAGTAACAATGACACTACGGGGTCTACACCCATAAAAAACATGGTGCTTCCACATATATGGCTGGCCCAAGAGAACATCAGAGACATCCAGTGGGGCAACATCACATAATACCTATTCATTGAAGGTTTGGATGCCATATGATAATCAACATTGTTGGCTGACACGAATATCTTTTCCTTGGCAAAGCCAGCCGATGTTATATGGCTGCAGGTGTGGTGTTGTCGACAATCCCAACTTTTTGATGACCTCTGTTGAGATGAGGTTCTTTTGGCTTCTTCTATCAACAATAAAATGCAGTGGGGTCCCCTTCACCCACATTTGTGAATGAAAAAGGCACTCCCCCTCTTCGGGATCTGTTGGTTCTTTTGGTTGAATTGTTGCGGTCACAACAATAGCAGTGGGGTTTGTGTCAATGATCTGTCCTTTACCAGTATTTTCATAATCAGATTCTGAATTAGGGTTCCTTTCCTTGACTTTGATCTCGACCACAAATGACTATTTTGAGTGACATTCATCGATGTTGTGCCAGGGGATTTTGTGGAAATCGTACCATTTTCCAGTGTCCTTCTTTGTCTTCCCGTGACCCTTCTTTTCCTGTGGCTTGCATTGGTTTTTGGGAGACTGTTTGTTAGGGTTTTCTTTGTCATACCTTGGTTGTTGTGTATTTGGAAACCCAAACTCCTATTTCTTCTTGTGCTTAAATTTCTGCTCAATTTTAACAGCATATCGATAGGCAGCACCATGTGATGAGATGTCTAGAAAATCCATTTCAGTTTGGATGTATCTGTGTAGAGCCCATGGTATTTCAGAACCAAATGTGGTTCAAAGTCTTTCATACCGAACTTGGTGTGCAAGGTATGGAAGGTATTGGTGAAATATGGAACTTCTTGGCCCCTCTCTTGCCACAGTGTTTTCCATATCATGTATTGGTCCTCATAGTTTCCAACAGGGTAATATTGTTCCTTTAACGCATGCACAAAAAAATCCCAAGTGGGCTTGGCCCCATATATTCCAGACTCTTCTGTGGAACTTTGCTCCTAGTAAGTTTCCCACCAATGTTTGACATGGGGGAGAGACTTAAGGAGCGCGAAGGTGATCTTTTCTTTGTAGGAAAAATTGTGAACAAAAAATTAACCTTCTAGAAGGTTTAACCATTTATCTAGGGCATCTGCATCTATTTGACCTTCAAATATAGGAATATCAAAATTGACCTGTACCTTAAAAGGTGAGGTGCCTCAAAATTTTCTTCTTAATGAAGATGTGCCTAATTCTATCAAGAGGCGTTGAAGGATGTGGGAAAAAATCTCCATCATTTCGTCCCTCTATCGTGTGAGAGATTGCTCAAGCCACATAATTATAGGATCGTCTGCTCCAACGTTTTTCTTTTCTTTCACCATTTAGAGTTTCTTGGGTGTGCGAGAGAGATTGTACTCAAGAGAGACAAGCTCGAGACCCAAATTTCTATACTCGGACCTCATTGGGGACATGCACTAAGAAAAAACTGATCAAGAACAACCTACTCTGATACCACTGATCCGGTTTATTTTTAGCACGAAATGAGAGCGAATATATAATAAAGAAATTCATAGAGATATCACATATATTCAATAATATAACATAATTGTATTAGAGATGAAACCATAAACACAGATATACAGTAATACACGATTTCTATTAATGAAAAAAATGTACAGAGACTATAAAAATATAGAGTGAAAGACTCGCTATAATGGTGACAACTTATCTCTGAGAAGATATGTGATGGCTACTCGCATTCGCAAGAAGGTGATTACAATGAGGCTCTGAAGGCTTTTTTACAATAAACAGGAATGTCAAAAACCCTAGACATACAAAAACCTAACCCTAGGAGATGAAGTGCCAAAAGTCATGTGGGCCCCGTTTGGGTAAGTTAGTACATTAACTTCCAGGGGTCGTAACATTTGCATACGATCTCCATTTTAGGTGTATGATAGCCTGTTGGAAAGGTATCGTCAAGGAGATTCATTTTGGCACCTCAATCATAGCTATGACTATCATTGAGTTGGGTCGATCCTGAAAAACCTTCATTTAGGCCCTCAAAATTGCCCTGGAAGTTTAAAACTGCTAAAAATAGTAAATTGCCAAAATTGTCAGAAAACTGTTTTGAGCCAGTCGGACAAGGTGGGTGGCCACTTATATCCACCTGGGTAAATTATGGCAAAGGGAGATCAAGGGAAAATATTTTCCGCATGGAACAATGTTGTCATGGTTGTGATCGACGAAGGTAGTCTCATCCTTTGGATCACAGTCTTGGAAAAGTATTCCAAACACCATACAAGTTATTGTTCAATGGATGGCATGGAATTTGTGATCATGACATTCTATTTCAGTTGGGAAATATTTTATTTTAGGACTAGGATATGACTTTTTTTTAGCGTAGGAATTGGTAAACAATCTTAACCGAAGGAACATCCATCTCTTATTTCAGGCGATCCGGATCTCGACGATAGCCATGATAGGAAAAATATGGATTAAAAGCATTGAGTTGGGTCTGGAGGAGGATCTTATAGCGGAATAGGATATTTTCACAAATAATTTGATCGATTCAAGTATCTTTTTAGTGGATAGGCCGGATGAATTAATATGGATAGGAGGTGATATGTCGAGACAAATTTATGTTATGAATGTTTACGAAGCCATTTCAAATAAATTATGTGGATAAAAGCTAGGGGTCTAGAGGAGTAAACTATGGAAATGGGATTTCCCATTGAAGCTAAAGATTTTTGTTTGGCTCTTAGCAGAAAACAAAATCTTAACATGGAAAAAATTTCAAAAAAGAGGTTAGAAGGGGCCTGGATTATGTTATTTGTGCAAAGTTAAGAGAGATTTAGGTAAACACATATTTATAAATTGTTCCTTTACTATATTAGTTTGGGAGGAAGTGAAAAAGGATCTAAATCTCACTAATGGTTGGAATGCCACTTCGATGAATGATTGTTTCCAAAATTGGGCAGCTCATAAATTTAATTTACAAGATCTCCCTTCTTATATATGCTGGAACATTTGGTTGGAAATAAATAAGTCAATATTTGAGGATAGGATTCCATCTTTGTACATAATAGTTTATCTTTCTCTAGGAGTTGTGGACAAAATGGGGAAAAAACAAAAAGTTCCTATACCTAGGCTTACTTCTACAATCCTTCCTGTAGATAAAACTCATGCATGGTTTGATGGGGCTGCTCAAAAGAATTGTACTCTTTGTGGTGTTGGTGGTATATTAAAGGTAGATGAACATAAAGAGTATAGATGGACTATAAACTATGGAAGGGGAGAAAATTCCAGGGTAGAGCTCATGGGAGCTTGGGTTACTTTGACTCTTGCCTCAAGACTTACAGTTTATGAATTACATGTTTTGGGGGATTCCAAGATCGTCATTGATTGGCTTAATTGAAAAGGATCACTTATGGTGGAAAATTTAGATGGAGGGAATGATAGAATCACTGAACTCATCCCTCTTTTCAAATCTATCTCATTTGCCCACATATATAGGGAAGAAAACAAGGAAGATAACTGTCTATCAAAAAAACCTCTTTACTTATGTCGAGGGAAAATTGACTACAATAAATGGGTAGGAGGCCATGAGGGCCCTACACTCTTTTTAAATATGTATTGATTATCTATGAGACTTCCTTAGTGCTTGTACATTTTGGGTCTGTTTTTGGTTTTCTTTACCCTCTTTAGATAGAGAGTACTTTGGGCCTTGATTATAGTACTTTTCATAGTATTGACGAAGAGGAAATCCTTGTCAGGTTTAAGGATTATGATTTGATTATAAAACTGTCACCTATTTTGGGTCTGCCCATAAAAGGATGTCTTTTTCTAGTTGATGTGTTTATTTTGTAAACAAATTATGTTATTATCAATATAATGTGGAATTTCAACTGGAAAAAAAAATCATATATATAGTACTAGTAGAAAGCAAGTATATGTTTAATTTCAAAGAAGAAACTAATGAATTTGTTAAAAATGACACTAAATTACCACCAAGGAGTTTCAAAAGGATTAGGGTTGAGCATTCTGCAACATCCCTTATTCATGTGATTAATATGTTTTCCATAGTATTAATTTCTTACATGGCTTCACATCAAGAAAATCATGCAATCCACCTCCATTTTTTTGCTACTTGGAGTAGGGTAGTTTGAAAACGATTGGGGTTGAGCATTATGCAACATCCCTTATTCATGTGATTAATATGGTTTCCATAGTACTAATTTCTCACATGGATTCACGTCAAGAAAAACATGTAATCCACCTCAATTTTTTTGGTACTTGGTTCCATGGTTATTGTGGTTCTCTAGGTCTTTGCTTTGAATTTCCCCTTCATCTCCTTCTCTCCTTCATTATCCTAGGAGTGACCTTTCTGAATCCAGTTTCCTGTCAAGATAGTAGAATTTGTTTAGACACAAAGTTTCTCTCAGAAGAAGTCTGCCAACTGTATTTTATTCCACCCTTAGGCTAACTTATACAAAGACATTGTGGAGTAGAATGTGAGGAAAATTGGGTGCATGCTCTCTATTATTTCAATGAATTCTCCAAGCCCCGGGAAGAATTCTCTGTTTTTGTTTGGATTTGGTCTTACAAATATGGGGTGGGTTATCAACTTTGATTTTCTATTGGCATATTCAATCTCTTTTGTTTGACATTATAGTTTGGTATTGTGGGTGCAATTATGGAGTGTGGGGAAATAATGGAAATCAGAAAAGTATTGAGGATACATGAAGATTTTATCCACTCCAATAGGACCTCTATATTTATAGTTACCACTAAGGTATAGGAAAATGAACATCACTATGTCTCTCAACATGCATCACTATTGAAAATGCTAGCAAAACATAAGCAATGGACAGATATCCTAAAGGTTAAGTGCAACATGCTGAAAAATCTTACACTTAATTTGTGTAAGGACTCCCTCTCTACAACCTCAAACAACATAGCTGGGCTATAAATTTCACTCATAATGGAGCTCAAGAAGAAGAAAAGGCACACTAGCTCAGGGACCCAGGGGATATCGAGAAGAAACACACTCCTTGCTTGAACGTCGATCATGATGGGGAAACTGACCTCCATATTTTTATTAAATAAATATTTCCGTTATCATTAGTAAAAGAAAATTCCGTCAATAAAGATTTATGAAGGATATATATATATATATATATATATATATATATATATATGGAATGTTTTGTTATAACATGTAGGAACATATAGCTATTTTGTATAGAACTATGAATTTCTTAAGCAGTCCAATGTATA